>JNEY01000027.1:569943-596379 GCA_020875895.1 Aphelenchus avenae | reverse complement strand
GCAATATCCACGAGGGCCCTTGGAGAAAGTCGACATAAGGGCTGAGAACCAGCATCGAGAATCAGTCTTATTACTGAATGAGTAGTGTACAGGGGTCGTTATTGAACTTCAATCGATAATTCAAGCCATTTTAATACTTAAGCCTTAAGGTTAAACGTAATTTTGCCTTGAATGTCGGGCTACCTCCAACTAAGTTATTATAACACATCAAACATCACATTTACTGTATTTTACAGTAAGGACTGTCAGACTACCTCCAACTACGTTATTATATCACATTAAACATTACAGTTACTGTATTTAACAGTAAGGTTATTCATCACATTTTTCCGTGAAGCTCTGACCTTATATGACGTCAGAAATATTAGAGCAAGCAACAAAATCCTCCTCCATGCAGTGTATTTCATCCTGCCATCTGCTCCGCGCAGACGCAGGCCTCACCGCAGGAATCAACGAGATAATTTGCAAGAGGGGGACACCCGAGGATAGCCAGGCGGCATTGATTCATTTTTTTCACTAACTTATGACAGCAGACACAGTTCTTTTGCGATACAATATTTTATTACTCAGTAGTGGAGAAACGGTCTATAAACAGCTAGTTAAACAGTTAAACAAAAAGATTACATCTTGAGCGACTTGTACGCCGAATTTGCCGTCGGGAAGAAGTGGTAGTGCGTTGAGCTGATCTTCATGTTGCCCTCGGTGCACCGTCGGCACAGATCGAAGTTGAGCTGCGACCGGCCGTTCTTGTGGACGATCTTCTTCGGATTGCGGAAGTGGCGGTCCGAACAGTCGCTGCACATGCCCAGGAAGATGCCGAAGCGGCCCCGGACAGCGGTCCACAGGAACTTGTTGAAGTTCCGCTCTCGCTCTTCGGCCTCAGCGTCGGCGGTTGGAGTCGACGGCGTGTCGGTTCCTTCCGGTTCAGTGCTGGGCGAATGCGCCCGCTTGCGGCTCTTCTTCTCCTCGCGGCGACCGCGCTTCTTCTCCACCACGCTGGAATCGGACTCTGAGCCGGACATCTTGCAGTAAGCTAGTGCTCGAACAATAAAATTCACAGGATCAAGTCGCCTTTTATTCACCATTTTTGGACGTGCACATCTGAGAAGGCTCCTCCTTTGACGCATTACGATTAATCCAGCGGAGCGGGCGCTGTCAATTAAATGCCAGTCGCTGCCTTCTTCGGTGGCTAAATTTAGCCCGCGGCTGCCGGTCGAGGGCAAGCGCTTTGCTGCGGACGAGCGCCAGCTGTCACTCTGTCCTTTATTAATGGCCTTTTTCTGTCCGCCTATTTGCGTCCGTGCCACCCGTCGGGCTCCGCCCGCGGTGCTCTCGAGGTCCCAGTGGAAATATTTTCAAGACATTCGAGCATCGTTCGAGTACGCAAGTATGGTGAACGCTGTCCGCGCTCTGTGTGCCCTCTTTGACTGCGAACCTCCTGCGCTCCGTCCTCTTCTCATGGAAGATGACAAGGCCAAGGAGAAAGCGGTCAAGTTCCTGCAGAGCAAGTACCTGCGTACGAACTACAAGTCCAAGGGGACTAGCCGCCGCCACGACCACGCGGTGACCTGCACCGACCTGACGCCACTGGACGCCTCCGAGATGTATGCCTACGAAGGCATCCTGGAGATCCGTGTGCGGCAGCACTATTTCGCCAAGCACAAGATCTGGCTGGACCACCACAAGCTGCCGTGCATCGAGGAGCGCAATGCCAAGGGCCACTCGAAGTATTTCCCGCTCGAGATGGTCGATGTGAACAACTGGCCATTCGTCAACTGGCGGAGCCCACGTCGCGAACGCGGCGCACGTGTCCGCCGCCCGAAAGGGTGGATCACGCCCTGCAGCCTGTCCGGGCCATCGGAGAGTCCCGACTCTCTGAAATTCAACGAGCTCTTCGCCAAGACCGAAGGCTGCTGGTAAGCAAAGCACAAGCGCTGCGCTTCCAAAACTCACCGAGTCATGATCCCAAACGGTCCTCTTGAGGGCCACATACAAGAGAACGAGAATCATGCTTCTTTGCATAATCTGCTAATAAAGCCTTGTACCAGTTTGTCCGAATTTTTTGATCCGTGCAATTTCTCTAAGACTCTGTCAAAGGGTAAGCCTTGTGACAGATAGTAGAGCATGTAAATGGCATAGTGGCCACAAGCTTTAGAGTTTTTGCTTTGAAACACACATTTATTACGTCGTCGGTGAGTGAAATACTTTTGGAGATAGTCCATTATCGCTCCCTCGGGGCGCTTACCTAGTGGGCAGAAAAAGTATACTTTCCTACGCGCTGGCGCATAGATGCAAGTCCAGTGCGTACCTTCGTTTATTGCCAGGTCAGTATTAACAACAACACCAAACGGAAACTCGACAGGTTTCGGTATTTGATCGGCTGCCCAGCATCCTTGGTAGGTCCGCTTAAGCCATTTGTTCCGGCGGCACAATTCCTCGATCCTGTCCGTTCTCATTCGTCGCAGCGTCCAAGAATGCCGACCAAGCTGTGTATGTCCGCCACCAGACGAGTGCGCAAACAAGCAGGCTTGCCGCAAATGCAATCACGTGGATGATCACAAACAGAAGCACGGCCCAATGTTCGTAGGTAGATAGCTGTAGAACGTGACTGTCGTCGTCCTGAACAAAGTCCGGATCCCGCGTCATCTGAAATGAGGCATTCATTTACTCTCAAAGCAAATGCAAATGAAATCCCGCTGGAATTTCCTTACTTTTATACCGCTTATGCGGTCATGTCGTTTGTGACGGCACGATTGCTGTCCACAAGAATCAGTCCGTCCGCAATCGATTCCGTAATCATGTAGATTCCCTGATTCGGGACAGGAGTGCTAAACTGGACGTGCAGGGTGGTGGTACCAGTGCGAAGCAAATCCATAGCACCTGGATTGTCCTCTTGCGAGGTGGTAAGCGTGAAAACGAAAAAGGCTGCTCCGTTTTTGAACTTTTTCATGGTAATTCCGTTGCTCGCATGTGCATACCGATGAAAGCCGCAACTGTTCATCATGTCGCGATACGCACGCGAGTAGCCATTGCCGGTCCACGTAAGCTGGTAAGGAACGCTTGGATATTGGTATCCGTTTGCTGAAATGTAAATCGACCGGATACCAAAGTGTTGGAGCAGAAATGGACTTTTGCTTACGTCGCCATTATGCGCCTCGCTGCCGACGAAGCCGACAATAACCCGCCGCGGTGTATGGTCAGTGAAGAGAACCGCATTCAGTTCTTCACGGCCGCGATTGATAAATTCCGACTTCATGAGAGTGCGCTTAACGGGATATCTCGCAGGCTGAGTCGCCAGTGTTCTAGCCATGCTTAAAGCTAATCCATCCATTAGGTTCATGTGCTTCAAATAAAGACGAACGCCGGTAACTTCAAGTGCGTAATCGTTTGGGTTTCCTTGTTCCAGCTTTAGGGTCATAAATTCGGCTTTTTGTGAAGTGATCTCCATGCGAAGCTCCACGTTATTTACCATCAATCGATTTTGTCTGAAAATGTCTGCAAGTATAGGCGCTGTAAACTCCACTTCCTCGAGTCCCTGAAGCAATTCGACCCGCGACTTGAAGCCATCGTCATTGTGAACGTTTTGTCCCCTATTCTCAGGAAACCAGCCTTCAGCCGATAATTGACTTTCTTTTACCGTCTTCTCGGTGAACAGTTCTGTCTCGTAATACGACTTGTAAGCGTAGAGTTCATTTGCATTGTAGACCTCTTTATCATTCAGAATTACACGCATATTTCGTATCCACGTCGAGCCAATGCCCTGGATCGATCCTACATTCGGCGTGGCATGTGCGGCGCCACCTCCGGGAATTATTTCGGTCATACGCATTTTTGTGACAAGGTAAGCGCCACAAAGATCCAGATAACTGGGTCCGCTATCAATCTTGAAATGAATCGGCTGGTCCATCCGAACTGGGTTCAGCGGGAGGTACTCTCGCCAAATAGACGAGGAAAACGTCACATTGGTCGGCGGCGTAGAGGTCAGGTCAAGCTGCGTTGAAACAGCATTGATTGATCCCTCGTCAAGCTTTTTAAAGGACATTCTCAGTAGAATCCCAAGGAATCGGATTTCCTCTTCTTTGTTGGCACAGCAGTAGAACACCGACGACCTTCCAGGTCGCACGGTTTAACAATAACTGTTTTCTTTCCTTTCGGCGGCGCTTTTATACCTAGTGCTTTCTTCACTTCCTGCGGCTTGTCCACCATTTCTTTTACGGCATTAGGTTTGGTTTCAATAGGCACAGGATCCAGGTCCGTTTTCTTTGCAGTCAGTGGAATCACTGTCCTCCGCTTACCGCCGCCTTCCTGCTGTCCAACGGCCGACAGTTGCATTTGGTCGACGGAAATGCTCGCAGGGTCAAATACGACATGTCCAACCATTTTGGCTGGACAGAGTTTTTAATGAACGCACCTCACTGTACAGTCGCGTTTTGCTGACTGGCGTCTCTAAACACCAGCCAGCAAACTGCTGGCTCTTTTAAGCGATTCACAGGAACTCCATCGAGTGTCTTTAGCGTAAGCACAATTTCGGACATTTGCTGTGGCACAACTCGACAGAACATCGGTTGGTCGTACCACCTTTCCAAGATTGATCCATCATAACCTTTGCGAGAATCAATACCGATTATGCTTAGCAGAGGAGCCACATCGCTCCCCATCACAATTGGTTCTGTGAAGCTTGAAAAAATCGCCACATTGGTCACAAATTGCACGGGCGCGTAAGTGGCCACCGAACCATTGTCAATTCGTCCGGTAAATCCCAAAGCATATTCCAACTCTGGGCTAAGAGTTATGCTCTTGATCAGGGGATTCTTAATAACTAGCCTGAACCGGTGAGCGTCAGAATAGTATTCCAATGAGATTCCTTTCATAAGGTCGGCCATCTCGTCATGTGTCAAAGCTTCTACATTCATATTTTCCAGACTGGGATGGGGCGTCACGTGCCCATGCTGAGAATCGTACTCTTGAACCTTTTCGCGAAAGCGCCGGAACAAGTCCGCAAGGCTTGGATCTGGGATCTTTCGAGGGCTATTTACCTCCCTTGGACTCCTTGCGGACGGTTCGAAAAGGCGCTCGCACATTTGCAGTTTTTCCTTAGTGACTTTTTTATGTTCAATAAGCGCCTTGTCATATACGGCTCTCTTGCACTCGCTGACCGTATTTGGCAGAGGAGGTAGTGTCACTGGTCTCTCGCTAAAGCTAGCAGCAACAGTTTCCAACGTCTAATTGATTGATTGACTTAGACCTTCTGCGGTCATGGGTCCATCCAGGTGAGGCACTGGAATCCGAAGTGCGCCGCCGGTGTCCAAGTTGACATTGATGTGCTGTCCGTAGGGAACGTAGCGCAAATCTGGCCATGAGTGACGCATGATGTAGCCTTTGAGTCCACACTCCCAGTGTCCATTGCGGAAATCAAGAGTTCGTGGCAGACGAGTGTATATCTCGCCCGGCTTATTCTGTCTGGCACTTAGAGGGAGCGCAATGCAAAAGTATCCCTGTGCCGACATACAGCAATACAGGACACCGTGAGTGCGCGGTTCAGGCCAGTACCAGAAGCAGACTGACGTTACTGAGAAGAACGCTACCAGAAGGGTAGAGATAATCAGTGATCTGTAACGGCTACAATAGTCGCTCGCCGTAGCGTAATAGAGAGTAAGCGGAGCAAGCAAGGCAGCCCACCTCTCTCGAGCAAAACTGTTCATTCTAATAGCTGATCCTCGGTAACCCACTCTTTTATACTGGGTGAATGGTTCTTGAAAGAAACAAGGTACTCATTCTTGCCATCGTTTATCCGTTCCTTGTGCACTTTCGCTATTACCCTTGTCGTCTCCTGCACACTTTTCGTTTTACCTAGATGCTGGGCGTAATACTTGCCCAACATTTTTTCTCCATGCTGGTCCTCGACGTCAAATGTGTTGGGGCGTGTTTTAATGCGTCTTTTGATTTTAAATGTTTCATCGGTGTGTGTTGGCAGGTAACCCTTGTTAAACACGCCCCTGTCTCTGGTCAGGCGAACGTCGTCACCTGCGCGAAGACGTGGTGCGTTAACCTTTTTCGCCGCCTGGAGCTCACGAGCGTACAAACGCTGCCAAAGGGGCTCCCAATTGTCTTTGTCCACGTCCACGGGGCGCATACCGGTGCTTCGACACTTGCAGTGATTCAGGCCGTCCACGATTTTCGGAATTGCTTCAACCCAGTTTAATGTGTGTTTTTCGCTGAAATACTTGTAGAGCCGACCCTTAACTGATTGAATGGCCCTTTCGGCTTGAGACGCTTTTACGTCCGTGGAATAGCCCTCATATTTCAAAACGTCCTTTTCCTTGAAAAACTCTTTCATTGCCTTTGCCTTAAATTCATTGCCGCGATCACTGAAAATTTTCCACACTTTTGCCGGCATAAGAGACAGAAGTCTAGAGAATGCATCTTTCATATTTTCCGGGTTTTTTCCTTTTGATGGCACAACAAACAGCATTCGACTGAGACACTCAATGCCCACAAGCATCCATTTGTATCCGCCATTGTGACGACTCAGCTTGCTCATATCAGCAAGGTCAACAAACATGTCGGTGTAGAAACCAGACGGAATCACTTTTAGTCGGTCGTAGCGCACTCTCCTTGGCTTGTGCATCGTGTACACTTTTTCCCCCTCTAGGAAATCAAGCACATCGCTTCTCCTTAATTCCGGTTCTTCCTTCTTGGCGGCGGCGTACAGTTTTTGCACCCCCGCAAAGGAAACGGGTGAATCAAGCTGCGTGTAAAGACGCTTCAGTAAACCCTCCATAGCTGTGGCTTAAACCACCGCACTGCAGGGTTTTTCTTGATACAATGACTGCTTCCTTCACCTTGCTGTCCTAATAAAAGCATGTAATTTGCATGTTTGTCTTGCATGAGTTTTTTACGTAGATACGTTGTCCCTTTTGGTTCCGGACCGGCGTAACTACCGTAAGGGTTTGTCAGGTACTTTAAAACTGCTTTGTAATCGCTGCCTGCTACGGCCGTATTTTTTGTTGGATGTAAAATAATCCCGGAAGCATCTATACCAAACTCCGATTTATGCTCGTCAACATATGCCAGCAGGTTCTGGTACCGCATGCCTACCTTTTGCTGTTTCGGTGTTTTTTCTCTTGTAAACTCTTTTCGAGTACGTTTCGGCTTTTGTGGCGCTATCGGTGTGTCCTCGGAAACTGCGTGAGAGGACGTGCCTGGCGCCTCGTATTCTAGAGGATTTCCAGTTTCTTCCGCGTCCGACGATGCTTGACTTTGTACAGCTGTGTCATAAACAAGATCGTCATCGTTTTCGGACTCACTACGACGAGACCTTCTTTTCTTGCTTTTTGCCATTTTTTCCTTTTTCTCTTTGTCCATTTTAACTTTTACCGGGCGGGCAAGTGCCTGTTTTCTGAGACGGACAAAATTGTCCAACCTCTTGTCGTAAAGTGCTCTTTTTTCTGAATTGTTCAGACGTTTGGTGCGGTTTCCAAGTAGCTTGTTTTTTTCGGCATTGGCGGCATGCGCCGCATTATCCTCGCTCAGAGGATTATATGCTGCCATTCTTTGATACTGGTCTGAAGAAACCAGCATAAACTTACGAGCCATTGCTTGCTAAGCGACCTGCTACAGCTAGTACAGGAGTCAATAATGGAGCAAGTGCCGCACCGTTGCCTATAAGTACTGCGCGCTTCGCTCATTTGTGTGTGCGCGCACTGCCCAATTTGCGAACCGCCGCTGAATGTGGAATGAGTTTGTCCCTTTGCTTCTTGCTAATAAAAAAGTGGGATTTTAGTATGTTGACGGCAATCTCTACAAGCGTCAGCATTTCCTCTTCCGACGCTTCGTGGAGCAAGTGCAAACGCTTTTTCTCTGAAGTTGTGCGCGCAAGGCGCTTGAGAAACGCGTAGTTTCTCGTAACCCGCTCTCCAATAACCGCCTCGCGCTTATTGGACATGCTTAGGAATGAAGACAACCTGGAGCTCTCCCGGCATTATATTCGTTCTTAGCCGCAGCCTTGCGTCTACCGCCGGATGAAGCGTGATTAGCAAGTAACCATACGATGGTTCGGTGGCCAGTTTGTAGGATTCGAGAAAGTACGGTAATTGCTTAGGAAAAAGCTGACTACCCAAACTCCGTATGCTAAGTTGAGCACTTGGCGCCCGCGTCAAAATTATGTAATGTGCGTTTGAGCGTGCCACTTTCAGGTTTTTTTCGAACAGCGACTGAGTGATAAAAATAGCCCCCATTTGGCGGTGATGGACTTTTCGCGTAAAGAGATCTGTCAGAAACCTCTCGCTGACGACATTCATGCAGTCATCCATAACGAGCAACGCTGGCTTTTTCAGACGATCAATCAACTCGTCGTCGGGCGCGCTCGGATGACATTTTACGCCCATTTGTTCCAGCCGCGGAACATGTTCCTGGTACTCAGTGTAACAGTAGACGATTTCAGTTGGTTCTGGCGTGATTAGTTGCCTGTAATTTTCGTGTATTTTTAGCAACAAACTCGTCTTGCCACTTGTTGATGCTCCGCTTATTATCAAACTAAAGGGTAGCTTAAACTTTACCTGCTCACCCTCAACTTCTTCTGTCACACTCATTTTTTGCGCGACTGCATAGACTGGTGCATACACGTCATATTTATACTTGTAGACCATGTTCCACCAAATGCTGCTAAAGGTGCTCTTGCATGCAATCGTGGACACGTTCTACCCCGAAACGCGAAACGCAAAGGACACTTGGACAAGACCCGCCAAGCGATGGTCCGACTTTCGGGTAGAGGTCCGACGAGCGGAGAATGCTACCGAAATTCGCACGACAGTGAGCGTAAGTAACGAGCTCCTGTACCCGTCTATAGTCAATGCCATTTAGTTTCTAAGCACAAAGATGGCCAAATCCAAACGAGTGCCATTGCGCGACCTTGCCTACACTGTCGGAGAAAAGCTCCTCGACTTGGCGCCTAACCTGGCCACGTCCTTAGAATGGGACTTTGACGACGAAGCCGTACTCACATTGCAAGTTTCGGACCTGTCGCTACCCGCATACTTCTCCCTTCCTTCTCGCCAAGTGTCCTGCAGTTTCCAAGAGATGTTGCACAATGCTGTGGACGTTTTCGGCATGCACATGTGGCGGGCTTCGAAAAACACTTTCTACTCTCCCGTCGAAAACACATGGATGGCGCTTCGTGTGATTTACGCCGACGGATTCTCGGAACTTGAGGTTCAAATGAATGTAAGCCTTGCAGCTCTTCCTTCGCGTTTACGAGCAATTGTAGTATGCCGAATGCTGGAAATTCGGCGACGGCTTCCCGCATGAGATTGCTGAGGAGCTGACGAAGGAAGTAGCGAAGAAGACCCACGACGGAACGGCAATCGACTATTCAGTATACGGAGCACCGCATTTTCCCCACTGCTCACTCCGTGTCACGGACCACTAACAGACCCATCGTCTTTTGTAGTTACTTGCGATGCCTAAGCAAATAAAGTTTTTAATCACGCTAATTGGCAGACATTCATTTGTAGCATTTGGCTTGCGGCAGGCGGTTGTAGAATCAAATTGTCTGTTCAAAAAATGACGCCTTTGGAATGCTATAACGTAATGCTCAAAAAGGTTGTCGAGTATTTCTTGCAAGATTACTTGGCACGCAACCCAAAACTTCCACACTCGCTATTCTTGAGTGGGCTTACCATAGAGCTGCACATAAAGGATCTTCACCTAAGCTGCATTGTAATGCTTGACGTAAGTGACCGTCTAAGTTTTAGAGCTAGCAACGCTGATATTTTTTTTTAGTATCTCGCCGACACGTTTAGCAACCTCGACTACATCAACGGCGGCTTTGCGGAGTTCGCCGAAAACATGGCAGCGAAGATTGCCGAGGATATTCCTCATCCGATCAAGATGACGTGGGAGCAACCTCAAGGCGGATGCGAATTCGCACCAGTCATTGAATTTTGTCTGGACACGCCAATGCCTTGAAACATTTTATGACAGTCACCTGTTAGATGCAGCTTTACTGAAATAAAACCTTACTACACAATTCAGTGTTAGTATTAAGCTGGCGTATGCCATAGTGTACCTGTTTGCCCTCGCCTAGTGTCCCTCTTCCCTCGATTACCCTGATTGTTTTGTGAGCATTTAGTCATAGCAAAAGGCCTACGGCTGTAAGAGCCTAAACCCTGTGCTATGTTCCTTCTGCGCGACGGGAACGCAGCTCACATTGCAGAAGATAAAAAACTTTTTTTGCATCCAAAGTAGAAAATATTTTAGTTTCCAAAACTTCAATTTAGATTATGAAAAGTTCTAAAGAGAACTGGCTGGGATCAAAAGTCGGCAAAGTTCTGCAGCTCATGTATGCTGCGATAGAACATTTGCTTCTTGGTAGGCACATCGTAGAAGCCACCCACCAGCGATCCCGGGAGGAACAGGATGTGCGGCGGGAAATGCGGTCCAAGGTGAATGACCACGTAGGTATCAAGCTGGGTGTCGTACAAGCGTGCCGTGCCGCCATTGTAAACAGCAAGCTCGCCCCACGGGTACGCGACGAGGTTGATGTTGTGACCCCACCACTGGCACACCGGCTGCTCAATGATGAACGCCATCGCATGGTCCACAGGCTTTCCCCGACGGTCCCAGTGAACAAAGTTGCGCATCAGCTGGTGCATGACATGGATAGTGCTGGCGTCGCCTCGTTCAACCTGAAATACCAGCATGATTTTTTTCCAAAAAAGGTCTTGTTTGTCACTTACTATAATGCGCCTGACGCCGCCTTTTCGTGGCTGCTCCAAGAAGGTGTTGAAGAACAAGACAGCGCCCAAAGAACACGTGCTCGCCTGCAGTTGCGTGATGTTGCGCGCAAAGAGGTCGTAGAGGTCATCCGGTTGAAAGATGGGGAAGTGAGTCCAAGTTTGGCCGGCCACGAACCGAATCTCTCGGCAGTTTCGGAAAAGTTCGACGAAGCGGTGAGCCGTGCGCATTCGGGTCGGTAGGGACCAGATGTAGGCAGCAGACCGGCTCCAGAATTTGCGCAGTGGACGGATGCGTCGAATAAAAGAGTTCCAGTCGTCTTCTTCCGGATGCGTGAGCACAATTAGTCGCTTGACTTCCACTTGGTGCAGCATTAGCGGGAGCTTGTCGGTGCTGACAATCCGCGAAATGTTCTTGTCCAGCAGGTCGATCTTCACCAATGACGGTATGGAGTAGAGGGTCAGGGTGGCAGTGTAGCGGGCCAGGCGGCACCTTTCAAGGCGTGCGCGATCAAAGGTGCGAATCAGGTGCGCAAAGCGGCGGCAGACTAACAGCAACGGGTCAAACTCGCAGCGGTGCAGAAGAAGCAAGACGACTAGCAGAGTCTCGTTCGGAAGGTCCAGTAAGCCCGTCATACTCTCCGATAGCTTCTCGAACGAATGAACCTGTCTTTATGCTTGGCTTGTACCGCGGTCGAAGCGATGTGCTATTAATTACATCTGGGCTATGGTCCGAACTTGTCCCTCCTCGCCAATAAATCTTGACTCACCGGCGGCACGCACGCCACTAATTGCCCTGCCTCGACTCGCCAGCCAAGAATTCGATGACCAACGGCTACGGTAGCCGAAAAAAACCAAGTACGGCAAGCTTTACGCTGTACAGCAGTATGGTTCTCAACCGCTAAAGTGTCCCACATTCCCTCGAAGTCTGCAAGCCTGTACCACCCCCAAGTGTCCTGCTTACATTCCTTGACCTGCATGGTGTTTCGTTCGACACTTTCGGTCAAATTTTGTTAATGAGATTTCGTCACGGTCCAAGTCCCAGGCTCTAGGCTTTTCCTAGCTGGTCTTGTACTGTGTTCCCCCTGCGCCGCGGGAAGGCATCTCATTCTTGCAGGGGATAAAAACGTTTTTTTTGCAGTTTTTGCCAAAAGTTCTTAAAAATCTTTTTGTCTAAATTTTTCCAAAATTCAGTTTTTGTTGGAAAAGTCCAAAGGTGGACTGTCTTGGATCATTCGCAGTCCCAGAAGATGGCGTTGAGACTTTCCGGGACGTCCTTGTCGCCGCCCGTCGGTCCTGGTGTTGGTGGTCCACATGGTGGTCGCCAGCAGACATTGTTGGTGCCACCGTAGTGGTGGCACTGCATTTCGGTCGGCTTGTCCAGGCTGTGCATTTGCCTTTGGCGCAAGCAAGCAAGGATTGTCTCCGGCGTAAGCCCGTGCACCTGACGTCGCCCTTGAATGCGAACGTCTTTATGAGGTACACCTGCGCGGTCGAGCAGCGCCCATGACTTGTTTACCGCCCATAAGGTACGGCAGACATCGTCATCCGCTCCTCCGCGAGGATCGAAATAGCCGCGCGGTAGCAGTTGAGCGGAATTGGGATGACCGCTGACGCAGGCTCGCGCGAGTTCCCAATGCAGGTAATGGATGCGATCCCGACCTTGCATGTGGACCCGCTTGAAGTCCTCCGCCCAAAGCTTTTTCAGCGCATAGCCTCGCGCCGAAGGAACGTAGTTCCGGCGAATACGCCTTGTGAAGACAGTCTCAGTAGCTATAGCCTCGACGCAGAATTTGAGATCGTCGTCCAGTTCCAGCTTGCACGCCTCTGCACCAGCAAGAGCAACAAGGGACTTGGGTTGGAACATTTTGGAAACAGTGCACAGTCGCAAACGCGGAGGAGGTGAATGAGTGCCCTCCCGGCAAGCGACGCTTTTTGGCGCGCCAAAATCCCTCCCCGCGTGCCCTCGGCGCGACCTGTGGCGTAACTGTGTTTCTTTCTCAAGCAATTAAGCAAACAAAGAGTGTCGTACTCAAAGGTCCGCACGCCTGGAAGTGGACATCAATATGGCGCTGTGTCGTTGGAGTACCGGACTAGAGTGATCAACCAAGTGAGCTTGAGAACCTCTCAGAACCTATATTCGTCTGAGATGGGACTCAAGCCTATTTGGTTTTTATTTAACTCAACAATAATAACGAAAAAATGAAGAGCTCTGTGACTGAGCTGTTTGAGTCAAAGACGTTTGCAATATAATGATGCTTCGAAAAGCTCAAAAGTGGACTGGTTTGAATCACTTGGACCAGCAGTAGTCGCGGAGCTCCCACATGCACGCGTCGGTCGTTTTTGGGCCAAGCCCGTGCACCTGGCGTCGCTCCGGACATCCGACCTCTCGACGAGGAATACTTTTGAAATCAAGCAGCGCCCACGCTTCCGTCACAACCCTTACAGTCCGATTGATCTCGTCGTCGGCACGCTTTGACGACGAAAGAGGTCCGAATTGCCACAAGTAGCCGTGGGGCAGTAGCTCTGCTGGATTTGAATGGCCGTCAACGTAGACTTTGGCCAGGTCCCAGCGCAGGTAGTAGACGGGTTCACGACCCTCCACGTGGACTCGCTTAAAGTCCTCCGCCCAGCGCTTCATCACCGCATAACCACGTGCTGGTAGGAGACGGTTAGTGAACGGACGACCTTGGCGGAAAGCCTGAACAGCCTTCTCCGTAGCAATAGCCGTAACGCAGAATTTGAAATCGTAGTCTTGATTGCACAACTGTGCACCAGCAATTGCGGCAAGAGACTTGGGTTGGAACATTTAAGCGCAGTCAGCCGTCTAGAACGCCCGATGAAGGTGAACGAATGCCGTTCCGCACATAGCGGCTAGCATCGCTTTCGCCGCCGAATTCCTCCTGGTAGGCTCTCAGCGTGACCTCTGGCACAACAGTTGTCCCTCGTCGGCAAGGGAGCAAGGAGTACGCTGATTGTGATAGTGATGCTTCTTTGCCGTCGCCTCGAGGCGATCGCGGCAGTCTTCGTCCCTCCCCAAAACGCTTCCCGCCGTGACCGGTCAGCCGAGGTCATCATTCCAACTTTGGATACTTGGCCGAGAACGCCGCTCCATGCTAATGGCTCCCGCGCTTGTTGGAAACGATCTCAACGGCGGGCAGACGGTCGCATTCCAACGGCTCATCTCCGCTCTTCGCGGAAACGACAAGCGTCGTTTGTTCTTCCTTCAAGGCGCTGCGGGGACCGGTATGCGGTAGTGTGCAAACAAATAAATTATGCGCTTTCAGGCAAAACGTTCCTGTACAACGCGCTAATTGCCAAATGCGAAGTAGACGGCAAGACCGTGCTGCGATGTGCCGCCACGGCAATCGCTGCAACGCTACTTCACGGCGGATCAACATTACACAGCACCTTCTCAATCCCTCTCTACTTGAATGAGACTGAAAAAGCAGAGACATGCAAAAACGAGGACCAAGTCCGAAATGCCGAATTGATTATAATTGATGAGATTTCAATGCTTTCGCACAAAATATTAGATTACTTGGACAAGTTCTTGCGAAACCTTGGCTAGAATCCGAAAAAAGCCTTTGGAAACAAGTGCATTGTGCTGGGTGGTGACTTCCACCAACTCAGTCCCACTACGACGAACAGAAAACGAAAAGCACAGATTGAAGCAAGCATCCGTCATCATCCGCTATTCAGCAAGCACTTCGAGTTTTTGCAATTGATGGAAAACATGCGCATAGCCGATGGTGGGAGAGCGTACGCTTCTTTGACATTACCGATTGCTTTAGGTAAACGCGAGTTTACCGAATTTCTCAGGCAGCTAGGGAAGGGCGCTACCACGGCCAAACCCTCCATCTTTCAATCCGTCAGCAGCCGTCGAAAACTGACCCGTTTTTGCTATCCCAAAGAAGAGTTGCAAAATCCTCTAGTGCATGCCGATGCGTGGGCTCGCTCGGCAATTCTCGCACCTACCAGTGCGGTCGTTGACGAACAGAACGACACCACCGTTGGCATGCTCAACGGTGCTTCCAAGCTCTACTACTCGGAAACTAAGCCAGATTGTTCAACGGTTCCTCCAGGTTTGCATATTTACAAATTTTGAGTGCATTGCATTTTTTAGAGTTTCCTCCACACGAGCTCTGCCTGAAGCCTGGAACTGTTGTAATGCTGATTAAAAACCTAAATGTTCAAGAGCAATTGGTAAATGGAACGAGACTGCAGGTCATTGAGACGCATCCGGACACCATCGCTTGCCGATCTTTGATCAATGGTTCATTACACAGCTTTGTGCGTACGACATTCTGGAGCAAAGGTGTCATCAGAAAGCAGTTCCCTCTGATACCAGCATTTTGTTTGTCTGACCACAAAGCACAAGGGCAAACTTTTGAGAAAGTAGGACTTGAACTACAAAAAGCGACCTTTTACGCATGGTCAACCCTGTACTGCACTGTCAAGAGTTAGACGCAAGGAGGGCGTGTGCGTTTACCCTCCACAGTCTACTCCAGTGAAAAACATTGTATATTTCCCGAACTTCTCGTCTAAGTCTCTTCTCACTTGTCTTAAATAATTTTTTGTGCGCCAGCAGCAGATGTGCGATAAACTCCATGAATAAAATTAACTTTTCGAGCAGTTTGTACCTATTGAGTTTAAGAGGCTTGGGAGTCTTGAGCTGAATACACTAGCCATATGATTTGAGCACATCCACAGACGTCAATGCTTCCTCTTGTACGGCTCAAGTGAGAGACACGTCTGTGGCGACAGATGGTGGCTTAAAACACCGTCCGCATTTAACTCCCTTTTAATTCTTCTTTGCCATTTCTGACACTTGGAGCAATAGCTACCGGCGTCAAGGCGTGGCCGACTGCAAGTGGCGAGAAAGCGGCGGCCGGGCGGATCCGCGGCTCTCGAGAAGGGTTGGCCTCACGGTGGCGAGTGCGGAGAGACGTCATTAAGTGACCATGGGTGGTTACCGGCCGGGTCTGTCGCGGCATCGCTCTGCTTCACCTTCTGTTGACACGGTCAGCAGGGGTCCTTTTGCGTACCCGACAAGGAAGGCAGTCAAGCGGAGACGGTCTCCCCTAGTAAACCCACGACATGCAAAGAAAAGCAAAACGTCAAGAAAACGATCCGCTTCACCGCAAGTTGATTTAAGACGGTTCCCGAGAAATGGCTACGAAGAAAGCGCAAAAGACTTGGAAAAATATGTAAAAGTTTTGAAAAAACAAAAAGATCACACAAAACGTTTTCACATTCAAAGGTATGATTTTACGGCGCGCGCCTGGAAGTCATAATTATTTAGGAGCGAAACTCGGATGGTCATTGAAGGGATAAGCGAAGTTGCGCGACCTGACAATCTCTTGCATGTCGCAATCAGCAGATGCATTCGCGAGGCGGTCGACGACGCACCAGCACCGGTGGACCGGATTGGCATTGAAATTGATTCGGTCAATCTCGAAACGCCCATATCGATCCCTTTTGGAGAGTTGTGGCAGAACTCTGCTGGCGCAATTCTCAATGAGTTCTTAAAAGTTGAGCAGAGTCACCGACATGCTTCGCTGTACGGGGCTCCAATTCGCCTTACGATAACCACAATGTACGGGCATCACGGCGGAAAAAGACTCAAACCCGCAGTGCGGCATAACGTTAATCAGAACTTACTAATTCCGATAAGAAACACAGACGAATTTTGTCTGTTTTATTCCGCCGAGATGACCCGATTGCACAAGCACGTGGACAAAGGCGGGCTCAAGTCCAAAGACTTTTCTCTCATGATAAAAAAAGGAGCTGTCAGCACCACATATGCCGCTCATTCAATGTGGAAGTACGGTCGCGAACTAATGAGAGGAGCAGGTGTGCCAAGAGACCTACCAAGTTATAGTGTCCGTGCACATGCCCACCTGATACAAGATTACTGGTCAAGACGCTATCCCGGACTGTACAGACTTGTAATTTTCAATAATGTCGGAACGTACACTCCTGTGTTCAAAGGAAATGTTGACGCTTTTCAGTTTGACGTCTGCTTGTATCATGACGTGGAACGCAAGCATTTTGATGGCATACGAAACATTAATAGATTTTTCGGCTCGGACCGGTACTGCGTCGACTGCTCGCGTCCGTACAAGTGTGTATCAAACCATACAGTTAAATGCGTAAGACGGTGCTCACACTGCATTTCTATTGGGCCTGAATTTCCTTGTCAACCGGAAGTGGACTTTCGGAGCACGTGTAATGGGTGCAATAAATCTTTTGACAACGCGGCCTGCTTTGAGCGCCATCTGAGCACGGCTTGCCACCGATTCAAGAAATGTCCAAAGTGTTATGTGCTTTATGACATGCAGAATATGGAACGGTTTTCGGAGACGAAACAACATGAGTGCGGTTATACATTCTGCAAAACTTGTGCCGTTTATCACCACAAGGACCGATCTTGTTACATTCAACCACTGCCAAAAGCAGAAATTAAAGACGCCCGCGTTATCGCGTATGACTTTGAGACAAATCAAAACGAAAGAGTTGAGCACCCGCTAGGCGTGCGTTACAAGCATGAAGTCAATTTTGTAGCAGCTCATGTATTTTGTAATCGTTGTGTGGAAAACAATACGTGGAATGACGAGAATACAGACGGCTGCGAGATCTGCGGTCCTACGCGCTATCCTCAGTGGTCCGCCACAGACGATAGCGACCCTCTTGAGAAGTTCCTAAGCTGGGCACTTTACGATTTGAACAAGGAATTTCCGTCATACTGCTGGGCACATTACGCAAGCCGCTTCGACACGCAATGCGTGCGCAATCAAATGTAAGTTTTTCTATAAATTTTCTAAAAATTTTCAAGTTTTTTTCTAAAAATTTCTAAAAAAATTCCAAGTTTTAGATACCGCATGGGCGGTCTCTACCCGAGCATAGTAAGCAGCGGAAACAAAATCTACGAGCTGCGATTAAAGAAAGCAGGATCGATAGTCGACACTTCGTTCCGGGACTCTTACTTCCTCATGCCTTGCGCCCTCTCTGAGCTTGTTAAAGCCTACGGACTGAATATCAATAACAAAGGTAGGTACGCTCTTGTCGTAGCACACGTTATCTCTTTCTCTAGGCTACTTCCCACATTTGTGGAATCAGCCGTGCAATTATAACAAGCGCCTAAGCACGCTGCCACCGCTTGAAAATTACACGCCGGATTACATGTCCCCGGAAAAGCGAGAAGTGTTCATGAAGTGGTACATTGAAAACTATAAGACACCGTTTTATCTACCGGACGCCTTGCGAGAGTATGGCATTAATGACGTGGCTATATTAGCTCATGCACTCGTCGCATACCGCAAGGAATGGATCAACATTACAGGTAACAACTCTAATATTTTGCGTGCACATCGCTCCTTTAGGCGATGATCCGCTGCAGTCGTGTCTCACCGTGGCAAGCGGCTGCGTCCGACATTTCCGGCGGAATCACTTGAAGAAGGACACGCTATTAATCACTCCTGAGCGCGGCTATGAACGGAACGACCGACAGAGCGTGGCGGCCCTGAAATTCCTCCGCTGGTACGCTGCCACTAATCACCTCGACGTTCGTCATCAGGCCAGCACGGACGGCGAGAAGCGACTACCGTACACCGACGAGAATGGCAAAGCACGCTTTCTTAAACTCGACGGCTACGTTGAGAGGAAAGCTCCGGAAAAAAGCATTGCTATTGAATACAACGGTTGCGTTGTGCATGGACACAAGTGTATAACGGACCGAAACCTAGTGTGCCCAAATGGAAAGACCGCTCAGCGCAACTTCGAGTTGACAGCTGAACGTGAAAAAATAATTCGTGATGCAGGACTTGAACTAGATGTTTATTGGGAATGTGAAGTCAAGGAAATGTTGGAAAAAAATCCTGCCATGCGTCTGGCTTTCAGTAAGCTTCACAACATTGGCCCAATAGACCAGCGGGACGCATTTTGCGGTAAGTTCTTTGTAGGTGGCCTGTTTTAAGAGGTTACCTGCTTTTAGGAGGACGCACGGAGACGCACCGGATGGCACTTGACTTGACAACTCCCGAATTCGCGGGTTACACTCTCAAGTACTTTGACATTACAAGTCTTTATCCTTTTATTAACTACACCGGAAATTTTCCAATCAGTAAGCCGGAAATTAAAGTTCTGAACAAACACATGCGTTGGACATGCTCTGCTGACAATCCATTCAAAGGTCTGCTCAAAGTAATTGTCGTGCCGCCGCAAAACTTGCTTGTACCTCCTCTACCCATGAAAACTCCTAGTCGTTTGTTATTCTCCCTATGCGCTACATGCGCGAAGGCGTACGAAAAGAAAAGCACACTGGTGGCAAACTACGCTTGCAATCATAAAGATGAAAAGCGTGAATATCTGACCACGGCGACGCATAACGAGCTCAACCTTGCTTTGGATCGCGGCTATGTCGGTAGGTACCGTTAATTCTCTCACTAGACCAATTGCTATACGTTTAGTGAAATACGTTGACCGCGTTTGGCACATTTCCACTTGGTCGTCAGGCCTCTTCAAGACTTACATTCGGGAATTCCTAAAGCTGAAAATTGAGGCTTCAGGATGGCCTGATAATGTACAAAGTGATGAGGACAAAAAGCGGTTTGTTGAGACAAACCGTGAACGCTACGAGATCGAGATTGACCCAGTGGCTATGATCAAGAACCCGGTAAAGCGTAGCCTAGCCAAGCTTTGTCTTAACAGGTAAGTCACATTTTGTGTAGGCCTCACACATGTCATATTTTCAGTCTTTGGGGCCGCTTCGGACTCAGGAATAATCTGTCAAAGACATTAATTACGGACTCTCCAAACGAATTCTGGGACCTGATGTATGACAGTTCAAAAGAGGTTCAGAGTGTGAGCATGGTCAGCGAGAATCTAGCGCACGTAACCTATGCTGACCGAAAAGAATTTGTCCAGGAAAACAGTGCGTCGAATCTCTTTGTTTGCATATGGACAACGAGTCAAGCTCGGTTGCACCTCTACAGTTACATGGAAGCGGTAGTCAAAGCCGGTGGCATCATTTGTTACAATGACACCGATTCAGTAATCCTGGCGTACAAGTCTACGGAGAAATGCCCCATCGAAGCTGGACCCTTCCTAGGGGATATGTCGGATGAATATGCCAACCATCGTATTTTGGTAAGTTATGCTAGGGACAATTGAAAAATTTACAAGCGTTTTTTAGGCATTTTACAGCGGAGGAGCAAAACAGTACAGTCTGATGTTGCAACCTAACGACGACCCGACAAAGCGCGAGTACGTCACAAAGTTGCGCGGGATCAGCCTCAACTACCAGGCCGCAAAGCTGATCCACTTTGACGCCATGAAGGATCAAGTGTTGAACTACGGGCGCGCAGCGCCAATTTCTGTTGACACTTGTAACTTTGTTCTTTCCAAGACTGGAACTATCCACACGGTGCACAGTCGCAAGGATTACCTTGCGTCGAATCAGAAAGCTATTATTAATCCGGTTGACTTTTCAATGTGCCCTTTCGGCTATAAGTCTTCCAAGCAGTAGCATTTTTCCAGCTAACACTGTCTTTCATGTTGTATAACAAGTAATCGCTTTGTTGACTACATGTAATTTCTGTAATAAATTTTTTTGTACCCACTGGTTTCTCAGCGTCCTATTAATTACCGTAATCGTAGCTGACTTTTTTGCCTGCTGTAATGTGGTCCAGTGTCTTTGCCTGCGGCTCATGTCTTAAAGCCTCGATCGCTTCCATGACAATGAAAATTTTTTTGGAAAATTGTGTTTTGAACTAAAACTTTATATTTTGAAAATTATTTCTTGTTTTCAAGTTATTTTTAATAATTTTCTGCACAGAAGCAAGGAGTGGAGAGAAACAGACGTGATGAAAGCATAGCCGACGACGTCAAGAAGAAGCAGAGGAGTAGAATGACGTGATGAAAGCATAGCCAACGACGTCAAGAAGGAGCAGGGAAGGAGAATGACGTGATGAAGGCATAGCCGACGACGTCAAAAAGGAGCAGAGGAGTAGAATGACGTGATGAAAGCATAGCCGACGACGTCAAGAAGGAGCAGGGAAGGCGAATGACGTGATGAAAGCATAGCCAACGACGTCAAGAAGGAGTAGATGAGGAGAATGACGTGATGAAAGCATAGCTAACGACGCTAAGAAGGAGCAGAGGAGGAGAATGACGTGATGAAAGCATTGCCAACGACGTCGAGAAGGAGCAGATGAGGAGAATGACGTGATGAAAGCATAGCCGACGACGTCAAGAAGAAGCAGAGGAGTAGAATGACGTGATGAAAGCATTGCCAACGACGCCAAGAAGGAGCAGAGGAGGAGAATGACGTGATGAAAGCATAGCTAACGACGCCAAGGAGGAGCAGAGGAGGAGAATGACGTGATGAAGGCATAGCCAACGACGCCAAGAAGGAGCAGAGGAGGAGAATGACGTGGTGAAAGCATAGCTAACGACGTCCAGAAAAAGCAGGGTGGATAACGGAATCATTGTTTAAAATGTAACTTGATATGTGCTACACGAGGCGTTCGGTATTGGGAAATGAAAAAACATCACAGACGGGGGAAAGGAGAAGGAGCAGATCTAAGCTCTGCAGTTAAAGCCGCCAACGCCGGTTGACACTTGGACGGTGGGCGCCGTTGCCACGATGAACGGCGACGCCCGTTTGCCCTTGGTCGGTAGCATTGTAGGCTGGCTGCTCGGCTCGGACACATGGGGAAAAGAAACTGGTCTAAGCTTTAGCAGTTAAAGCCGTCAACGCTGGTGACACTTGGACGGTGGGCGCCATCACCACGATGGACGGCGACGCCCGTTTGCCCTTGGTCGGTAGCATTGTTGGCTGGCCGCTCGGCTAGGACACAGGGGTGAAGCATGAAGATTTAAACAAAGATACTCGCACAATGTCAATTTAGACGTTTCGTGTACCACATGCCAAAGTTCATGAATAAATAAGCCAAGAACACCATCAATAATAAAAAAATATTACCGGAATAAATTACTTTTGCTTTAGTAGACGTACCCAAAATTCACAGATGCGCTGGGAATGTATGTTTAGACTGAAGACCATATTTCAACAGATAAAAGTATAGATTGGATTTTAAGACAGAGAGTGAGTTTCTGGACCATAAACAACAAAGTTCTAAGCGTTTAAATTGTGATGTTTTTCCAAAAATTGCATGATCAAAAAATACCCCCCCCCCTCCCTGGGGGTTTACTAGTGAAAATATGGCAAACATCAATAGCGGTATCGGCTCCCCGAAGCCCCGAGTAGTCGTCTAGTATACCAACTCATCTGACCGGCTAGTCACGAAATGGACGCCACGTTGTCCACCTTAGCGCCAAAACTTCTCTCCACTCCTCCGACGGCGGGCCTCTCTCAAAATATTCGATAATTCCGCGCAAGGTCACTCGCCTACTGCCGGCGGGCCATTCCAGAGGGCACGAAGGGCAGGATACGCCGCGTCCACACTCTACTCACAGGCGGAGGCGCGGTCCTTAATTGTCGGTAAAGCGTTCGGATCGGCCTGCCGGCGGCACTCTCTCATTCTTCTCTAGCAAGTGCGCAAATGTGCGCGACTCGGCCGTCCCACGAGGACCTCGCGGGAGCGGGCCGCGCGCGACGACAAATGCGCTAGTGGGGCCTAAGTGGATTTAGCAGTTGCCTTGAAAGTTTGTAACAAGCCACTTTAAGACTTAACAAGCCGCTTGGCGCGACGCGCATCTAGGAAGTTTTGCTTACGATCGGAGCCTCAACGTGGCGCGTATTTCTCATTCGTTGGTCACGACTTTGGCGGTAGTTAATTTGACCCGTCAACGATTTAGAATGTAGAATCGCTTTCGATCAAGCCCATTGAATGCCTCGATAATTCCGCGTTCAAAGTCTGGCTCATCAGTTTACGGTCACTTTTTAATCGTGATTTTAGTAAGGATTAGTAATATGCTTTTACCGCTAGACGCAGTGTCTCGTTTTGCAACTGATGACGCATGTGTAAGGGATGGGGACTCTCCAAAATAAAACCGATCCGTATCCGAATCTACCCGCAAAATCAAAACCGAATCCGAAGCAAAACGGCCGATTTTCCGACTTTCCGAATCCGAATTTTCGAAGCAGGTTTCGCTGGTGACCTAACCATGGAGCATACGTCCAAACTATGCTTAAATCAGATCCAATTGCTGTAAAGAAACTGTAATCATGAAAACAACCGCTTAATTCTGCACTAAAGCCATTACTTTCTGCAAAAATCTTTGGTCAGTACAAGGTTCAAGCTCTTAAACTCGACGGGCACAAAAGATTCGGAAAATCGGTCGAATATTTGGAAACCGAATCCGAAGCAAAACGATTGATTTTCCGACGTTCCGAATCCGAATCCCCATCCCTGGCATTTGTCTAGCGTACGCCGCTCAACAAAAAGTAATGACCAATCGCAGTTTCAAAATTTGACTTCTGCTTTCATGCGATTGCGAGCGCTATGCAGGCAATCTAAGAAGCCAAAGTCTTGCTGCAACACCACTCGTATCTCAAATGAAAGCCTTTGTTAAGCTGATTAGAACCGTTCTTTATTTTGGTCTCGCGTCTAAGAAGACGCAAAGCTTGGTACAAGTTATACCCAATAGCGGCGCCGACTGCGCGAAGCAAAGCCCAGCCGTTAGTAAGACTCGAAAGCGTCATTCCCAAAAAAACAAAAAAAGAACGACGTCATGCCGCCCACAATTGTGTCAAGTGATCTCTCAATTCCCTGCGCCCCGGTGTCAAAATTTCTCCCACCTCGTTGGCCCGCCGAGCCCCAGGTCGGAATCCGTCGATAATTATGCGTGAGGTCATCGCCTGCCTACCGGCGGTCATCACAATGTGGAGAAAGCGGGATGGACAGGACGCCCCGCTAGCGTCCGCCGCTGACCGCTGGCACTGTGGTCATAAATTATCGATAGGCCGGTCGAATGGGTCAGATGAACCGTGCTCTCTCGTTCTCCTCTAACAGGCCGCGGGATACATTGTGCGCGACTCGGCCGCCTGCGCAGTGCCGCGTCCGCATTCCAGTGACCGGCGTCGCCGTGTCCATAAATTATGGATAACTCGTCGGATGGGTCAGCGGCGACAGCGGCGACTCTCTCTAGCTTTTTCTCTAACCGGGTAGCGGGAGAAATTGTGCGCGACTTGGCCGCCCGCGCGAACCTCCTGGGAACGAGCCACGCGCGACGTCAAATGCGTTAATGGGGCCTAATTGGTTTTAGCATTGTGCTTAAAAGTCAAATGTAGCAAGCTAAGTTTGATGCTTAAGGCCTTGAGGGTCGAATTATCGATCGAAGTTCAATAACGACCCCTGTACACTACTTGAATGTCTATCGTTCAGTAATAATCGTATGAAGGCCGATTCATATAGGCAATGTCATGGGCCTCCAGCTGCACCTAAACATCACTTAGCATGAGTACAACACCTTCCAGAGTGTTTCGGATGAGTGCTGAATACCTTGAATAGACAGTCATAAGGGGTTATTTTTGGCACTTATCGAAACCCGCTCAGCAACATCCTTAGGGGGCGTTTAGCGTTCCTCCTCGGAACGCTAAAGCATCGCGAAGTCCTGCAACGTCCATGCTTTCTGACCCCTGGCGCTTAGGATTCGCTTGGAAACTGCATCATGCACGAAATAATCAGTGCAATGTTTTGATGCCGCCTCGTTTTTCGAGCAGTCGTCCGCGGACGTCCGCCACATGCTGGCACTGCCAAAAGTGGCTTGCACTTTCAGCTAGAGCGCGGTCAAAAATGCTAATGTTGCTTGTATTCATTGGCTTTCCGCTCTTCGGTGAGCATGTTTTGACCAATTCGGTACTCGGAATGCCTCCTTTAGGGCCCGATTTACGCTAAAAACACACCGTTCTTGCAATGTATTCGGGTCTCCTGGATGCTAGTCTCGCGCCCGATGGCAACATACGCCAGCTTGCTCGAGTCACCTCTTAAACAGATTGGATTCATCGTCCTCGTAAGTCTTTTAATGAACTAAAGTGTCCTAGAGCTAGGCGTCCCGCGGGTCCGGAGCAGGTTCCGCTCCGAAATCAGAACTATCTCGTTCATAACAATGCCCGATTCCAATTCTACAGCGTGCCGGCAAATTTTCGACACAAAGCTTTTGTCTTATCAAACAGGCCCAAAACGCAACGAGTATAAGTTTCGGTTCGAGAATAATTGCGTCAGGAATTTTTGGACGCGATTAGTGATACTAAGTGTAGCATGCGCCCGTTGGGACTGCGCTTCGCGGCAGCCGGCTTTGCTATCGGGGATTAATTGTAGCAAGCAGGGATTCAAGGGGCACGAAGCGTCAGCCATATTCGCATAACATGCACATAACCAAGTGCCAAAGCTCGACACTTTGCAAGCTCGTACAGACCTATTTTATACTGCGGGCCGAAAATGTCGTCCCATCGTTTATGCATGCGACACATGCAACAGCGGGCTCGCTATTGCACGCAAGCAGAAGACCTCCCTAAACCCCACCACCCCCCCCCAAAAAAAATGACCGCCACGCAAAAAAAACGGACAATAAATTCTCCATGCAAGATAACCCCGTGGGGCCCGCCCAGACAAAATTTCTCCTTCTTACTCGCATACGTTCTTTCGCTCCCCAGCGCTTGGAAGAAGGGCGCAAATTTTAGAAAGTTTCACGGCCATAACTTTTTCCGTGGCCAACCAATTGAGTTAAAACTTCCAGTTTTTACCTCGAACGATACCAAACATGGTGCCTTCGACAATGCTTTAGTGTAAAAGGAAAAGAATCGATGAACCCGACTCGGTCGTTTAGAGAGATTCTTATTCGCAAATTCCGATTAAAAAACAGCCACTCTCGCGGCAAGAACGCGAGGCCGATTCTCCCCATCACTGGTTTTGCGTGTACCATAGTCAAGTTTAGGGCCTTCCTCTCATTTGGTGCAACCGATTCGGAATAATGGCAGGCGACATGCCGCTGGGCGATATTGCGACCACACAAACGGTCGCCAGCTTGCAAGCTTGTGCGGATCTCGGCTTTCAGAACGGCTGCACTGGACTTGTGTACCTGCCGACCAGCGAATGCGATTGCCTATCGACGGTGACCGGCTACAGAGATGCTACCGCGACAGGGGCCATGGGATGCCTTGCAGTGAACGATACACAGACTGCCTGCTTCACGACCACTGCGCAGCGGCAGGCAATCAAAGACTTGGGTAAGCACTGTTGTAGGAAGGAAGGTACCGTTGCAGGGCCGTATTTAGCGGGGTGGGGGGAGTCATTCCCCACTATTGGCGATCTTGGGCCGCCGATAGGGTAGGATAGGGTAAGGGGTCCCATTGGTGAAGAAATTTTATAGAAAGATGGTAAAAGTTTAAGCTAAAATAGTTAATGAAGGCTATATGTGCATGTTGACCCACTTTTGATCCATTTTAGCGGTCCACCCCCCCCCCCCCCGTTCCCCGAACTCTACCATCTATCCTGAAATCATGCATACGGCCCTGTACCGTTGGTCATGTGACTGAGGGACGTCTTTACCCCAACGAAAGAGTACTACTCCCCAGATAATTGCTTTTGGGTGTTTTGGAACTTTGGGAATTCCAACGTTTTGATTTTATAATAAATCGACATCTCTCCCCCCGTGGCTTCGCCGCGGAAGGGCGGTTTAACCTCCCAAGGGGGCGTTCACCTTCCCCCCCCCCCCCCCCCCCCCCCCCCCCCCC
>JNEY01000027.1:552244-564677 GCA_020875895.1 Aphelenchus avenae | reverse complement strand
GACCCCCCCCCCTCCCCCCTCTGTGAACAACTGTGAACAACTGGCTGACCACCCCCCTCCCCCCTGTGAACCTCACATATTTTCTGGACAGTCCCTAAGTGTCAAAATTCAAGCAGCCCCCCCCTTCAACGCTCACCCATAAATGACCCGGATGCTGCAAAAAAAATGGTTCCATTTTCGAAGTGCACTAAAACTCCCGAGTCCGATCCGGATAGAAGTTCTCCTTCTTGCGCGATGCTGGACGCATGCTATAGCGGGCACGATATCGTATGCAGGCAGGAGACCCTCTCCCCCTGAATTGCCCTATGCATAAACGGATGTTATCTGTGTATTTTTCATATTCTCCATGCATTAACACCTCGTAGCCCCAGTCCTGACGGAAATTCTCCTTTGGTGACGCATCCCATAGCGGGCTCGCTATAGCATGTAAGCACAAACATTGACGGGCCACGACTTTTTTCGGACATGTCCGACCACCTTGGAACATTGACGGTTTAATTACGTTTTTATGGACTATCGTACGATACCAAACACGAATGGTTCACGGTGGTTCGAAGTTTTTACGATAATACACCAGCCCTTCAAGGATGTTCACTATTATATCACATCAAATATAAGCTGCCCGATCAATGGTGGCACCAAGATTCAGCGAGGGGGAAAGGGGCATATCGCAGGGGAAAGGGTGACCGAGCGAGATTTTTGTGGTCTTATAAAATCGAAGAGTTGAATAGAAAGTTGGATTTGAACTTACGGGCGTATTCGAAGCAAAATGAGCCGGAGTCCATCCCCTCCACTAGGTCCACCTGGGTCTTGTCGAGATCGGCATGCAAATCGTTGATGTCGGACGTATCGATGGCGCTTCCGGCGGATTCTCCGACCGAGTTAGGCGAAAGTTCGATTAACTATAGTCAAAATTTGCTCTGGCGGTCCAGAAACACAGCTTTCGACGCACTTCGATGTTGACGTCAACAACACCCTGACCCTCCCCCCCCCCTCCCGCAAGTACGTTTGACGTATTTTCTGGTCTGGACGCTCGTGAGAGGTCTGTGAAGTCAAGTTGAGTACCGTCCCGATGCATTATTTGTATGTCGGTCTAAATATTTTTTGCGGAAGCTTGTCGCGCGAATAAATCGGCGCAATGCTTTGGCCCGCCTCGTTTTCCGAGCATCAGCCTACCGCTGGCAGCTGTCACAAGCGGCTTGCACTTTTGGCTAGAGCGCGCGGTCGAAAATGCAAATGATGTTTTTATTCGTTGCTCTTCCGCTTTTCGGTGCGTTTGTTTGCGTCAGTTGGTTGTTTCGTACTGAGAACCTCTCCTTCGGACACCGGTTTAGGAGAAAAACATGCCAATTTTCGCTATGTATTCGCGTGTCCTGTATGGCAGTCTCGCGCCAGATGAAGGCAGACGCTATTTGCTTCAAGTCGTCTCTTCAGCAGATTTTATTTATTGCATTGGTAAGCCTTCTCGTGTTCTTGTGTGTCCGAGAGCTACGCATGCCACGGGTCAGCAGCCGATTCCGATCTCAATTCAAAATTTAGATCGGTCATGAGACCAACAATGAGCTCGTAGCGGCACCTATTCCAATCCGTTTTTATGGGAGGTATTTGGGAAAATTTCAAACGCTCACCATTTTAAAGTTTCTTGTCCTATGACTCGTTGTCCGCTTTAAAATGCTTGTTTCATCGTTGTCTGTTCAAATACTACCTAAGATTTGAGGGCCAGGTACCCCCAGCTTTAGCTGCAAGGCCTA
Organism: Aphelenchus avenae; assembly: GCA_020875895.1. Classification (NCBI taxonomy): domain Eukaryota; kingdom Metazoa; phylum Nematoda; class Chromadorea; order Rhabditida; family Aphelenchidae; genus Aphelenchus; species Aphelenchus avenae. The sequence continues at coordinate 562,926 of JNEY01000027.1, read as the reverse complement.
TGCGGAGTGTCAGAATTAGGGAGATCTCAAATAGGGGAGGGCTAAAATTAGGTGAAAATAGGGGAGGGCCGTAGGCCTTCGGGACAGTTCCGGTTCTTGATCCCATTCCAAGGAAGAACGATTACCGACTGTGTTTCCGATTCCCGACCAGGTCTGGCATGCCGCACAGTCCAATTTAGTGCCTTCATCTCGTTTGGTGCAAGCGGTTCGGAATAATGGCAGGCGACATGCCGCTGGGGGACGTTGCGGTCAGCCAGACCGTCGCCAGCTTGCAAGCTTGCGCGGACCTCGGCTTTCAGAACGGCTGTACGGGGCTCGTTTACTGGAACACCGGCGTATGCGACTGCCTTTCAACGGTGACCGGCTACCAGAGGTCTACGGGTAAAGGGGCCACGGGATGTATTGCGGTGAACGATACGCAGACCGCCTGCTTCGCAAGTTCGACGCAACGGCAGGCGATCAAAGACATGGGTAAGCAGAGGCAATCCGTTGTGCCTCATTTGCATAGCTGGCTCCCAGGGATGGTTTAACACTATTCCTTTGGTTCCAAAACTCTTTTGTCCATTTGTCCTGCTTTGGACGGAAATGCCCTGTACCTGGGTCAGGGTCACTGAACGAACACTTCGGCTCCGAAAATTTGGTTAGGTTTTCACATCGAATGGCCCGCCGCAGGCGACACCAATGACATTGCAGGCAAAATTTTGACGAAAATTCCGTCCGGAACTAGAACGAAAGACCGGCTGGGTCGTTCGTTCTAGTACGTAGCGGCACGACACGCCCTCCCTGCCCTTTACCTCTCCCCTGTAACACTGGGACCAGGAATGGTCGGAATTTTTTCGACGACCGGGACCGGGACGGAGACCAAACCAAAACCTAGGCTAAGTACTTAATATTTTGGATTGAAAAATCATTGAGGCCTTGGATTTTTTACGAATTTTATTCCAAAACGGCCCAAAAACTGTTTTTGACGGCGCCTGCGGCGGGCTATATTGGGTATAAACACGCCAAAATCAGTATTAAAAACCGCTGTGGGGCAAAAAAGGAGACTTGGAAAACTACCAAAGGGGGGACCAAGGCATATATTCAGCGCCGGCCGAAGGCCGGCGCCGAAAAAAAAGGTAAGGGTCCCCCCTTACCATGGCGCAGCCCCCTTGACCGGGTCCAATTTACGCCACTGCTTTGGACGGAAATGCCCTGTACCTGGGTCAGGGTCAATGAACGAAAACTTCGGCTCCGAAAATTTGTTAGGTTTTCACATCGAATGGCCCGCCGCAGGCGACACCAATGACATTGCAGGCGAAATTTTGACGAAATTTGTCGACCGGCTGGGTCGTTCGTTCTAGTACGTAGCGGCACGACACGCCCTCCCTGCCCTTTACCTCTCCCCTGTAACATTGGGACCAGGAATGGTCGGAATTTTTTCGACGACCGGGACCGAGACCAAAACCTCCGGGACCGAGACCGGGATTTCAGTTAATTTCTGCCTGAAAAAAACCGGGGTGGCTAGGTACACGGATTTCCATATTTCGGAGCATTGCGAAAATGTTGGTCCGACATGGTACACATCTGACCGCATTCGTGCGGAATTAAGCCCGCTGCAGGCGATTCCATCGAAATTTCGACTTATTTTTTATGACTTTGCCCCCGAATTTGGTCCGGGCGCTGCCTGCGGCAGAACGTCGAAAAGTCGAAATGGGCGGGATTTTTTTCGACAACCGGAACCAAGACCGGGACCAAAACCATCGGGATACCGGGACCGAGAGATCGGGACCAGCCCATCCCTGACTGGGACCACGCTAGTCTGAGACCCTACCCTCCCCACTCGCCGCCCCGCCCTTACCTCCCCGTCCCCGTGACGTATTAACTGGACGCTTACTATCGCTTTTTTTGCCGTAGTCGCCTGTATACCCCCTCCAAGAGGTGTTCTAGCTAAGCCCTTGCCCTGCCTTCGAGACGCGGTCCATTGTAACCGATCAGTCTTTAGTGTACGGAACAAGTGCCTGTCCTGCAAACTTCGTTGCCGACGGCATAGGCAGTTGTTGGGGAAGTGCGGTAGGCGGCGTATGCGCTTGCGGCGAAGAACGCATCGTTCCTTTTTAGTCCCAGCTGCAGTGCGAAAACTACACTCCCTGGTACCGCAACTATTACACTCCGCCCTCGCCACAAGCGCCATGCGAAATTACCGCGGCTTAGGCGGATATTTACTCTTAATGTGCCGATCTGCTGGACTTTGGTTGCTGTTTTTTAATGCTAATCATTTCGCCTCAAGCTCGCTGCATCTGCTCGCCGTATGATAAAGGCGTCGCAGATAATAACGCTCATAAAAGTCAGACGTCTGCGCATTTTCAATCTACGAAAACGTTTCAGCAAGTCTTTGGATTGAAATGTCATCGGGATTGAAATGTGGGGCAGCCATCACAGTTTACATCTCCATCGGCTTTCATAATTCAGACACGCTGAACTGAGCCGGCTTTTCAAAACCTGAACCATGTACCAAAAACTCACACCCTTTCTAAAGCTAAGGCCATGTGGTTATAAAGGAAACAGTTTCAAGTGAAACTGCGCAGCAACATAATGACGCAGCAACATTTATGCATTTGAGTCGTCAACAAAGACAGCAAGAGAGTTTGTTTCTTCGGCAACGCTTTGCGTAGAGGTACTCGCCAACGAACGTTGTCGTGGCTATCGCAACACCGAGCACCGACACTAGTAAAGCACCGAGAACTGGCGTAAGCGCTGAAAGAAATCTCCTTCCTTGCAACCAACACTGCCAGACATACGCAGCGGTGCCGTCAGGCGTCCTTCCTCTTGCTCCTCAAAGCAGTGCCGCCGCTTCTGTTCGTGAACGTCGTAGTAACGTCGCCGCAAAGTGCCAACAAGGCTGCGTTCCATTGCGATGCTCCTGTTGAACATGGCGGTGAACTCGCTACCCTTTAGAAAAATGAAGCGGGCCGATGGTTGGATGAGGTCTAGGAGTGCAACTTTAATCGTCTTTAATTTAAATTTTGTAATTAAATTTAAAAAGTGCAAAGATCAAAATTTATCTTTATTATTGAAATTAAAATTATATACTCAAAATAATGTTTTTAATAAACTAAATTAAAATAAACAAAATTTGAAGTAAATATAACACCTGTCCGTATAAAAGCGATGCCGCAGTAACCGTCGACGGCGGTGATAATGTCGTCGACATTCGTCGGCATGACAAAACGGTCGTTCCGATTCACCATCGCTAATGTCCGTAGCAGGGGTCCAGTGCGCTTAACGGGACGCTTCTCCAGTGCCTTCCGGAAGGCGGAAAAGTAGTAGTGATCCGAACTGTTGATCGCCTCATCAAACCTGTAGCTTTGAAGTTGGAGTTTTTTCGAGTACGATTTGGACTTGGGCCCGTAATACGCTACGGTTATCAAGATCCGGTACCCGAAAGCGTAACGCAGTGTACTGACCCTGCCGTAGCCCGTACTACACTCATGCCTCCGTACCGTACCTTGAGGTACGGTACGAGTGATAATAAGAGTACGGTGCGGCTATAAAGATCGGAAGCCGAGGAGTACGCTACGGCCACAATAAGGGGCGGATCTCGATCTTTGCTTGGAGGACACGAAGCAAAAGGTCAATGCAGCCGCTCACCAGTGTATAGTGTCGTGTGCCACTATGCGCACACGACTCGTGTTCACCAGCGTCAACAGCTCGTCCGCGTTTCCGAACAGCGTATCCCCGGAGGGCCGGATCAGGTCCGAGAGGATCCACCCTTGGTAGAGGGACAGCAAAAGCGTGCACTGCAGCAAGCCGAAGGTGACGGCGTTCAGTCGACCTAAGCGTCACGAGTAAGATACCTTCAAGAGCAGCCTCAAAATCATACCAGCATTTGTGTAAAATCTAACTGAGCAAAGTTGCCGTAGTTGCAGTTGAACCAGCTGCCAAACGATCTAAAACCGATGTCAGCATTGGCAAAACGATTCGTTTGCTATGTGCTCTTTTTCCGGACGTTTCCTTTTACCGACAAAAAAAAATCAAAAACGGGTAACCTTTTTTTAAATTTTCGCTGACTTCGAAAAAGCCGAACCATTTTCCAGAAAGAAATGGTAAAAAGACCGTTAATCAAATTCTTTGGCAGCACTTGCAAGTTCTGGGAAATTTCTTGACAAAGTTTTTAAGAACCTCCTTTACTTCATACAGCGACCTTTTTAAAGCAACTTCAACCTCCGGTAAGCAAAATTTACGCATTTATCAAACATAATACAAAAACAAGGATGACCCTTTGGTTTTGGGCTCTAGGCTGCCGTGCTGCCAGTTGTTTTTGGACTACAGTAGCGGCCAAAAAGTTGTCATATCACCAAAATTTTTCAAGTTTTTCATTTTGGCGACATATAACCGGCTCCTTTTGCCGTAAATGCGTTTAATAACGCGTTTGTAAGCTAATCAGCGAACGCAGGCATGTTTGTTTACCAAATATTGACGCGAACGGCGACACTTGGCGTTCAGTCCGCTCCGCCAGCTGTCGATAGCTGGTCATAAGGCGTTCTGCTTGGAAATAACAACGCGAATTAACGTGCCGCAAATGCGTTAATATCATGCAGTAGCGCCGTATTTAAGCTGTAAACGTTTAGAAACGATGGTAAAAGGACCACAGCTCACTACGCCGCTGAAGAAGGCCATTGTTCGGTGCTGCCAGATGGGTGACAAGCAAATCGACATTGCTCGTCGGTTCAACGTCGACCAATCGACAGTGGCGAAGGTCTACAAGCGTTTCCGGACCGTAGGCAACGTTCGCACGAAGAAACCAACCGGAAGACCGAAGAAAATGACCGCTGCGGCCGAGCGGCGAGTCGTGCGGGCGGTCAAGGCCAACCCGAGAGTGACCGCAGTCGACCTCGTGCGGGACAACCAGCTCCAGATCAGCCCGCGTACCGCGCGCCGGATGCTCGTAAAGCATGGATTACACGGCCGACGACCTTGCCGCAAGCGCTAGTGTCCCGAAAGAACCGCCTTAAGCGTCTGCAGTTTGCGAGGCGACATCACGGATGGGATCAGCTGCAGTGGGGCAGAGTGCTGTGGAGCGACGAGTCAAAGTTCAACCTGTTCTCGTCGGACGGCATCCAATACGTGCGCAGGCCGGTTGGACAACGCTACGGCGCGCATTATCAGGTGCCTACGGTCAAACACGGCGGTGGATCGGTCATGGTTTGGGGTAAGCAGTGTCCGCTGCCTAATCGGTCGTGACCAAAAAGTTTTAGGATGCTTTTCGCGCGACGGAATGGGCCCACTGGTGCGCATAAACGGCATTATGGACGCGCAGATGTACAAAGGAATCCTCCAGCGCCAAATGCTGCCGCATGCGCGTGAGTACCTCGCGCCCAACTTCATTTTCCAGCACGACAACGACCCCAAGCACACCAGCCGGGCAGTGAAGGCGTACCTGGAGCGCCAGAATGTGACCGTTCTTCCGTGGCCAGCGCAGTCCCCCGACCTCAATCCGATTGAGCACGTGTGGGCGGAGCTCGAGAAGCGCGTTAGGACGCGTAATTACCGCAACGGCGACGAATTATTCGCTGCACTCGAGCGTGAGTGGAACAACTTCGACATGCAGACCTGCATCAAGCTGGTGGACTCCATGAAGAACCGATGTGCAGCCGTGAAGGCCTCGAAAGGCTTCCTGACTAAGTATTAATCGTTTACGTTGCTTATTTGCTTGTTTAAAGTGTAACCAAGGATGTTTGTCTCGAGGTAAAGCGTCGTAAAGAAATGTGCTTGTGACACCTGGTAAGGCTCGTGGACAGTGAATTGTATAGAACTACCCAGAAATGCGCTGATATGCTGTTAGATCCATCGTAACGCATTATTCTTACATGTTTGGTAGGTTTTATAAGCTTACAAATGCGTTATTAGACAATAGATGACGAAAAACTAAAATTTTTGTAAATATGACAACTTTTTGGCCGCGACTGTATATCCGGACAAGTTTTGACGTAGAGTAGCCAAAACATTCGTGCACTGAGAATCCTCTTTTCCAACGCACCAGGGATGGGCAGGTCCCGGTCCCGGTCCCTGAGTCCCGGTGGTTTTGGTCCCGGTCCCGGTCGTCGAAAAAATCCCGCCCATAACAGCTTTTATGACTAGGTATTTTCGTATTTTCGAGACAAAAAATGAACCATTTTTGTTCGATTTCGCCCATTGCTGCCAACTATTTCCCTTCATTTTGTACCTATTCTTGTCAGTTTTCCTTTTTTTCGTAATTTAGATTGATTTCGGCTATTTGTGGTAAAAGTTGTAAGGAGTTCTAATGGGCTTTAACCATTAGGATGCCTGCTCTGGCAGCGTCCAGAAAGTCTGTAATCATGACATCGCCCTTTTTTGACCCACCCACCTGTAATCAAAATGTAATCAGGGATCGGAATCCACCCACCCACCCTGTAATGTTTCACCTGTAAAATCGAGTTTTAAGCGCACTGCAAAGCAAGTGCTAAGTACTTTTTTAGTACTTTTAAGCAAAAGAATCAGTTAAAAGTGTTTGAAAAATAAGTTTTAAAAAGGCCCGCCGCATGCGATACCAAAGAAATTTTATTCGTCGGTCGACGCCTAGCGGCGGGCCATTTAACCTAGTGCTTGTGATTACATAATCAAAGGCTTGACCCGTCCCCCCACTCTGTAATCAAATGTAATCAGAGGGCGGACCCCACCCACCCACCTGTAACGATTACAGACTTTCTGGACGCTCCCTCTTCATGTAAACACTATTAGAAATCACATTTCAAAACGATTGAAGGCCAAACTTTAACGCAATTTTGCATACCAAAAGTTGCTCTGGTGGCGCCTGCGGCGATGCTTTAGTGCCTTCAGAATGTGTGCACTAGGTGCTGAGGGCCCGCCGCTAGTCGCTGCCCGAGCAGATTTTCGCTAAATTGGCCAAATTTTCGTCAGAAATCTCGTTAGTATGGCCTGCAGCGAGCCATTTCCTTCTTTATGCTTTAGTTTCTGTGTTCAAGTGATACCTGAGCTAGCTAGAAAGTCGCTTTCGTCCTAGATATGAAAACACCTTGCCGTAAGTCCCGGTCCCGGTCCCGGAGTCCCGGTGGTTTTGGTCCCGGTCCCGGTCGTCAAAAAAAATTCCGCCCATCCCTGCAACGCACGTGAAAAACATCAAGACCTACCTCCGCGCTCGCTATCGGCGGCCGCATCTGCATGACAGTCTCCGCTTTCGCAATGAGAACAGCAGTGATCTGCACCGCAAGCATGGACAGCAGCATGCACAACCAGGTTGTAGTTGAAAAGGGCTCCAGCAGGCCCCAGAGCCCATTGTCTTCCAATCCTTTTCTCCGACCGACAGCGAATGCTGCTGTGGACTATATTCTCCGTGAACAATGGTTGTAAGTATAAGCCCATACCTTAAACACGGTGGTGGAGAAGTCGAAGTGCTGCCGGCGAACCGGCGTGTCGGTGTAGAAGAGACAAATGGTATCGACGGTTCCGTTGGCCACGTACCCGAGCATGCCCTTCCATGTGCCATTCTCCTGCAAGTGTATTGAAGTGCATGCGGTAATGCTAGGATAACCGGGCCGCTGTAACGAACAAGGTAGCGCGGTTAGCTCTATATGCATGTAGCAACGCTACGTTACATGCGATAGCGCTAAAATACATAATGCATGTAGGTATACGATGCATGCGACAGCGCTATGATGCATGCGATAGCGGTTAGACGAATGCAGGGGATTTAAGGGTTAAGGTATTCCGCACTCCGAATACCTATCAGAATCGGACTTACATATCTGCCGACGTCGTGCCCTCCGAGAGGCAACGGAGAGACCACCGGCACCACGCGTAGGTTGTTTTGTTTTGCGATTATGCGAAGAAGCTGCAGTACCGACCATCTGTACTTGCAAAAAAGACAAATGACACATACCTCAACGCAGAATCCCGGGTAGGGACACTTCGAACTCGCGCTCAGAGTCGGGAATTTCCCGCAACGATTCGACGCTGCTGGAGTGTAGGACTGCGTAAAGCCCACTCTGATCTGCCGCTTAGACATTCCACATTTGGTTTATTGGGGCGCGCTTAAAGTGTTTGGACAAGGGACAAAAATCCGATCAAATCCAGGTGCCGCTAGACGTAGTAGTTGCAACATGATACCTCTCTGTCCAACCCAATGACCTCGTCGTCACCCGCCTTCGTTACGGCGTAGGAATCAATGTTCTATTTGCTTTATTCACGGCGGAAATCTTTCGGGGTAGACTAACGCAATCAGCCTACGCAGAATAATGGACGATTTACTGCGAAATGTTAGTTAGCATGTGCCAACTTGAATTAAAAATACGGATCTCAGCAACAAGCGCAACGTGTTCGGCATTCTGAACCGCTGAGATAAAAATATGAGACTGCTGGCAACTTTGTTTCGTGCTGCTTGACATGACGTCAATATCGGCCACACTTCTCCACAACGTGCTTCGAGATCTGGAGGCACGGCCGCCCCAGCGCTCAAGCCTTCTGGATGCCCTATTCCGAACATTTAAGTAAGTAGAATGAGAACAGCCAAGAAAATCTCCATATGTTTGGTTGATGGCGGCAGCCATCAACCAAACATATGGCTCCGTAGAGCGTGTATGTATCAAATTTTGCCTCAAAATTTCGATGGTGTGGCTATGACCTTCTCCTGCGTATTCCGCCCACCTTCCGTCAAGTTTTATCCTCACGTGGCTACGGAAGCGGCATTTACTAGGTCGCCATAACACCAGCTTTTACACCATCGATTTCTGAAAATTAACCACCTGGATACGCTAATCGGAACTAGAAGGTCGACGAATTTGCTGTTTGAAATTTTGAGGAACGGTTCGATACACTCCCGTCCTAAGTGCTCGATACGCTACTGCGATTCCCGAAGCGACCGATGAGTGTGCAGCAGCCGCCGAACAATCCAACCAGCCTCGTCGTGTAGGGCTGGATCAGAAGCATGGGCACGAGCGGAGTGACGGTGGGCATACATGTGATCGCGTAGGTGGCCGAGGGCATGACCACCGCAAGGCCGCGTTGGTCGGGTCAATCACTGCGAGCACCAACATCGACACTATTGGGATGAAGCTGAGAAACAGCGGTAGCGTTGCCTAAAAGCTCTGCATTCTGTCGTCAATGGGTCTGCTTTCGGTGAGGCATTCTGGAGCCATTTAAAGGATGATACGCGCCGTCCGCCTCACGACTCAGCCAGAATGGCGGTGTACTAAAAATGGATCCTTGCCCCTTTTCCGGCGTCGGCCTTGGGCGGAACGTCGAAAAATACGATGGTCCGCGGCGCACTGGTTCAAAGGAGGCGAATTTTTGGTATTTAAAGGGGTATGATATTCTGACTTCAAGCAAACACCGCCTGCACTGCCAGAGAGACACGGCGGTTTATTTTAAATGAAGAAAACCTTTTTTCCTTTTTTTTATCAGTTGGGGGTGGGGGGAGGGCTCGCGGCAGCATCGTAGAGTCTCCGAACCTTTGCGACAGACAACTCACTTCCGAGGAGCACGTAGAGGAGACGACGGTGCAGTTGGCGCGTTTTTACGCTGACATAGCCCGCTTGCCGAATGAATGCAGATGTCGCAAGGCTGGACCAAACGATTAGCGAGACGTTTAAGGCGAGCCATAGCGCGATAAGGCCGGCACAAGGCAGGAACGTCAGCTAAAACAGTGTTTAGGGTCTAGTTTAATTTGAAGATGGGCAACCGGCACCCGTACCGTACTGAGCCATCAGGTACCGTGCTCCGTACTGTACCGACTGTACTGTACTCCATACCGTACAGTACGGTACGGCAGTACAGGCCGTACTGGTGCTAAACATCGAGAAAGCTGGAGCCGTACTGCACTCCGTACTGGTCGACCCGACCGGTAGTGTAAGCTGTACTGTTCTGTCCAACCCGTACCATACTCCGTACCCTTAGTAAGGCAGTACGGTACGGTACGACCGTACCACCTGTTACGGTGGCCGACCTTTCTTCAGTCGAATCGAACGCAGCTTACCATATCGGCCGATGATATCCCAACAATTTCACGCCCGGTACAGACATCTTGCGCAGTTAACGTGTTGGGAACATTGATCGTCATGAGGTCTGCGAGCACGCACAGAACACCCGCCATCAGCACAATGTTAGCCAATACGGCGCTGAGTAGCCACGGAAGGCGTCGTCGCACGTCCCTAACGTGGCTATGTTTAGCACGAGGTTCTAACTTAGAGCAGTGGCCGGAAAGTAGGGCCCGATGCAAGGAATTTGGGATGGGCGCTCCTGCCGAACCTTCCGTCCCTATTGTTCCGTCCTATCGTTCGTTGTTTCCCTAAGATTTCATCGCGCGTATTGCAGAAATTTCGTTGTCCACATCCGACATCATAGCATACCCGCGAATGGAGATATATCGGTACAGAAACATCATGGAGCTGGCAAAATAGCGATGTGTCCCACAAATTTCACACGAAATGTCCCACAAATTTTTATGTCCCACAAATTTTACGGGAAATGTCCCACAAATTTTTATGTCCCACAAATTTCACGCGAAATGTCCCACAATTCAAACATGACCCACAGATTTCATGCGAAATGTCCCACAAATTTTGATGTCCCACAAATTTAATGCGAAATGTCCCACAACCCAAACATGTCCCACAAATTTCATGCGAAATGTCCCACAAATTTCATGCGAAATGTCCCACAAATTT
>JNEY01000027.1:498673-508673 GCA_020875895.1 Aphelenchus avenae | reverse complement strand
CACCGAAATGTTGACTCACATTCTAAGATTTTGACCTAAAATTCGGTCCGGGCGCCGAGTGCGACAGACCGTCGAAAAGTCCAAATGGGAGTAATTTTTGCGACGACCAAGACCAAGACCAAGACCAAGACTAAAACCTCCCGGACTACAGGACCAAGACCAAGACCAAGACCAAGACCTGCCCATCCCTGTTTTGCACCTCGATTTTGATCATATAAAACTTGCTGCTTCGGATTCGGATTCGGAAATTCGGTGGTTTGTGCTGCGGATTCGATTCGGATTCGGTTTTGATTTTGAACGTTGCTTCGGATTCGGATTCGGTTTTATTTTTGAAAGTCCCCAGCCCTGGTGCATATATTTGATACCGCCAGAAACCGAGATGTGTCCTCGACTCCACCAAAACAGAAGTCGAGAATGCCGTCGTCGCTGACTAAGTAGCGGTTGGATTTTAGCAGACGGGTGGTTAAGAGATGAACGGTGCAAATGCGTTTCTCGATGCACGCTGAAAACACATTGGTACCAATGGCATGTACTACATAGCGCAGTATATGCTCCCTGTAAGCATTGAGAGGGCTATGCGCATTGAGACAATGGCGGTGGCAGAGCGGCAAAAAAACAATTTATAAAGTCATTTTTAGATTAGGGCCCTTACACTCGCCTTGAATCCAGAAATACAAGTACCTCTATACCTAGGTTATTTCTGAAAATAATGGAGCTCAAAACATTGCTCCGGAAGCATGCGTTGGGCGAGGGTGCCTTCTTAAGAAAGGCGCCCGGCGCATTTTAAAGGCGTGTAGGTATTTAAATAAAATCCCCCCTGACAAAGTCATCGTAATCCTTTACAAAAATCGCCGTATGTGGCGGACTAGAAATCCAGATCAATGGCCATTTTTATGCATCCTGGCAGAACGAAAGTTAGACAAAAACTCTGGTTAGCTTATACTTTCTATACCTAATTTACCACTTCTTGGTTGGCCTAGATTTACCTCTGAGGAAGGCGTTGCTGAAGTGTTGCGCCAATGCGTCGCCATCAACTTGCAAGTTCTCCACCGAAGAGAATGAGAACACGGTTTCGTGGAACGCTTCCGGGGAAATATGACGAAGACTATGAAAGACGAGGCGTCCAACGTGCACCGTGTCCGCGAGTTCCGGCAGCTTCTCGCGAAACCAGGAGAACATGAACTGACCGTCTAAGCAAGTTAGAAACGTACATTTCAGTCAGTGGCTCGAGCGGTATACCGTCGAGCGGTATCTTCCCAGATGGAACTCTACTGCCTGAAGGGATTTCTACGACTACATTGCGGGGTTCATGCGAGCAGCACAATGGGTCCTACGCGTTGTTTTAACTAAAAATCACAAAGCCCGCCCGTTATCTATTCCGCCTGTGCCGAGTCGCGGCCATATTAACCTACCGATTTCAAACTTCTGCACGTACGAAGAACGCAGCGCAGGCGCCATCAGCGCCATTGATTTCGCTAGCGAGTCTCTGGACTCAAGAACCATGGCTTGGTGTCCGGGACCTTCGCAGAACGTAGCGTGGAACTTCCGCTTGATATCGCTAGCGTACACCGCCCTATGTGAGGCGTCACAGCAGACCGAGACCTCCGGAAGAAAGCGAAGGCAACAGCCCTGCATACGGTCCCGAATGAGTTTGTGGAATCGGCGGGAAACCAGCGACACAGCGTCCAAGCTGGACCGTTTGAGCGCGGAAAATATTGCCAGCAGAGTATTAGCGTCTCCACACAGTGCGAAGTCCGTACCTCGGGTAGGAGCAGATGTCCTGAAAGAGTGAAGAACGTAAGGCGTCATTTGGCACCAATGTTGGAGCGTCAATGCAGTCTACCCTTTAAAGGTGACCCTCTAACCACTAGGCGTTCCCTAGTAATTAGTGATGGAATGCATAGGTGTTGAATTGGTCAGCTCTTACACCATCATCACAGCTAATGACGCGAACGTAGCCGCTACGAACCGGCTAGGCAAGGCATCGGGTCGCTCCGTTAACAACTTTGTTTAGGAGGTTTTTTTTGGTTGTGGTCCGCCTTACGCACCCTAGCCAGGACTGTAAAGTGCTCTAGATTCCGATGGCACTGATATAATTTATCACCTTTAAGGATCAGATGTTCCTACCTTTCCTCTTTGAAGCTGATCAAGTCGATTTCGGGCAACATTGTTTCACTCGGGTGAGCCGAGGAACCACGGCCTTCCTCGAATAAATCGCTTGTAGTCATAGAAGGTTTTCGCGGTAATTGAGGTCGATCAGTACTTTGGGCTAGAAGCGCATTGCCGCTATTCAGCCCTAGTCCTTTGGTAGGCCGACAACTTGCTGTGTCCGCGGAGAGCACGTCTTCACTGGTATCATCGGGAACAATATGGTCAGACGACGATGAGTCAGCCGATGAGTCAATTATAGTTGGACTGCTTGTTGACGGAAATTGACTTTGGTGAGCACTTTGCGTGCAATCGAGCTTCGGCCTCAGTCCTGCGCTGGGCAGGGAACTTGTTGTATCCGTTGAGAAAAAGAAGACGTAAGGTGTCTGCTTCATGTTCCTCAACGAGAAACGTTTAAGAGTGACAAAAAAGAAGAGTTCACGCGGCGATTTTTACAAAACCACGTAATTTGTAGACCCCGTCGATGTCCTAAAATTCACGCCCAGTACAGAAAATTGCAGTTACCGTTAAAACAGCCAAAAAGTGTCAAGGTGACTAGCGGAACTAAAATCGGAAATCGGCCAAATCCATTCTGCAAAGACCGCTTGCGACAAAGGGCATTGGCTTGCAGCCGGGGAGCCACACGCTTTGGCGGGCAGCGCTGACGCCGCTGTTGGCCGGCTAACAGCAGGCATTCCCGAGACATGCTTCTTTGGCCAAGGCCCTCGTGTCACACGGCGCGGAGAGAGGGGTGCATATCGATTCTGCCTCCGAATTACAACAACAAATAGTTTGCGTGCAGAACACTTCACCGCGCCCTGCGACGCGTTCGTTCTCTTCCGATGCGAATGTCACTCTATTCCAAGGGCACAATGCGTTATCAAGCGCCTGAGGATCTCGAAAATTGTATCAAACGCCCACCAGCAGAAAGGGTACACGTTTATGCTTAAAGATCAGCAACCGCATCGTACTCCGTATCGTTTTGACCCCACTCCTGCACCCGCACGGCACTGCGTACCATACTGAACCCCTCGTACCGTACTCCATACCGCACAGTACGGTACGGCAAAATGTGACATAATGCGGCACGGTACGGTACTAGTATTGGCCGTACTCGAGCTAAATATAGCGAGAAGTGGATCCGTTCCGTTCTCTATGCTGGCCGTTCCCATGCGTTCGTGAGCCCTACTGTCCAGACCCACCCGTACCGTACAGCATACCGACAGTACGGCACTACGGCACGGTACGGTACCAACTGTGCCATTGACTACCTTCACTTCTGCTTCGAAATTTGGCTTGAAATCCAGTTTGCCTCTTTAGATAAAGCGCTTGGGGCACATTCTGAAGGACAAATGCTCCCGCAGCTTTCAGCTTGTGCGTCAAAAGGCTCTGGCGCTCCGTCCAACGCCGGTTTCATACTACTCGCTATGGAGAATGCTGGCACGCTTCTCGCCCATTGTCTTACTACTCCTGTTTGTCGCCTCATACGTGCACGTGCATCCGGAACGCGTGGAGAAAGCGGGTAAGTTAGTTTCTTATTAAAATCCTTGCGGACTATTGGTGCATCGGTTGACATCCACGCAGATGGCGTCAAAATTTAAAGAGAGCCCATAAAGTTCGCGTAGGTTCTGCACATATGTCATACACCCCGAAGCCATAGGAAGGATAAATCTGTCTGTCAGTCTCCATCAAAACAACGCTTTGGAGCCTTTATACTCCCTCGATTCTTGGATAATTCCCAAGGAAATTTGCGACCGGATTCTAAACCGCTTTGCTACATTTTTTTTTGCAGAATTTTCAGGATATTAGGCAACAGCTCTTGTTATTTCAGATGCGATCGTCAACTGGACCTACGAGTGTTCCGCAAGAGTCTCTCATACAGACAAGCCTTTCCATCAGTGGTCCGCCAACTGCTCCGTCGGTCCGATAGCCAGGCCATTTTCTGTCGAAGTTATTGTTACGACCACAGACTGCCACGTTCATCTGCCTCTCCCGGGAAACACCAGCGAAATCAGCGTCAACTGCCGACGGGATGGAGTACCAAGTGTAGTGTCCACAGAACCCACCTTATGGGATGTTTTGCCAACGTTAGTTGGTATGCACTTGTCACTCTCTCTGTTCTACTTCTTCTCGTATGCCGGGCTCGACAGATATTTGTGCCGTCTTAAGCAGTCTGCCATAGACGTCTTTCGAAAATGCGTCTTCGCATGCCCGATGGAAACCATTGTTGACTGCCGCCGCATGTACTCGGCCGCGTACGCGGACCTCAAACGGTTGTCTCTCCTCAGCAGCTCTCTGACAAAGCCGGCGTCGATGTCAAGATTTCAGAAGACCCCAGTGAAGGACTCCGAGTCCGTAAG
Organism: Aphelenchus avenae; assembly: GCA_020875895.1. Taxonomy (NCBI): domain Eukaryota; kingdom Metazoa; phylum Nematoda; class Chromadorea; order Rhabditida; family Aphelenchidae; genus Aphelenchus; species Aphelenchus avenae. The sequence goes on along the minus strand of JNEY01000027.1, from coordinate 504,165 downwards.
CGGCAACATGCCAGCAGCCAGCGAAGATGCAGCCAAGGCTTTCGCAGCCGCCATTATTAAGTACGACCTTATAAGGCTCGAGCTGCGCACGTCATGTGCCATTTTGGTTTCAACTTTCTCAACTTGTGCCACGGGTACGTTCTGCGCAGTGAACTTTGCACCTCACTGGCGCGTCAATGACGTTCTCGCTGTAGTCATCCTCCTTATGGCAGTCAATGCTTGCCTTCCGCCGATTCGTATGGCTTGTAAGCTGTGCACGCTTGACCGTCAGCACAAATAAAGTGAGTAAAGAGAGTGGCCGGTTCTGTACGGCAAAGCAACGAAACCCTTCTATCTGCAATTCCATATTGATACCTTTAAAGCCCGACATCTAGCCAAATTTTTCTAGTTCCATGCTAAGCGCTAGGCCACATTGCGCGCCGCTTAGCACAGATCCCACTTTTGCTAAGGCAAGTATCCAACAGAAAGCCGGTCGTTATGTTGCAGTTAAGCAGTACCGCTAATTTTCGGGATGTGAGTTTTTGGCGGGAGGCCCGGAGCCAACGAGAGGGTAGATTTCTAAAAATAAATCGGCTGTCTTGCCCGTAAAATTTTTAACGGTTCTCCCAAGAAGCGACACGACTACACGCCGAACGTGTGATGTGTCAAGGTCAGCTTCTCTGCTTAGCGGCGGTGCCGCCGCCACAGCTGACAGCTGGCAATACGCCAAGCCGCTTTCTCTGTTCCTGAACCTCTGGGTGGCCTCTGGCGAGAGCTATCGATTCTGCTTGCAAAACAACAAGGCGAATTTCTCGCCGCTCCGCAGACTTCAAGCAAGCGTTGTTGACGCATTGTGCATTCACAGGCACTAGCTAGAAGCAGTATTCGCCACGGCTGTACAATACCTGAAGAGCCGCTTAACACAACCTACCTCTGACTCACTAGTAATTTCCGCTTGAAGAAATCCAGGCGGAATGTTGACAAGACCCTCGTACTTCTCGTGGTGGATAATACTGTCAGCTGCTTTACCATTGATCCTGCTAGTAGTGTTTGTCATCGCATTCGCGCATGTTCATCCAATGCGTTGGAGCTGTGCCGGTAAGTTTTTAGGTCCGTCAATAATCGGGCACCTACTCGTAATTACCAACATTTTTATTAGAGCGCGTTTGGTGAACTCGAAATTTCTATACCCCCCCCCCCTCCCAAGCGCATGTCCAAAACAGGGCGGGACAAAGCGCGTAACTTTTTCGATATTCAGTCACTGAAACGTCATTTTCTTGCGGGAACCGGCTGCTGCAGCGTCTTATACCTCTTTTTGAAGTTACCCGACTAAACCGGACACAAGAATGACTAAATAATACCACCAAGAATGTAGTCTTGCTTATGCCACTAGGTATTTAGACGTGGTCATCGACTACACGTACGAATGCTCGGCTCGTACGTCTTCCTCACCCGAGCCGCTACGACGCTGGACGGAGCGGTGCCGAATCGGACCCACTCCGCCCGAACCGTCCATAGAGGCACTCTTAGCAATAACAACGGAGTGCAACGTCAGCACAGCGATTCCCGTAGGCAGGAGCGTCAGCAGGTTCAGCGTGGACTGCGTAAAACAAGGCGAGCCCGTCATATTGACGACAGAACGTCCCTTGAAAAGCGCCCTTATGGGATTCGCTATGTTCTTCTTCTCCTCTTACGTTGTCCAACTTTGCATGCTGTTCGCGACTGCGAGGAATGTTTGGGCCCTCTGGCAGTCCGTTACTGAGTACGCCCGTTCAAATGTGGCCTCTTGTCCGCTCGAGACCCTCCTTAAATGCCAACGCGAGTATCCGGAAGCGTTTTCTCAGCTTAATCTCGCGAGTCTGTCCGACTCATCCTCATCGTCTTCCGGCGCAGAGTGGAAGAAGCTGGTCAATTATGAGACGCCATCGAGCGACAATTCGGCAATCTCAACCATTGAGACGTTCTCAGTCGAACAGTTCGAGGCCTCGCTAAGAAAGCATCAGCAGATTCAACTCGAGCTCCGCAAGTCTTGTCTATTCGTTCTTCCAACCGCTTTCTTCGTATGCCTCATGTGCACACTTTACCTCGTGTTCCTCCAGATTCACTGGAGCACTGATGCTGTCCTCATCACATCAAACGTGGTAATTTTTGTGGGCATGTGTGTTCCGACACTTCGCATTACATAAGTCGTAATTATATCGATGTGACCCAGCATCGATTTTGCATGCTTTTGACTATATGCAATTTTTATTGTGTTGAGCAGTTTGCTGTAGACTAGAGATCGACACCCGTACCGTATTACGGGCCGTAACCGTAGTAGTAAAATACGGGTACGGCTACGGTACGGGAGGGGTCAGTACGGCTACGGCTACGGTACGGGTGGTCAATGTCGATCTCTACTGTAGACTTAGACGCGACACCCCCGTACCGTACTGAACACCACGTATCGTATTTCGTACCGTAGAGAACGGTACGGACTACGGTACGGCCCATATTAAAGCCGTTCTCCGGTCCGTACTAGTGCATTTTTAGCCAGAGAATGTTGCCGTACCGTACTCCGGACTGCACCAGTACGGAACTGTACAGAATCCTGTACTGGCCCTGCGCCGTACCGTAGAATACGGTACGCAGTACGGTACGGTCGTCCAAGTATAGTTTGATGGGTATCATAACGTTTTCATTTTGGACTTGTCGGTCGATCTCCCAAAACATGTATGGCCTAGCATCGACCACGCTCACTGAATGCCCAGACCTACATACGTAGTTCAGACGTCCTAACGTTCTTGGAAAATCATAAGGTTCATGGCGCATTTTTTCATCCCATCCTATCCAAGCCTCGGTCTATACGGCCCGCGGTCACCAAACCCATTCGGCCTCTGAGGTCGTTATATTACCAATGACATGCATTGTTCTTCGAATTCTTGAAGGCTTTCTTCGAAGCACTGAACACAACGATAATTTAGGTCGGATTCAGTTGTAGGGTCCTCTACATGCGCGTAACGACAAACTCGTATTTAAAGTGAAATACCAATGCATCCAGAGTGAACGGAGTGGTATGAGGGTTTAACACCTGCGAAGAGCAGATAAAATTAAAAAGGCGCTTCGATGCGACTAGTTTCTGGCTAAGTATGGGCCAGCATAATGCGCGCTTCGAAGCTTCAGCCGGTGCGGACAAATGAAACGGGTAAGCTCAAGAATTTATTACTCATACTCTTCGCGAACTTCTTCGAAACCGTAAACACATCGATCCAAAAGGTTCTTCTTCGCAAGCGGGTCCTGCACGCCGGGGTACATGTTGCAGACGAGGAACATCGTAAATATCAGCTCGTAGCTGTAGTGGAAACGGTAGAGCTCGTTGACCAGCTCCAGGGTGTAGGGGTTTGGAATGCCAAGTTCCCGGTAAGCTTCGCCAAGAGCCTCTGCATATTCGGCGAGCCACTTCTGCGTGTGTTTTCGACGATCTTCTGCGTTGACGCTGGAGATGAAGAGCCGAGCGAGGTCGTCTACCCCGGTTCCTTAACGAACGCTTTAGCTCAAGACCGCTACTCGGGTTTAGTTTGCTAGTGCCACTAAACTACGGCCGTCACAGGAAAGACCTTAAAGCGGACGTGAGTACAAAAAGTGTCTCTCCATGGCAGCTTTGTCCTTGCGGCCTATGATCGCTCGCGAACCCGAAACCAGTCAGAATTCTGACTAATGCGGCGGAATTCCGATCTGGTAATTTTGAATTCGAAACTCACCCTGCTTACTGCGAGTTCTGAACGGGAAAATTCGGGATTCCAAACCACTCCCGGACAGAATGATCAGTTACCCGGGCTCCCTTAAGTACGGAATCACCTTCGAGCACATCATGGTGTTCAAGCAGAAGAGACAGTACCTGGGTAGCTCGCTTGCCAGTCGACGATGCAGTGTATCTCGTTACCGACTACTTCTTCCGACGTCTTCTTAAACAGCAAGTTGTTCGCCCAGAAGTCCCCGTGGCTCAGAACCGGCGGAATTCCTACAAGGTTGACAGTGGAATAAGCAGAAGTCAAGTGCAGAAGTTTACCGAAGGTCTTGTAGGCTTCAAGCTTGAGGACACCGTTCTGCTCAATGAACTTTCTCAGAGCAGGCTCGTGCTTCGCGAAGTGTTCTGGCGACATCGCAATCAAGCGGTCACTAATGTGGAGTCGGTGGTCCTAAATGGTGTAATGGATGATCAAACCAATCCGGAGGCGCTCTATCAGAGAGAGGCAGAGGGCAACACTGGAATACCGCACCCGAAATCGTAGGACGCGGTAAGTGTGCTACCGATCCGAACAGTCCAAAGAATACATTCCGAAACCCCTTACACGTGAGCATGCATGCATGCACTAGATCTGGAGCAGATTCAACTTATCACGTCTTGATCACTCAATCCCTGTATGATCAGCAGGGTCGACGGGCGGTAAATCTCGACTAATTTCAAGCAGTCCAACCACTACTTTCGTCGCAAGACTGAGGTCGAAGGCCTAATGGACACTGAACAAAGTTCTCACATGATGCGCATCTCGGTTCAGGCTCTCAGATTCAGAATTAGGTATCAGAATTCCGACTTTCCCTATTTCTGACTTCAATAAAAATGACGACTTTGGGATTCAGAACCCAGAATAGAAAGGCCACCATCAGACCAAAAGAAAATCGAAATCGCTCAGGGACAGTCCTGGCTCAAATGCCGTTTCCTACCTCGAAACATCTCGAGTATCCCGGCTTGAACGACTCGACATAGTGCGCCGGCAGCGTCACGGTGAACGCGTGGTACTTGGCGATTACTCTCACCGCAGATGTCACCTGCAAAACCGTGCTTAAACTAGCCACTAGACAGCCGCAGAACGTACCTGTCCAGCACTGAGTCCCTCGCCCATGTCGTGCATTCCCGCCGAATCTCCAACGTCTTCAAGGACCAGCAGCCCCCTGGAGAGCATCTTTGGGGAGCCGCATTTGCGGTAGGCGTACGCTTCCGCCACCGGCACGCCGCGCAGTTTCGGCGCGACTTCCTCGTAGAACCGGGCCTCGGTGTCGTGCATGCACTGCAGGAACTCGCGGAAAAGTTCCAGCTAAAGCACGGAAGTTAAGTTTTGAAAGTGGTAGGAGGCACACCGACGCAACTGCCGGTTTTCATAGATGACAGGACGCGCCGGTCATCTCCTTAAACTCGTCTTGTTTCAGTCTATCCGATATGATTTTAGTCTCTCTCGAGGTTGGATGCGGCCAACAGAAAATTTAAAAGCGACTCACGACTGCGTTGCTCTACGGACTGCGCCTAGTACCAGTGTTTCGGTCATCGCATGACGGAAGCGCCCGGACGGTTCATTATGCCGGTGGAACAGTATGCTTGGGACTCAAAGCATCGATTGAAGTTATGAGCCGGGACCCAACAGAGCTGCACAAGCGGTACAGACCATGACCCCAAAGTACGAGTAACCCTATGGGACTGTCCAGAAAATATGTGAGGTTCACAGGGGGGAGGGGGGGGGTCGAGCCAGTTGTTTACA
>JNEY01000027.1:477816-491624 GCA_020875895.1 Aphelenchus avenae | reverse complement strand
TGAAGAACGGTATCTGCTGACGTTCCGGAGTCGTCCGCAGTCTTGGCGCTCCTCGTGCTACCCGGGTTGGTCATGGGGACCTCAGCAGACCGATTTTGCAGCTCTCTTAGCCAACCTCACCAGGTGTCCGCCTGGGTATCGGAAAACCGGACCCCTGCATTATTGGCCACATTACCAAGCCTTCCCGGGCAGGTTGACGAGGTTGACGATTGTTCTGCCAGTCCGGACGAGCCGTTCTCTTCGTCCTTCATTCTGTTGCCCAGCTGCACCCGCGACGACGATGTTTTGTAGCCGCTTCTTGGAGGAGATCGTCTCGCTAGTACTATCATTTGGCTGAGACGTTACGCCCGACAAACATTATGCGGGGGAAGCCATTATTAAAAATTGTATTCAGATCGGAGCTGGAGGCAGGCCGAGCCACTCCACACCGGAGACAGATTTCGTCAGCCACCTGGAGCTCTCGATAGATCAGCGCTCTCGTCTTCTATCCGCTACGAGGAAGCGCAGCGCCGTGGCGACCCACCCTTTTCACGCACCCGCGAACGCTCTCCTGACAGGTACAATCCACCGTACGACCGGGAGGAAGATGGAAGACGTCGTTCGCCCTATGGAGAGCCTTTTGCGCCACAACGAAGGGCGTCTCCTCCGCGTCGTGCCGCGTCACCGCAGTTCCGCGATGCGCCGCCTTGCAGCGAAGGCCTGTCACGAGTGTCTGGAGAGTCCTGGCGACGTGGTGAGCCGGACGAGCGCGCGGAGTCACCGGATCCATGGATAACGTAAGGATCGGCGAGTCCGGTAGGCGAGTGAGGGATATATTTATCCTTTAGTGAGCCGACGCATACGATCTGGAACGGGACGTTCAACTGGGAAAATCAGCACACTTTCCCGGCTAGTTTCCTCGCGGTCAGCAACAAGGCGGTAGGCTTTCCATCTTCGTGTATTTTATACGTTTCTCTTTGCTTAGGCATTCGACCTCGCGTCCGAGCTGGGTCACCAGTCACGGGTCTTGGGACGCATTCAGCCCGCCGTTTTCTGGGAGTATATCGAAAGCCTCAAGCAGAGCTGGAACAAACAAATCATCATCCTGCTCCTGGAGACGCCGAGAGGTATGTAGCGACGCGCCCGCATCCGGTCTATATGGAATGTTTTAGAATACCGGGAAAAGTACCTCATGTGTCACAAGATCATGCTCCAGGAGCGAAAATTCGCTTCCTTGGATTTCAAGGACCACCCTACGGTGAAGAACGGCTACCTCTTACCAATGGTCGCCAACGATCCGTGGCCATGTAAGTGTCGAATTCATTGTTTTATGTCCAAGGAGCGAATGAGGTCCAAAGGTCGTATACCTGGTACCATTGAGGGATTGATGTCCGCAGTCTTTTCGTTGAGTATCCAACGTGCCATACTTTAGATCAGCTACCACTCGACGGTCCTGGGCTCCCGATGTCGAAGCACTTTGACAACATCCTGGCGGTGATCGTGCGCAACACACCGCCAAAGCCACCACCTGGAGCACGCAGGGAAGAGAGCTGGGTTCGACGCCCCGGCGGCCCAGTGTCGTCGGATCGAGATCCGTACTCCCGGTCACTTTCCCGTGACGACGGCCGCTCTCGCTATAGTCCAGACCGGCAGCCGTACGACGCACCGCGCAGCGGCTACAGTCCAGCGACAGCTCATGACCCGAGGTTGGACATAATCCTTGTAGTGTGCACAGCTCGGTTCAAATTTCAGTGGCCTGCGTCCGCCGAAGCAAGAAATCCGTGATGCAGATGAGCCGGCTCCACTGAGCCGCCCTCCTCCACCCACTCGACCGCCACCGCAACGAGACCTGTCACATGTCCCGCCGGATCCCCAGTCATCCGCTCCAGTGCGGTCGTATCCGCCCGAACTTCGCAGACCGGCTGCAGCTCCAGCTGGCCCTGCGGAAGATCATGACGGTCTTCCCATTGCGAACACTCTCCAGGACCTCCTGAAAGCCATTGAGAACATGGAGAAACCAGGTAATTAATCGGTTGCTCAACACGAACGTGTTGCAAGCCTTCACACGGCAGTGTAGCTCCATGCATCTTGTGGACTGCTCACGCATGAGTGCAGCAGCCCTTTTTGTGGACAGTCGCTACATGCGCCTATGGGAAGCGCACTTCTTCAAGATGCTTCCCTAACGCTACTCTTCCCACTTTAGGTCAAATCTCACTCATGGTGCGCAAGTTCATCCTTGCTCATCCGGAGCTGTCGCAGCGAGAGAAGGAGAGCATTTCGTATGCCATCAAGCAGAAGAGCATGGCCGGACGAGCAGGGGTAGGAGGCGCGAACCGAGATGGACGGCTGCCGCCTAGCCAGCAAGTTGAGCGAGGAGCGCCACCGCCGGCGGCTCCCATTCGGCAGCCAGATTCGTATCTGGCGCGGCAAGAAGCACGTGGCGAATTCCGGCCACCACCAGGCGGACCCCTGGATCGAGATGAAACTCGCGAGCGCTCTCGACCGTCGTCTGAAACGCGACAGGTACGTCTTGTTTTACTGTGAAAAAACTTAAGTGCTGCTGTAAGACCCTTACTGTAGCTTTTTACTGATCATTGTAACGCGAAGGGAGCTTTGCTGCCTTTTTGCTGGTCTTACTGTAATTTTCAAGAGACTGTACTGTATTATTGCAGAACGTACTGTAACTCTCAATAGACTGTGAGTCTCTGAACGTATTATAGCTCATGAAATTTACCTAGCAGTTTTTTCTCAATTTATTGGAACTTCCACGGATCTATACTCGAATGTTTTTGCTTACTTGTGACTATCTTTAACACCGCTATTCAAATCTATTCTTCCGCAACGCGCCAGATGTAACTTTGTGAATTTAGGCAGATTATCCTCGGACACAGGAAGGTACACAGGAGCCAACACATCGCGCTCAATCGCGACCTTCGTCGGGCATAGCCCAGGTCAGCTTCCCTGTTGCAAATGAGTGAAACAAAAACGAGTGCATTTCTAGCATCCATATTTCAGGAGGACCCTCCACAGCCTCAGGAGCGTGCACACGTGTCGTCTGCTGAAATCAAGGAGGAGCGTCATCTGCAGGCGCCGTCTGCACCTAGAGAGCCATCTCCGGGAACCAAGCTCTTGCAGCTCTCCGCAGCATACGAGCGGTTGAGACCCGAGTCGCAGGTAAGTATCAACATGAGTGGCAGAGGACGTTACAAACACAATCTTTCATGATTCTGAAATTTGCTCGGTTTCAAATTTTTGTTCAATCTTTGAATTGGAGCCGGACGCAAATTTCCATGTTAAACAAGTCGGAGTGGGTCTCCGATCCGAGCAACAGGTGGCAACAATTAAGCCCCAAGTTGCAAATAGTATCGAGCTCTTGTCGAGCGTTCTGAAATGGATTAAGCACTAGCCACTCGGATTCAGAAATTCATTGCAAGCCGAAGGTAAATTCGGCTTGCAATGACATAGTTGCTTGGTTGGGAGTGCCCAGAGCCCATTACCTGAGCCCAACTTAACACTATGACCTCTATGTTTTAGACAAGCAATGTTTCGGAGTCGCGGGCAACCGTCAGCAGCTCGCGGCCAGCATCTAGCCGCTCCCAGCGTTCGGAGCCGAGCACAGCCCCATTGCGCAACAGTCAGTCGAGTTACGCAGACAGCTCGAGGGAAGATGCGCCTGCTCAGCCAGTGCGAGGCATGGCGCCAGCCGCTCAGCAGATAGCGATCGTCGGCAGTGAGAAGCCAAGGCCGCCTGAACAACCGCCTCCTCCGGAGAGGGAGTCCCCTCCGCCGCCGCCACCACCAGCTCAAGCTGGTAAGTACCACTTTCATAAGGATTGGCGACCAAGATGTATGGATCGTCTCCAATACCGAGTCCGTTACAGTATGCAGACTAAACTGTACGTTTTAGGTGTTGGTCTGCCACAAGATCTGCCACCGCCACCGCCGGGCATGGCCTACACCGTTACGTACGTGCAAACTCCGAACGGCCCAGTAAGTTCCAGGAAAATAAGCAGAGGGAACGTTTGTGTTTTTTCCAAATTCAAGTGTAGATTCTATTACCAAAGCTCAGTTCACTTTTCAGATGCCCGTTCTCGTGCCGACTCCTGTAAGCCAAGCAAGCGGCAGTGCTCCTAGTGCATTAGCGTCAGCTGCGCTTGGAGGTACTGAAGTGTTTTAAGACTCGTTGACCATCACGTCTTTTAGCGGTGGCGTCAACAAGTGGCACCGACATGGAGTTGTCGGACGACGACTGCCTGATACCACCGCCACCTCCTCCGCCACCGATGGAAACAGCGCCACCGCCGCCCCCAGCTAACTCCGACTGGACAGAACCATCGGACGAGTTCCAGCACGACTCATCGGGCCGACCTCTTCGAGGACTCTTTGGCGTCGAGGAAGCGGGCGCTAGTGGCAGGCAGCAGTTCCGCCAAGGACCAAACGCTCAGCGCATGCCGCCACCGACAATGCGCTACGGACAGGAGGAGTACATGCCGATGCCGTACCAACGTAAGTTTCATTCTTGTTTAAAACGGCGGTTACGAGCGGGACGAAGGGATCTTTGGGCGAAGCAAGTGAGAAGATAAAGAAGAAATCGACTGAAGACTGAGGAGCGAAAATGAGCCGGAGTCAGAGGAAAGCAATTACTTTGAGTACGCTTGGGAAGCCCGATCCAAGTTGCAGAAGGCGGGTGTGGCATGCGAGTCGGACACTGGGTGGCCTATACGTCCATTTTATAGTAACAAAGCAAAGTTTGAGCCCTTTAGCGTGGTCAACTGGATGATTGGACATCACGATGAGAACTAGCAAGGAGCATGAGAGCACGGGTTGAGGTTGAGGAGCTTGCAAATTAAGTATACTCAATTCAAGCGTGTAAAAGTATTTGGTCAATTTTCAGTTTTTTTTTGTAACGACGCAATTTTGCGCAATTCGCACAAATTAAAACCTCTGTATTTCATAAAAGAACGTTTTTAGCTGCTCAGAACAACGACCCGTTGGACGCTCCACCCGGGCCACCCGGGCCACATTCGTCGAATTTCGGAGGACCACCACCGCCTGGACCGCCGCCACAAGAGCTGCTGCGGACGGCGGCAGCCGTCATGCAGGCGGCATTCGAGAGGTACGAGACCTCGTACGGCGTCCTGCGCGAGCACGCAGCGCCGCCGGATGACCGACAGGCGCCACCGGCATACGGACGGATGCCACCGCATGGACCACCGCCGTTTGGCGCGCCGGGCGGAATGCACGCGCCGCCGCAGGGTGGGCCACCGATGGCGCCAATGATGCGACCGCCGTTCCGCGGACCCGCGCCGCCAGGTGGCGCACTTAGGGCGCCGTATAATTCAGGTAGGTCTATCCAGTGCAGGTTTTTTTTTTGTCGTTCTGGTCGTCTTGCTGTCACAGGCGTTGACGATGACCGCCGAGGCGGCCAATACTCCGAAGAAATTCGATCACTTTCTGCGGATCTTCCCATAGGATTGAGAGCGTGGGGTGATGACCGAGGAGCTGGATCCGCACGTGTTCCGTCGCAGGGCATCTGAGGAGGCAGTGTTCTGCCGTTTCGTCCTCCATCCTGCAGCTTGGGCAAACTGCGCTCGGGTCCACACCGATTCTGGCTTTGTACGTCTGAAGCAGGGGGCAGTGGCCATTGCATCGAAGCTGGCTCAGAATGCGTTCCTCAGCCACCGAGAATTCCGTCTTCGCCGTTCTGCTGGCCTGCCTCTTGTGCCCGTAGAAGTTGTGCGAGATGGACTGCTTCCACCGTTCTCTCGTACGGCGCTTCACCGCGGCTTTCGCACTGTTGAAGTCGATCGGGACCTGTTGTTGGCCGATGACATTCGATGCACTTCCTGCTAGCCGGTCTGCCGCCTCATTGCCATCCAGTCCGCAGTGTCCAGGGATCCACTGAATCGTTAGGTGAGCTCCGTCTGCAGGGAATAGGCGTTCTATGTTCTGCCAGAGCTCGGCGACGGCACCGTCTGCAGCGCTGCGAGGTCCCGTCTGGAGTGCTTGGACAGTCGAGCGTGAGTCCGTGCAGATTCTAACTTCTCTATACTGCCGTCCTGCTTGCTCCAGCCATCGTAGGGCTGCTCTCAGTGCAAGGAGTTCGGCTCGATAGCTTGAACACAGTCCTCCGGCTGGGCCATTGGCTTCGTGTAGCACTTCTGCTTCCGCCATGGCAATGAAGCCATACCCGCCGTTTGTGTGTCCGCCTTGGGCTGCACCATCCGTCCAGATTTCTACGTCTGCAGGGGGCAGTTGTCGTAGCGTGTCCTCGGCCGTGAGCCTCTTCAGTATTGGGTCATCTGCTTTACGTGTGGTTCGTAGCAGGTCGGCGCTCAACGTGACGTTTGGAATCTGCTTCCATGGTGGGACGGGAGGCACTAGTCGGAGTGGTTCACGTGGTAGCTCGCCGAGTCGCTCCCCAATTCCGAGGGCTTTGGCGTGCTCTCTGAAGGAGGACTGCGTCGGTAACCGTTGGCGTTGTGCACGAGAAGCGCAGCGCTGCCGGGGGTTGTCTTCAGGAAGTCGGAGAGCCTTTTCATATGCGATGCTGCAGAGTTGGTCCCTTCGGTGTTCCGTGGGCATCAAGTCGGCGTCGTCGAGGAGTAGCTCGGTCGGGGAGGATCGGAGGCACCCCGTGATGATTCTCGCCGCCCTTCGGTTTGCAGCGTCGACCTGGTCTAGCGCCGTCTTGTTTGCCGCTGGCATCCAGGCTGCTCCTCCGTAATCGGCAACCGAACGGACGTATGCGTTATATAGGTTACGCATGATCCGGCGACTGCATCCCCACTTCGTTCCCCGCAATGCGGACAGGAAGTTGAGCCTCTTGGACATCTTGGAGCGGACCTTCTTTGCGTGTGCCGTAAACCTTAGTGCCCAGTCGAGGGTTACGCCTAGGAACGTCGGTGCAGCGTCGTACGGTAGTTGCTGGCCGTTGACTGTGAGCTCTGGCCTCCACCGAGATTGACTGGCCTCCGTTGTGAAGAACGTGGTGACTGTCTTCTCGACGTTGATCTGCATCTTCCAGCAATCAGCCCAAGTCGATAGCTGGTCCAGGGCCGACTGCATGCGTGCCTTGATGTCTGCCAGGTCAGTGCCTTGGGCCCACAGGGCTAGGTCATCCGCACAGAGACTGGCTTCCACTCCTTCCGGCATATCGTCGAGGATGTCGTTGACGAATATCAGGAACAGTATTGGTGATAAAACGCTGCCTTGCGGAGTTCCCGCCTTCAGCGGGAAGGATCGGCTATTCGTGTCGTCGATCCGGACTCGTGCCCGGCGGTCGCTCAGGAAGCCGTGTACCCACTGGACGATGCATGTCGGCATGCCCATCGCGATCATCTTGCTGTACAGGCCCGTCCTCCAGACACGGTCAAACGCACGCGAGAAGTCGACCAGCGTTAGAAGAGTGCGCATCGGCGGCTTTTGATTGAAGCCGTGACGCAGCATATCGTTTGTCACTCCGTCTTCGCCGGGCGCTTTCTTGGGTTGTAGCTCTTTGAGTGCCGCTACTAGCTCGTCCGCTGTGAAGACCTGGTAGTGGTGACAGTGGCATTCGGTGCGTATTTGGTCCATGATGGCGTTATGGAACCTGCGGTCATCACCATCGTGGTGCATCCGGCTAACGGCGGCGTACTCAGTGGCGAATGCATTCGCTTTGCCCCTTGGCGTGGTCACCGTGCGGCCATTCCGTCTGATGGCGGCTCCCGACTTCGGTTGGCCCGCTCGTCCGTCCAAAGCCTTCAGAACTCGCCATGTCTTGTTGTCGTCGGTGTGGGCGTTCATCGAGGACGTGAATTCTTCCCAGTGTTTGCGCTTCGCTTCCGCCATTAGCGCCCGCACTCGTTGGGCAGCAGCAGTGTATTGTTCTGGCGCATGACGTCGGGCTCGGTTGCGTTCGCGCACAGCGACCTCCAGTTCGGCTGTCCAGAAGGGCTTGTAATCCTTTCGGCTGCCCCTTGGTATGCTCGCTTCTGCCGCGCTGATGACCACCTTCGCGAATTCCACGTTCTTCGCAGCTAGTTGTTCGTCTCTGCACGTCCACGACGCTAGCTTTTCGTCGATAAGACGGCGGTAGGCGTTCCAGTCGGCTTTCCGGGTGTTCCAGAAGGTTCGTCTCGGCGCTGTCGGGATGCTTCTGGAGACACGGTAGTCGATGATGATCGGCATGTGGTCTGAGCCGAGGTCTTCGCCGATGCGCCAGTGAACCTTCCTCATGTCCGCGGTGCGGTGGAGCGTTACGTCTGGGGCCGTGCCGTGGCCGTCGTGTGCGTATCGAGTGGCTTCGCCTGTGTTAGCCGGCATGAAACTCCAGTCTAGCATCCAGTCCGCCACTAGCTGCCCGATGGCGTCCTCCTCGTCGCAGCTGGCATCCCACTGAGGCGAGTGCCCGTTGATGTCGCCGCAGATCAGCGTGTTGAGGCTGCTCGGCCAGTGCCGTGGGTCGAAGTTCTGCTGACGTCCATCGGCTTCGCCTTGGCGGATTGGAGGTACGTAGACGTGAGGACGCTCACTTGCTCCTTGCGGCTGACATGGATGACCGTGTGCAGGGCGTCGGTCGTCTGGTCGTTCGCGTTAAGATTTGCGTCGACCACTTCGTATTCGAGTCCCTCGCCGATGAGCATGAGGACTCCTCCGCCTCTTGTCTCGCCTCCGACTGCTCTACCCGTGTCTCGGTCTTTGCGAATCGCGTTGAAGCCTGGGAAACGCATTGTTTTCATCGGCTTCACGTGCGTTTCCTGGAGCAGGGCGACGTCGACTCGGTGGTCTACCAGGTACTTCAGCAGCTCCGGTAGCTTCGACTGTAGTCCACCTGCATTCCACTGCAGTATCCGGAGGGAGTTTGAGTGGCGCGGTGCACGGCTCGGCCCGCCCGTCGTGTCCTGGGGCCCTCCCCCGCTACCAGCTGGTTGGTTCGGCCGCTGATGGCCGTCGGGTCGTAGGAGGGTACCCACACCAGGTAGCACGGAGGTAGCATCCCTGGAGCTTCCGGCTCCAGAGGTGAGTCTGCAGCTCTGCGCGTTGACGGTATCGACGTCTGCCTCGCGCACATATTCAGGAGGTAGCTCGAAGCTGAAGGGGGTCAGCAGCAGCGGCATCAGGTCCGTGTACGTTGGGTTGCTGGGCTGGGCTTGTACTGCTCGAGCTCTGGGTGCCGGTGGTGGTGCAGGTCGCGCTGGTGTCGAGCATCTGTGGCATCGCCATCCATGGTTGTGAGGCGGTAGTTGCCCGAACGGAGAGCACTTGAGGTGGAACCATTTCCTGCAGGCGGCGCAGCTGACGGCATTGTCGAGCACGTTTTTGCGGCAGATACCGCATGGCCATCGGTTCGGTCCCGGGTTTGGGTGGACGTCTCCGGCGACGTTTAGTAGCTGGCGCCAGTAAGCCGGGTTGCCTGGGCCAGCGTCAGAAAAAATGGTGATCCTGCTCGGTGTCGGTCTTCGGATCCTTTGGTTCGTTTCGGATTCTTCGGAGTATCCAGTAGGGTGTGCACGATTCGTGTTCCATCGGTGTTCTTCTCGATGGTTCTCCGTCGCTTCGTAAAAGCTGTGCACGTTGACGGAGATCCAGTTCAGGTCGGACTGCTCGATAAATGTCGGAAAGCTACAACAGAGTCGGAGTCGGAAAGGTGACTCGGAACATTTTTAAATTGTGCTTTTATGCTGGTAGTCCAGAGAGTGGGCTGATCGGACAGGGAAATCGGAATCGGAACAAATTTATCAGATCGGACTAGGCTCAAATCGTCCCTTGCTGAATCAGAGTCGGAATCGGAGATAACATCTTCTTTTAGCCTTCCCGCCGGGACCGACGCCACCGCGACATTTCTACTGAGAGCCTGTCCAGACCGTCTCGCGGCAGATCGTTATTCACTCCACTCGCGCTCAATCACTGATTTCCGACTCGTTTTATTTGATTTATTTATGCAAATTCGATGTACACTTTTTATTGTGTTTTGCTGTTATGCCTAGCCGTAGGTTCTTCACGATTGCCGCTATCGCGCTCTACAGGTCGTACAAGTGACGCATTGGTCTCTCCCGTAAGATAGCAAAGCTGACGCAAGTTCATTGTGTCTTTTGTTGCGTTGTGTATTTTTCAACTAAGCGGAGATCCGTGTTCACGTATATCGATTAATTTATTGGCGAATAAACGCACTTACTGCCAACGAAGCTTCGGCTCAGAGTTAGCCAGTCGGAGAAGAGCTGGGGAAGGAAAGGAAGAATCGGAAACGGGATCGCGACTAGAAATCGGTGTTTTTTAGGAATCGGGGTGGGAACTGGAACGGTTTCAACATATGGGAACCGGTCGGAATCGGAATCGGTACGTGACCTGAAAGGTCTCCATCCCAGGTCGGAGACCGTTTGACAGATTAGAGCGGCACCTAGCCATATAGTGTTAGCCATTTCTGCCAACTTCTAAGCCTAATGTCACTTGGTCGGTTTCCTAGGCGTGACTAAGCCTAAGCCTAAACGCTTATAGCGCTTGGCGATGCTACAGAATAAGCGGCACAAACAGTGAGCCCGTTAGTTACAGATTCTCAAATGACAAACTCTTAAGTGGCAGGCTCTCAGCCTACGGGAGACGACTTCCATAATTCCATTGAAATTCCGCTAGTTCCTCTCCGTTTGAGCCCTTTGTGCACCCCTGGTACCAGGTACATTGCTTGCCGTCTGTTAGTCAAGTATATGCAGTTTTTTGCACTAGCCACATTCCGCTCCCACAATGGTGCACGCTTGAACGTTCGGTCGTCTCGTCGTCTCCGTTGTGCAGCACAAAGCACTTCCGCGTATTTACGCAGCTTGCGACCGCGGTATTTCCAGCCGAAAGGACGCGCTTTGACACGGCCCACCTCTGACATGCGCCATTTTGGAACGATGCGATGTTTACCGCTGTTGCCAGGAGCTATTCCTGTCCTCATGAATGTACTCGTAGTTTTCCTACTCTCCCGTATTACCGAGGCGAACATGAGCGCCCTTCTTAGCGCGGCATTCAAGCACCATAGGGTCGTGCCGGACGTACTGGACAGTCCACCGGTGGAAGCTGTTGCTGTCGGTTTTGGCGGGAAATTGCAAGCCAGATTTGGGAATGTGCTGACGCCAAAGCAGGTAAGATGGCAGCAGATAGCTGAACGCACAAAGCGGACCTCAGTAGCAAATGAAACTCCATTGATCCGTTGCCCAATCGGGTTCTGTTCTCAAGAACTAGTAGTTTTTTGAAGTGTTATAAGTTGTGGACCACATTCCAGGCATAAGGTCCGTATCGAAGAATAGTGCAGGGCCGGTTTGGGTTAGATGAGCCAATAGAGCCATATGAGCAAAAGAGCACAGCGTCTGATGCTGGACTGGTATTTTCATTCGCAGTTACCGCTTTCAAAATCCACGAAGTAGTAGACTGTCATGTTCGCTGTAAGTGTGACGAATCATCATGACCGAAACTTACGGAAAAATTGAGCAAGTAGACTTCAAAAAAAAACGAACGAGGATCCCCAACTGCTTCCCAAGTGCGATTTAGCAATCCTCCCTGCTCTAATTGGCTCGGTACTTCCGAAAGTGGCCTTGTGGTCTTGTGGTACTCAGGTCATTTGGGTGCATACCCTTGGTAATGGAAATACCGGTAGCCAGTCATAGCGCGACTAGACGAGTGGGGTCCAAACCGCTTTTAGACTCGAAAGCAGCCCGTGGTAGCCTGGCGCGCTGATCCGAAATCCTTCTACACGCTCATCATGGTCGATCCCGACGCTCCGTCCCGGAAGTCGCCGACCATTCGCGAGTTTCTTCACTGGATGGTGGTCAACGTTCCGGGCAACCAAGTGGGTCGTGGAACCGTGATGGCGCCGTACGCTGGGGCAGGACCGCCGAAGGGAACCGGGCTTCATCGCTACGTCTTGCTGGTCTATAAACAACCGGCGAAGATCTGGCCGTATCCCAAGTGAGTCCTCGTTCTCTGTGTGATTCTGACACGACCGCCTGTGCTTTTGCTTATTTGGTAATCTCAGGAGATCGTGCGGACCCTACCCCCGTGCCGTACTAAATGCCATACTGACCCGCTTCCCCGTACCGTACTGCAGTGCCGTAAATACGGCAAACGGTACGGCGCCGAGTACGTGACGGTACGGCATACGTCACGGTACGGCATGGAGTACATTACGGTACAGAACGCTTTCCCGGCATTTTCCGCTGTCCTTAAAGTCATAATGTACTGAATCCCCGCACCGTACTTCGTGCCGTAAGCACGGCAATGGAGCGGCCGGTGATCGTTGCGGCACGGCACATAGTACGGCACTGTACGGTGAGACGATCGACCACTTCAGCTTCTCGCCCTGTACTGGTCATGGTCGGAACCTGCCAGGCGTTTACCAGGTTCCCGCTTTTAGGTATTCCGAGCTCGACCGCCGAGTTCGCTTTCGGGTGGCAACCTTCGCGAAATCCATAGGTCTCGGACGGCCAGTAGCGGGCAACTTCTTCCAATCTCAGTATGTTGGATAATTTTAACTGAACACTTTGTGCGACGTACGAACTCATGTACAATAAAGGACTCGTAGAAAATATATGTGCTTAGCTGGTTGTGGCTAACTTTTAGCTAGCTAATCGGGCCCGGTGCTTCGCGATGTCTTACCTTTGGGAGCTTCCTATTACGTATCGTGGACGAGGTGATGGATGGCCGATGCTGGAAGCGGAAATGGATTTCTTTGCACTCACCGACTGTCTCATGCTGACGCAGGTGTATGTCGGAGGGTTGATGATGGAGGCGGAGACCGACGAACTCAGAGTCACATCGCAGCACAGCACAAAAGTCATATGACTGAATTTCGGCCAGGGTCTGAGTCTGGGCGGGAGCGCGTGACCTCTGGCTTCGCGCCCGATAATCCGTCTAGCCTGCCAGTAGCCAAGGCAAATCACGTGCTGCGGAAGCGTCGTTTGCGTATGCACATCTGCCGCGAGAACAATAAACGCGCGTACTCTTTCCTCCTTTGGTTCGAATCCACTGCCATGAATTTTGAATTAGCTACAGCTACAATTTGGACTACTGCTCTTCGAGCCGTTGGTCGTAGTTTTGCTTTGCATTTGATCCTGCAAAATGTGCAGCTCCCTAGTCTCTACAAAAGGGGAAGGGTTTCCTCAATAGCCGTTATGCGGTAAACATTCTGAGGAACCCTGAGTGTTTACGCCTGCCAGTGTTTGCCATAAGACGCGTTTCTAACGTGTTTACGCCTGACGTTGCTAGAATAACAATTCTGTTCGCCGTGCAGTTGTAGATTAAACGCGGAAGGCTTTTTACGTGACCTTGATTTCACGGACAAGTATAAATGGTGACATCAACTCATCTTCGACTGGAGACTAATTAATTATCTGTCCTCGTCTGTGCGGAATTTGGCTTAAATTTTTGCTCATGTTAAGGGGCAAAATGACGCTGCTTATTCAATCAGTTAGATGGCACTAGGGCGGATCATGAACGTAGTAGAAAATTTGACGAAGCGGAGGGTTAGTTCCATTTCGTGCATTTGTCGAGCTCCCCGTACTCTCAGTCTTCAATCATTCTTGCTCATGTTAAGATTCTCCTGAGCTTTCAAAAACGACGAATTTCGAGCTGTTTTGTAGCCGAAATCCTCCTGGGCACTGTCTTCTAAGGAGCGCCTATGAAGCTAAAGCTTGAGCTAGGAAGGCTATATTTTCAAGCCTACCCGACCTGGGCTCTATCGAGCCGTTCTTATCACCCGGAAGGTAGCTCCAGGAAGAAGCCTACTTCCCCGCTTCCCGCAACAACAACAAGCGTCAATCAATCGATGTCGGCGCGGCGGACGCACGGCCGCCGCTCGTTAGGTCACGGGTGCT
>JNEY01000027.1:442225-462300 GCA_020875895.1 Aphelenchus avenae | reverse complement strand
ACTGTATGACCGATGAAGTCCTCAGCTTTCCAACGTCCTCTCCCGCCCACCCTTTCTTTCCTATTTGCCCTTCCCTCCCCCGCCCCCCTCCCCGCTTTTCATGTTTACAAAAACCCGCTATATGCCAAGACAGGATCCAAGGCCCGCTCGTACCTGCGTAACAAAGTAGATGTTGAGTAAGACCGACTTTCCCGTCCGTACCGCTCCCAGAACCGACGCGTGCGCTACGAACACGAGTACACGAGCACGAGCCGAAGATCCCTGACCACGCAACCCTAGGCACAATCGCAAGAGTACCGACCGTCGCCAGGACGCTGTATCCGATGGCGTTGATAGCGAGCACTGACGCGATTGTCTAAAGGATACCTATGCGACTGCGTCGGAATGGCTTGCTAAGCTGGCTCGGACTTAGGCCTAGAATTAGGCTGTTCCTTGGAGCTTAAGCATAAGAACGCTAAAACTGCTCCGGAACCCTACAGCAAACAGGAAAGGCTGGGTCGATTTTTGGTCTTTTGAGTCAAGAAAGTTTGTCCGAAGCTTTTTTTTTTGCTAGTCAAGAGTGTCAAAGGGAATTAAGAATGGTGCACTGTGAACTAGCTATACCTTTACGTGAAAGCCGCATAGATGGTAGCGAGCGTCATTCGGAGCTTTAGTCATCGGTTCCATCGACGAAGTTTCCTGAGGTGCGCGCAGGGGAAGAAACAAAAGATCGACGCAAAGGGTCTTCCCAAATGTTGACGACCATTTTAGCCCATCGACCGGGCCGACAAGACAAAAAGGAGTTCAGGTTCGGTAAATTCGGTCAAGAAGAGCAAGGACCGAGCGGTTTGTGCAATGAAAAGGTCACCTGAGTCCTTTGTAGTCCGACTGACGTATTACGCATTCCGCGTCGACCCTTTGGAAATTAGGCATTGCTAAGTACAAAATTTCATTAAGTCCGAAGTGGAATTTAGGCAGTAAGCCCGAGTATCTACTGCCTTTCAGTGAGGCCCAAGGAAGTCCAAGTAAGTCTAAGAAGAATTCGATTTTACCTTGTGCACCTGCCGCAAGAAAGAAGCGCAAGGTTACATGTCGGTTAAATGAGTTCCAACCGGTTAGTTAAATGAGGCGAATGTGTTGTCTTTGAGAGGTCACTGCAACGAGGAATCATGACCTCAGCGTCGGACAATTCAAATGAACCGCTCTAGACGTAACGTTTCGAGACCATCGTCGCTATTTTTTCCGAAAAGCAAAGCTTTTGAATTCTCCACGGTCCGTTGCACTGCTCAGCTTGTTCACGTTTAAAGTGCCTTGTGAATCAGAGTTGGCAATCGTGAAATGGATGGAGACACTTGAGACAATTAACCTTCATGTGAAATGCTCCGTTCATTGGTCAGCTTGAAACCAATACAGGCAAAGAATGAGACCGAATGCCTGATGTCACCAGTGCTTACCAGAAACTGCTGAAAGCAGGCCGGTCAACTGCAAAGTACATTGTTAGAATGCGCTATTGCTCTAATTGAACTGCTGTTGCTGCGCCTGATTTTGTGATGCACCGCCTGAAATCGGCGTTTTACTGCGGCAACCTCTGTGTAGCCGTCCACTGGAAAAGAACGCAGTTTGATCCGTCGCCAGGTGCGTCCTGTGCTGTGGCAGGATCATGCACACTTTTTATGTTTGCTGCGCTACATAAGGTAAAGGCCACAAAAGAATACCTATTGGAGAATCCGAAAATAAGAGGATAACCCTTGGTGGTTATCACATCCTCAAATGATAACCTCCGTTTTAAAGAGGAGCACGACGCACGACACAGAATGTGCCAGTATTTCGCAACAACTCGGGGATTTCAGAGCCCTTTTACGCTTCTCTAACAGTGTACCATTTCGCCGGAAGCAAATGCACTTTGGTCGGTCCTGCGCGGAGATCACGCTTTGCATGCTCGCCGGCTACGAGCGGCTACGCATTTGCGTTTGTAGCTACGAAAAGCTGCCAATAATAAGGCATACTCGGAACTAGACGTATCGTAGTACTACGTTGTTCGCGTGTTGTTTGCACATTGCATTTATTGGCTCTACGAAGCGCCCACTTTCAAAGAACGGTACTCGGAAACGGCCGGAAGAAACCGCCGTCCAGATCGGTACAAACGCATGGCACCTGAGAGGGATTCCGAACTCTTGCTTAGTGGGATACTGACGCTGGCGGTTTGCGATGCAGGAACGTCTTGCAGCAAACCTCGAGAAACTGTCTAATCACAACTATTGAAAGCTCGAGAAGGTAAGCTAGGAAATTCTGCGTTTCTAAGTATAAAACTACCTTCTCGATCAGCTTCGCACTGGTGCCGTCCGCTTATAAGCCCAAACGTCAACTTGTTTACCCTACGTAGAACAACTACGGTTTGCGTAGTTTCACGTCGTTTGCATGGCTAATTGCAACCTACGCGAGGCTGATTTCCGTTATGGTGCATTGCAAGGCTTTCCGCGAACTTTGCTCATGAATCGGTTATAACTGGGTAGCCGACGAACGCACGTACAGGTGCACCACTAGCTGACTGTTGCGGATCAAGAGTCTGCGAAAGATCGGCTCACGTTTTTCGGTTGCGGCGCAGCAGCTGGTGGCGGTAACGCGATGCTAGTTCGTGCATAAATCAGTGAAAATGTTTGCAGTGACGGCACGGAGAGAACAATCGTACAACCCTACTTGTATGCTACCGTAGACAACAAAGCTGACAAAAACCACCACGTGCATTGCACCGAAAAGGGGCGGTCACGCTGACGGAGATAGGCTAGTGGATAGCTGATGGTGCCCATGAAAACACACGTCTTTCTGTGCTCTACATGGGGATTAGCCTCAGAGCACAGACAATCGTCGTAAAACAGTTCCAGGCCTACGTCGTCCCAGCCGTGGCTCGAACTATCTCTCTGGCGCGAAACCCGACTCGCAATCTTGGCTAGTTTACAAATATGCGTAGTGCAAAACTATGCAACTGAATACCGTGCCGTACATCGGTATGCCGTTTGGTAGACTTCGCGGATCCTACCTCTTCCCCCTGTACCGAACTCCGTTCTGTAGAGTACGGCAAGGAAGATGGAACGGCGAAACAACGACCGTTTCCCGTGCCGTTCTCCACTAAAACGGCATAGAACGGCGTCAGTTATCGAGCGTGCCCTACTCCGTTCTGTAGAGTTCGCCGTTTCCCGTGCCGTTCTCCACTAAAACGGCATGGAACGGCGTCAGTTATCGAGCGTGCCCTACTCCGTTCTGTACAGTTCGGCACGGAAAATGGAACGGCGAAACAACGACCGTGTTCCGTGCCGTTCTCCACTAGAACGGCATGGAACGGCGTCAGTTATCGAGCGTGCCCTACTCCGTTCTTTAGAGTTCGGCACGGAAAATGGAACGGCGAAACAACGACCGTTTCCCTGCCGTTCTCCACTAAAACGGCATGGAACCACGTCAATTATCGAGCAGTGCCGTACGCGGTTCCGTACACATAACGGTATGGGACATATCCCGTTTACTCGCTCACCGTTCCGTATTCCGTGCCGCAAAAAAACGGAAAATGGCACAGAACTGAGTTAGGTTCGGTACGGCCGCCAAGTCTACCGTATACTACGATCCACTCCGGAGTGCATTGCTGTTGTATTTCTGTTAGGAGTACCGTCTCGTTAGTGCCAGAATAGTATCGGCATGGTACAGGATATATCTTTCCAGTCCGCACACTATAATGCGATGTGCCATACGACACAGAACACGAGAAGCGTCGTTAAGGCATATTGCATCCTACTGGTTAAGCGCAGCCCACTGTGTGGATGCGGATGAGCAACGTTTTAGAGTTCTTTTTTCCTTCATTTGTGTAAGCTGCCGTCTCATACCTCGTGTTCAGAGCATGACGCAGGGAATGCCTTCACTGGTTGGCGTAAGCTCGTTGCAAGGCGTGTTTTGTACAGCGGAAGCGCTAGCGTTATCGTGCGTCGTCTCTCTTTTTAACTATTTGGAGCGTGTGGAGGGAATTATGACAGGCTCAAAGGGTAGTCCCGACGATTGCACGTAGGCATATCACTTCGCGAAGACGATATCGTATCTACAACTTTTTTTCTGGAAAGAAAATTCTTAGTGTTTTGTCGCCCGCCTACAGTTACGAAATCACACGTAACCGGTGCGAATACAAAGCACTCGAAGTTGTTGTAAACCCGCATATTTGCTAGTACCTAAACCGAAAACCTTTCGGATTCCGTGGAGAATCTGCCTATCTGCCTCATTAGCACGCTACAAAAATTGCGCGTACTCTGTCTCAAAGACACTCCTCTGGTAGGAAACAAGCAACCGAGTCGCCAACCGCTGTGGTGTTGCGCAGATCTCCCGGATGGTTGTTCTTACGCGCATTTGCTACTTGCAGGCAGATCCAAAGAAGGCTTTGATAGGCTAAAAATTAGAGTCAGAAAAACCCTCAGCGCTTGTGCGCATACGGGCAGTACAATGCGACATAATGAAATCTACGTTCCTCGCTTTGTCTTTGACGGGCGATGTCCGGCACTTGGCCTCGCTGCACTTCCGCATTTTTCAGCTTACCTCATCGTGAAAAGCTGACAAAATCAAGCTTGATAGAAGTGCAAGTGCGCACGTGTATCCCTGCGCGAGAGTTCCGCTGTTTACTTCCTCGGACGCCGCATAACAAAACGGCTAATTAGCTCCTCGAGCGTTCCTCGCGCGGGTTCACGAAAGTTCAACAAGCAAGACGCGTACCGTATGCGACCTCGGGGCCTTGGGAGGAGGGCATTTAGGCGAAGAACGTATAAAATGCAGAACATCTGCTTTTCTCAGGACATACGGACAAAATTACTCAAGCAATTTTTGTCGTGTCTCTTGTGTCCATTTCGCGCTGTTTGTTCGAGCCTATAGCGTGCTCGGACCCGTTCTTACTCGTGCCATTGTTAATACCCACTCGAGTACCACGCTTGTGCGATTCCGGTGGGGGGGGGGGAAGGTCGGTTGACCCATTTTTCGTTTCACTTAATCCCCCTTACATAGGTATGCTGTGTAAACCTATGGCGGTATCGGCTAGTTGCTTGAACCGCGGAAATTGGAGGACAGGGATGCAAATATCAAATGCGTCAAAGCCCACCTTTGTTTCGAAAAGCTCTATTTATTTTCATAAAATAGGTATTTTCAGAGAACACAGGTGAGGCTGTACTCTGCTCATCTCACTTCCAGGAACCAGGTGCATTTAGCGGGGAAATGGCATTCGGAAAGTGCAACGGATTCAATCCGGCCATGCGTTCTACGCATTGTTTTCCCCGGGAGCGACGGTCATGAACATTAACATGTTAAATTCGCGTGTGCATATGGTAGGAGGAGTTACAAGCACGATCAGTAGTGAGCGAATGCCGAGCGCCTTGCATGTTTGCCACTCGGTACGTAGTGCCACCACGTTTTGCATTCGCGTCACGACCCCATGACCATGGGGGAGGGAGGCGTTCCGTGACGCTACTAGTGTAAAATAGAGTTCGGCGCCCGTACCAAGGTACGGCCAAACTCGTACCCGTACCTGCATTATACGGCACGGCAACACGGCACGGGAGGGTCCACCACGGGTGCGGGTACGGCACGGGTGGGTCTACCACGGGTACGAGTACGGCACGGTGTACCAGCACCGAGCTCTAATGTAAACGTCAGGTCAGTGTTGGCGCGTCACGGGAAGGGGTCACCGCTAGAAGGGGTCGACACAGACATGGCTCACGGTAAGGGCGGGGTAGGGGACTTACCACCGGCAGAGGGGGGGGGGGGGTATGACGTAACGCGTCACGTGCGCCGCAAGCCCATGCCTTCGTGTCATGGTTCGTCATTTCCATTCAGTGTCCTTCTCTTCGACATTGTTTTGTGTTATGACATGTTCGACACGTCATTACATGTTCGCGCATGCGGTACAGTCGGCTGTAATGATGGCGGGAATTTCAGAATGCCTCACAGACGCATTTGGACTTGTACAATGCTCTTCATGACGACATGCATCTTGTCAGCGGCATGTCGGCCCAGGAATGACCAACGGTACGCTTGTCGACCTTCCTAGGTGGTCTAAATGAGAGTTCTTGCGAAATTACAACAGTGTCGCAGTTTCCGACACTTAAAAATAATCACATTCAAAAGTTGACTGCCATTCGATGCCGATACACATTCCGCCTACCTCTAGTATGGAGCCGTGGCGGACTGACGGCACGGAGCGTACTTGCATGACTTTCCGGGCATGGTGCGCTAGTACGGCCGTACTACATGTCGTACTTTGTACCGCATACGCTGAGATCAGTACGAGTCCTTAGCACGGCACCCTTTTCGGTTCGGTATCGGCTTCGGTACGGACACTGTCGCGCCGAATTTGGTCTGAAGTTGGCCCTGACGCGCTTCTGAAGAACCCGCTTTTTAGAATAATGTCACACAGTACGCCATCTCACAGAATACGTCCCCATGCAACGTTCCAGCGACACCGAAGGGAGGAAACGGCGACGACGAAGCGATACGCGAAGATCTGCTACTTTTCGCCGATTCAGTGTCTCTTCACGCCGTCTAACTGATGCATCTCGTTGCACTTGCTTATTTATGCTAGCGTTGATGCGGGACTCGGTACCGTATTCCGTACTGTACTACGGCACGACGGGATGGTACGGTGTAGGGCACGGTACGTTACGTCATGCCGTATCGGCATTTACGGCGCCGTACCGTACTAAGTATCGTGCTTACCTCCTCCTCCGCACGTACCGTAATGCCGTATCGTAATACGAAAAATCAGTGGAACGGAGTACGCCACGGTGCGGCGCATCTTCCTGATTTGTGCAAACGTGTCCTGAATTATTTGTTCTACCTACGTTACTGTTTTGCGACCAGTTAAGCACTTGTACTCAACGTGTAAAGCCGACGATCAACATTGCAAATGAGCTTTTGTCCGCCTCTTTTTTTGCGTGAAACTGAACAATATGATGGATACTCAAATGGGCGTCTTAGGCTGATGTTGAGCCTGCTGCTGACGGTGCTTGAGCGCGGTGGCTGAGGGAGCGGAACGTATAGTCGCCGGCAGAGGCCGGAAGGCAGAAAATAAAGCGCTGGTTGGCCGAGAAGCCCTCTCCACGGTGCTACGACATGCTCGGCATACAAAACTGTTGGCAAACTTAATAGAATGTGTGTTCCCTAAAACCTTTCAATCGGTAACATGGCCCCTCGCTTCTAGGAATCTTCATGCACACTCCAATCCGACAACATGCTATGCGAACTAAGCAGCAAGGTTGCACTTTTTTTTAACATGAGACCTGGAAATTGTTTCATTATTTGAAAATAGAACCCAAAAATCGCCTGAAACCTGAATTCAGGTGCCGCATACGGGGGAATCCGCAGCTGTACGAACGCAGTACTAACAACTTTTGATAAACTCGCCAAGACGGACAGGAAGCTTTTTCTTAGCCCCATAATGCGGTTTCGACTTGAATTAAATCAAATGTTGCTTTTTATTAACACTCTTAGGTAACAATATATTGGCTGAGAGGTAAGTTCAAAGGCAATTTCATGGCGGAGATTAAACGATTCCTTCCGCAAGTGCCTCGTCTTTGTGGCTGCTTCTCGCTTCGGCTTTCAAAGCCTTCATGACGCGTAGGTTGAGGAGGAAACAGCAGCTTGCGAAGACAAGATAAACGGCATATATCGGCCAATCGCTGTCCATTAGGCATGAGAGACAACCGACCATGTAGAGACCCTAAAGACAATAAATGTAGTAAAAAAGGGAATTCGCGGAATATGATCGAAACGATGGCCTGAAATGGATACGAAATGGTATTACCATGCTGACCACCGCTCGGGGCTGAAATTTTTCCCGCACATTCTCCACGACACTTTACGTGACTTCCCTTCGCCCGCCCCGCCCCAAGCGAAAAGATCTCCAAACTTTGGGTAAAAATTAGCGCGCATCGCCAAAAGTTTTGGTACAACCTTGTACGAATGCAGGTAGAATGACTCGCTGAACCCGCGAGCGCTGATGAACGCCCTCTGCACTCCTGCCTGACCTTTCATCAACGCCCATCATCATGCCGCACACGTAGGCAACTGGGCCCTAGGCCTTTCGGCCGGGCCTAGGCTAGGCCCGGCTTGGTAACGCCTTCACAATGGCTCCAAAGTAGGAGCAAACTGTTGCCGATAATGACCGATAATCTACCAAAAGTTACACTGATATCTGGCCAAAGTAAGCCTTACGGTTCCTGTACTCGGGCCTCTGCCTAGCGAAAGATTCTTGCTGGTATAATCCCATGCTCGAAACTGTTAATGTAACCTCGGCATCTCACCTCTCTTCAGGCATAGTCCCGACAGCCTCAATCTGAAGGCCCGCGGACAAGGCCGTGCCTCGGATCGAAGGCCGGTGTAACTAAGGATCTGCAGTCGTCACCCGTACCGTACTGACCTCTTCTGTACCGTACTCCGTACCGTACAGTGCGGGCCGTAATACGGTACGGTACGGCCATAATACGGTCCGTACTTGTTATAAAATGCCAGAAATCGAAGCCGTACCGTACTACCGTACTGGTCCTCTACCCGTACCGTATTGAGCCCACCCATACCGTACAGTACGGAGTATGGTACGGTACGTCCGTACTATCTGTACGACTGCCGACCTTTAGTTGTAACGGCACCCGTCTAGCGACCCGCCCCTAGGCAAAACCCGGATGAAGACCTGTAGCTACCTGTATGACGAAGTAGATGTAGAGAGGCGCGCCTCCCCGGTCAGTATTGCGCCCAGAACCGTCACGTGCGCGACGAAAACGGAGCCCGTCTCTGCCCAATGAACGTGGTGTTTCATAACGAGAGCGCCGACGATCGCTGAGACGGTGTATCCGACGGCGATGCTGGCGACAACCGCAGAAATCGTCTACAAGCTTTCACGTGTCTGCGTCGGAACCTTTTTGACCGTGAACGGTGGACGCAGAGTCCGGCCTGAATCGAAAGGTAGCTGAAAGCTACCCTGCAAAACGGGCTTTTTCTTTAGGGCGGGCGGGCCTTTCACATGATAGGCCTAAGACACAAGGGACGGATCGAACTAAATACAAGGACGTAGCTAGGGGGCCGGGGGCCCCCCTGGCCGGGCCTTCGGCCCGGCGAGGTAAAGGGGGGACCACGGTAAATCAAATTTTCATAGAAATTTTTATAATGTGACCCCTAAAATCGCTCAGGAAGCGCCCGCGGCGGGCTATTTTAAGTGAGAACTTCCTATGTTCAGGTCAGGGCCCCCCCCCTTTGGTCCGCCCCCTCCCTCCCGAGGGTCCTAGCTACGTCCCTGACTAAATATAAGACTGAAGCCACATTTTCGTCGTTACTGTCTTTGGGATCATAAAAAATTTGCCTATTTTGTGCATGTTTTCTCACCTCAGGCCTATACTTTTTATCGAGATTTTTTTACTTTGCGCCGGGAAAAACGGCTTTGTCCCGTTTTTGTCGGGTGCTGCGATTTAAAATACTGTTCTAATCGCGCTATGTAGTAAATGGAAACTAACGGTACCTTCACATGAAAGCCGCATAGACGGTAGCGATCGCCAGCCGAAGGTTTAGCCGCAGGTTCCATCGACACAGATTGCTGAGAGGCACGTAGTGGAAGAACCAAGCGATTGAATACAATGTTACCGGCCCTTTCGGCTGATCGATCTGATTCCGGTGAGACAAAAACGAGTTTGCCTTCGGCGGCCAGCGTCCAACAAGGAAAGGGAACCCGCCTGCCTTTGCGTGATAATAAATACGTATGAGTTCTTTAGAGTCTGACCTCTGAACTGCACAGTTCCTGCAGTAAGTCCACTCCCTGTGAACTGCATTCGTCTATATTTTTGGGTTCAGTCATTCTGAAGTGAACCAAAAAACCCAAATAAATGGGTAAGCGTTGTACTAGTAAAACATATGTGTACGAAAAATTTAGAAATAAAAATTGTTGGTTTCGTCGGTACCTACTAAACTGCAGTTTTGATCTTTCAATGGACTGAATTCCTCAGGGTATCGTCGAGTAATGCGTACTGCGACTTGGCGTTCTCGATCGCAAAATGGATGCGGATGTTCGAGACTATGTGATACCTTCGTGGCCAGCTTAATGTGCAGTTTTCGCGAAGAACTCGGTGCACGGCCAGCTGGCTAGGAACTGCTGAAAGCAGCCCGCACAACGCTAAGAAACAACTGAAATCTTCAGGGCTGCGCTTAGCCCAAAAATCGTATTATTGCTATGCCCAGACTTTGTGGTCCGCCGCCTGAAATCGGCATTTTAGTGTCGAGAACCCTACCTAGCCCTCGACCGCAAGGCAATGAAGAGATCCGCGAAATGCGTTCCATGTTGCGGCGGAAACGCTGCTTTGTCCATGCGGGGTATGCCCGCGTGCTCGGAGCGGCTATGTATTGTTATTGTTAGAATGCGTTGTTAGAACGCTCTAGGATGTGCTTCATAAGAAAGTTGTTGTTGCTGCGCCTGGTTTTTGTCGTCCGCGGTCTATAATCAGCGTTTTATTCTTAAGAGCTCCACCGGAAGATAGTGCGGTATGGTCCGGCACAAGGCCCTTTCCGTGGCAGAAAAGCCTGCGGATTCGTGTTTGTCGAGCAACAAAAGGTACAGTCGGCTAGATACACACCTTCTCGGTCTAAAAATACCACTGGTTGGTATTGCCCCCACAAATATTTCAGTTTTAGGGAGTGAGGACCGTATTGTACTGAAAGAGAGAGTGCAAAGGTTTCGCGCAAACTCGGTGAGGCATAGGGTCCCTGTATACATTTCCTGTCACTGTAGTGTCGACGGAATCAAATGCATTTTGATCAGTCGTGTGCGCAGATCACGACTTGCGTGCTACTCTCCGAACGGCTACGTATTGCGTTTGTACCGCTACGAAAAGCAGCCGATAATAAGGCATACTCGGAACTAGACGTATCGTACCACAACGTAGTTCGCATGTTATTTGCATTATTGTAACGAGCGCCACCTTTCGAGAAACGGTACTCGGAAACGGCTAGAGGAGGCTAGTCCGGACGGGTACAACAGCATGGTAAGCGTTTCACGACTGGCCGGGATGTCTGACGATATCAGCCGAACTATGGTTCGAGTGCGGACAGAAAGAAATCTCTTCCTTGTGAGTATAAAAAAGTATAAAAGTGTTATGAGTATTATTATAAAAGTATCATGGCAAAAAAGTACTGCATTCAGTGTAATCTGTTATTTTTTTGCCGAAGTACGCCGAAACGTTCTGCGTACCTCTTGCACCTCTTCCGCACCGAGTGAGTACCGTTCAGGACCGTGTTCCTGCTTCGGAGCTGCATACTAGGTAATCGAGCGGAGCCTGGCCGCTTGTCGGATGTTTAGTTTGCGGCTTTCTTAAGGGATTAAACCGAGATTTGCTGTCTTCGGAGTACGTCTGTCAATATTAGCATTCTTCCACCAAGGAATCTTGAAATGGTTTTGATTATATTCTCTCTTCTGGCGCTTTTTTATCCTGAACTAGCCTGTCATCTGTGCTAATGCACGCGCAGCGACGCTAGCGTCGGTACAACAGTGTTTTCGTCGAGTTTTCCAAGTAGGTTAGATAAAGGCAAGACTCAATTTTGGCGCAGAGTAGCGCTGTGGCGCGCTTGTGGTAATTCCCGTTCCCGTTCCCTACTCGGAAGAATCGTCCTACACGCCAAGTTCAGTCACGTCCCGGACAACTCATTTGAGATAAACGGCGATTTGCGAATCTGTAACCGTAATCGATATTGCCTTTCAAACAATGTCTGTCTGGAATCGGAACCTGAAGAGCGAACAGCGGCGCTATACATGCTCGCCTACCTATTCCAGTGTTTTAGCACTTAGTTCGCCTATGACCCATTTCGGAACACTTGTTTACCCGCACATGGAACAAGCCACTGTGTGCGTAGTTTACGTCGTTCGCGTGGCTAATTGCACTCTACGGCGGGGCCGATGTTCGCTATGCCGCGTGCATGGCTTTCTGCGAACTTTGCTCGCGCAACGGTTGTAAACGGATGGCCGACGAACTTACGTGCAGGTGCACCGGTAGCGTGGCTGATGCGGATCAAGAGTCTGCCAAAGATCGGCCTACGTTTTCCGCTGTGACGACGCACCTTATGCTGCTAGATGGCGCAGAAATTAGTACATATGTTTGGCCCGGCGGCACCGAGAGAACAATCGGTCAGTCCGATTGTATTCTACAGTAGATAATCACGCTGACAAATACCGCTACTTGCGACGCACCGAAAAGGGGCGTGCCCGTCGATGAATAAGTGGATAGAACCATGAAGCCTACGAAGAACACTCGTCTTTCGGTGCTCAACGTGAGACTCGGTCTGAACCGGCAGCAGTGTCTATTTCGGTAAAGGCAGTCGGTTCCCATCACCGCCGTAGTCAACAAGTGTTCCGTAAGCGCGCGGGAAGATGTGCCCCAAGCAACCATCGCTAACCGGACCTTCCAATCGAGGCCCGGAAAATAGCGGTGTTCTGCTTTCTTCTTTTCTGCAAGCCGGACTTTCGTGGTTTATAGCAGGTTTAGTTTATTTTTGAGTGTGCCACAAGCGACTTGTCGGCTTATTTGGTCAAAAAGGTTGGTTGAACATTTGACCAATATTTGTCAATTTTATAGCATCTAACCGGCCCGAGGCCCGGCTGCGTCAGAAAAACAGAGAGGAGAAACGACGCGGTGGGCCTAGGGGCCGGTTGCCCATGGTTGGCACAAAGGCGCGATTTGTATAGCGGAATGGCTCGCAGTATGGTGCGTATTCTCCTTTTTAACTACATATTTGGAACTTGTAAGGAATTATGACAAAGCAAAAGGTAGTCCCGACGCTTGCACGTAGGTGTATTCCTCCGCGAAGACCACATCGTAGCTATGCATAATCCTGAAGAGGAAGTCTCTTGACGTTTTTTGCCTGCCTACAGGTACGAAATCACTCGTAGCGATGCGCGTACAAACAACTCAGATGTACTAAAAACCTGCGTATATGCTATAATCTTGATTTGCCGAAAACCTACGCAACTTCGAAGAGAATCTACTACCTAATACGCCTCGCTGCCTACCAACTAGTTATCCGCCTATTCTAACAATTACGAAGAAACTCTCCCGTGTTAAGGCAGCGGTGTATCGAAAACGGTTGTCCCCTTCAAACTTACGAATAAAAAGGGGGACTGCCGAATTAAACCAAGACCGTTCCTTGACTTCCCTCCCTGGTAAAGAATAAAGTAAAGGAGTCAGTCACCGTTGCGTATCACGCAAGAAAGTGAGTACGGTATGCCCTAGCAAATCGCACGTTCCTCGCTTGGTCTTTGACGGCTGATGTCCGGCACTTGCCCCTCGCTGCACTTCCGCTTTTTCAGCTTACCTCATCGCGAAACTCTGAAAAAAAACAAGCTTCACAGAAGTGCAAGTGCGCACGTGTGTCCGAGCGCGCGAGTTCCGCTGTTTACTTCCTTGAACGCCGCATAATAAAGGAGCTAATTAGCTCCTCGAGCGTTCCTCGCGCAGGTTAAGAAAGTTCAAGAAGCAAGACGCGTACCGTATGCGACCTCGGGACCTTGGGAGGAGGGCATTTTCCCTAGCGTGAGCGTGAAAAAGTATAAAATGGAGAACATCTGCATGTTCGCAAGGCACGCAGCCGCAGTTACAGAAGCGCTTCGTTTTGCCGTGATCATGGCATGATACGATGCCATGATCACGGCATCGTATCATAACAACCATGTGCAACGGGCCTTCAAGTCGAGGCCCGGCCTTAAGACCCGGTAAAAGGCCCGTTCCCGCAAGGGTCCTAAACATACCTTGGTTCTCACGACCCCCTTGGTATTTTTGTACAGGTAGAATTTTTCACATTAAGGTGAGTTTAATGTACGGATATCGACTTTATGCACATAAATAACCAGCTGCAGGTTCTCCTATAGCCTCTTTTCGGCGCGTTTTTCAAAGAATAGGTAGAATTTTGGCGAAATTCCTCACTTTTTCAAGCCCCTGACCGGGCCCACCACGGGCCGGGCCTTACGGCTCATGTCACGCTCACCACGACACGGCCCAACACGAGAGGGCCAGCATCAGGAAGGCACTTGCAACCAGAACTCGCATTTGCGTGCAGTGTCCTTTTCTTCGATATCCTTAGTGTCTTGCTTACTGCACGTTGTGGCATCTTCGCGCAACAATCGGCTGTAATGACGGCGAGATTTCAGAATGTCTTGTAGAAGCATGTGGATATGTGCGGTGCTCTTCGCAACGATATGCATCTTCTCGGTGGTCTCTAGGCCCAGGAATGGCCAACAGTATGTTTTGTCGACAACGGATGTGAGCTGAAGCGGAAGAGACGTACAGAGCATTCCGCACTGGGGTTCGGCATGCTCCTCCCCGTACCGGTCCGTACAGAAGGCCGTATTAAGCCAGTTGAGTCCTAAGGACGCCGTAAATACGGTCTAAAATTGCCGAAAAATGGCCCTATGCGACTTCTTAGGCTGAAAGAAAGCCCTTTTATCAACTTACTGTTTAACGGACTCTCAAATCGTATATTTCTTGACCGAAGTTTGCAGGTTCGGGTTGCTCTACGCGGCCTGTGATTACTAGGGTTCTGGGCAGGGCAGCAGGACAGGGTTTTCCCTGACCTGACGCCTGCAGGGCAAAATCTGTAGGGCATACCCTGAAAAATTGACCTGACTGATGCCCTGACCTGGCACAAAACATGTCAGGGCAAAGCCTGCAGGGCGTGCCCTGAAATTTCCCCTTTTTTATTTGAAACTTATGCACGTTTTGGCGCTGTCCTGTCGGTTCTTAAGGTGGTTTGCCTCCTTTATCGGTTTTAGCTTTGTCAGTGCTTCAGCTCACTAGTCTGTGGGCATGACATGTGATAAAGCGGCTTCAGAAACTGAACTTTGACCCCATGCGCTGACCTGATGGATCTGATGCCCTGACCTGAGCCGAAAATACGTAGGGCAAAAACCTGCAGGGAATGCCCTTAAAAATTGCCCTGATCAGATGCCCTGGCCTGAAGTAAACTTCTTTCAGGGAACCCTGCAGGGTATGCCCTGAAAATTTTGCCCTGCCCTGATGATCTGCAAGTTCGCGATCCCTGAATCCTAGTAATTACGGCACGCTCGGGCCCCTACGGTCCCTGTTCCGTACCGTGCCGTACTGCGCAGTGTGTATTCTAGGGTACGGAGCTAGCTACGGCGGCAGGGGGAGAGAACGAAGCCGTGCTCCGTACCGGACAGATGTGATACGGCGTACACCACGGCACGTCTTTCCAATCAAAAGGCGCCAGTACGGCCGTACCGTAGTCCGTACCACATTTTACGATACGCATTTGACGGAAGGGTCAGTACAGCATCCGAAATACGACGCCGTTTTGGTATGGTAAAGAGTTGCGTGCGGAGGCTGTCGCCTCGAAGCCTAGCCCGCATCTGACGCTGACGCCTTGGAAGAAGTAACTTTCAGATTAATGCCACACAGCACGCCGTCCCACAGGATACGATCGCATGCGTCGATACGGCGGTACCGAAGGGAGGAAACGGCGACAACAAAGCGACGCGCGAAAATTTGCTATTTTTCGCCGATTCAATGTCTCTTCACGCCGTCTAATTGATGCAGTTAATTGCACTTACTTATTTGTGCTAGAGATGGTGTACCACGGTCCGAACTGTACTCAACCCCCCCCCCCCCAACCGTACGCCTGTCGAAATTACGGCACAACGGTACGATATGGTATACGGCACGGTACGTTACGTCAGCCCGGTAATGGCATATACAGTGCCGTATCGTACCCCGCTTTGCCTCTGGGAACATACTGCTTTTCTGCCTCTGGGAACCGTGCTGACTTCCTCCCCTCCGTACCGTACTGCCTTACAGTAATATGGCAAAACCGTACGCCACGGAGTAGGCACGGTACGCTGCATGCTACCCACATTATTGTTTTTCCAACCAGCCAACCACCTGTACATACCGATGTATAAAGGAGGAAACCGCCATTGCAGATGAGTTTTTATTTCGCCTTCTCTTTTTCTTGCATGAACACAGACAAAATGGCGAATACCCAGATAGGCGTCCAATGCTGTCGTTGATGCTGGTGCTGGCACAGCTTAAGTGCGGTGGCTGAAGGCGCGGAACTTGTAGCCACCGGCACCACCGGCGCCACCGGCAGAGGCGCTGCCACCGTGGGCGGCGGCATCGCCAGTGCGAGGTGGGCACGGGCAGTAGGCGGCATCGGGTCCAGGCTGGCCTAAAGATTCCAGGTAAAACAGGCTCGTGTGCGCAATGCGCATGTGCTAAATCTTGCGCAAGATGATGCGCTCATAGACCACGCTAAAGAACTTTGCTTACCTGGTCCTCCTGGTCCGCCTGGCTGTCCGTCGCTGCCGGGCTGTCCTGGTTGTCCGGGTGGTCCCGCCGGTCCTGGTGGTCCAGGTGGGCCTTGTGGTGGTCCCTGTCCTGGCTGGCCGGGGCCTCCTGGCTGTCCAGCTGGTCCGGGTGGTCCCTTCGGGCCGGGAGTGCCGCGTCCGCGAGTTCCTGGTGCGCCTGGTTGGCCTGGAGCGCCTGGGTTTCCGGCTGGTCCTGGTGGTCCGGCGTCTGAAAGTAACGGTGGTAAAAAATGAAATAGTTCCCGAAAATTATTTTAATTCTAATTTAGAGTTTAGTTTAAATAATTTAACATTTTATTAAATAAATAAATATAATTATAATATTTTGTTTATTGTCTTACTTCTATATAAATTAATTATCTAGTTTAATGAGGAGCACAATTCCGACTTACCTCCGGGTGGTCCTGGTGGTCCCGGCTGTCCACCGTTTCCAGGCGAGCCTGGCTGTCCTGGCTGGCCATCTGGTCCTGGTCCTCCTGGTGGTCCGTCCGGTCCGGGTGGTCCCGCAGGTCCGGCTGGGCACGAGATGCATCCGCCGGACTCCGAGGTGACCGCTCCCTCAGTGGCATGTCCGTCCTGTCCTGGCTGTCCAGGCTGGCCGTCCTCTCCGGGCTGACCGGGCTGGCCCGGTGGTCCTGGTGGTCCGGCTGGGCAGTTGTTGGGCTGCTTGCCGCAGTTGCATCCACCGCCACCACCGCTGGAGCCACCCCCGCTGACTCCGGAGTCGTACTGGCGCTTCTGGCGGAAGACCGAGTCGAACGGACGAGCCTGAATAGACGACTCTATATTATAGTTCAGGTTAGTCGGCATTAGTCAAGGTCGTGCAAGTCGGTTGGATTGCGCAGGTTTAAGCTTCAAATGTGCAGGTACGCACGCGAGCAAGTCTGTACGTAGGCTGAGCAATGTTCTGCTTGGGCAAGTCACATAGAGAGCTACTCGCGTTGGTAGGGTGTCCCCACACGTACCGTACAGACGCCCTCCGCACCGTGCTGTAACGAGCCGTAAACCGTAGCACATAGCATTAAACATGGTATGCAACGGTTGTGTTTCGCCTAAAAATACGGCATTTTGTGGCGCCGTACCGTACTCCGTGCCATGCCGACCCCTCTGTACCGTACCACCGTACCAGAATCCGGCCGTACGATACGGTGCGGAACATGGAATGATACAGAACACTGTACGCTACGGAGAGCGGTGCGGTACGGAGAGGTACGCTACGTAGAGTACAGTACGCAGCACGGTACGGCGCACCATCTCTAGCAGTCGATGAACTGCGCACTGCCAAATGCGACTTGCCCAAATGCGACTTGCGCAGGCACATTCCAGTGCTGCTCATCAGCATTGTCAATGGATAAGCGTAATCGGCGCAATTCCCTTCAAAGCTGCGCAAGTCAACGCGTCAATGGCTTGATAAACATACCGAGACGCCGCTGGACGGTCCACGGTTGACCATCATGTTGCGCCAGGCATCGTTGGCGATGTCCTTGAATTCGTCCATCTCCTCCAGCACCTCATCGTAGAGGTTGTTGATGTCGCGGTAGAGCGAGGCGACCACGATGAGCGAGGCGAAGATGGCGATGGCACTGCCAGTTATGGCCAACGTAACGGCCACGCGCGCAGACATGACCAGGTCTAAACGGTTTGTTGCAACCTGGCTACTTGCAAAAAAGTAATTGCAAATGCGCCGGCCATGCACTGACCGAAACTAGTCAGTGAAGAGCGCCACGCATCGCTACGACCATGATAGGATAGAACAATCGAAAAATGTCTTCGGCTCCATTTTACTATTTTTCCCCGTGTAGGGTTTTTGCCATTTTAAAGGGATTATACAGTGATTTCAGCGTTTTTTAGTCTAAAATGGCCTGCTGCAGGGGCGCCATGAGCGAGATCTCTCGACTTATTTGGCAAAATTTTTTGAGAATTGAGTAAAAGTTGCTAAAACCCCGATACCCGGACCGAGCCGGCGTGGGACCCCAAGAAACTTAACAGAGCAAGGCTTGGTGCTAATTATGAACTAAGTAATCTCAAGAGACAGGCATTAGGGCATCTCTTAACCACGGAAACTGTTACTTCATACTTCAAACTGAGGCTATGGATGGACTTGCCAACCATCCCCTCGTGTATTTATACCCGGCCTGCCACCAGAAACCGTAAAATCGCCGCCCACCGGCCACCGGGCCTCAGGCCATGAACCTTCGTTTTTCATCGCTTGATGTCTTTTTCCCCGATAGTTAGCGCACTCCTCTGCATTATCATGTGTTACCTGTCACCCGATGTCGCTGATGTCTTTTTCCGAGCGCCCTGTCACTGCGCACTGCGCTTCCATCGGACGTTGCGCAAAAGGACGCAGTGAACCTGCGAACATCCGCTATTGTTCGGCTTGCGCGAGGACATGGTGCAAGGAAACGGGTTTGCGTTACGCAACGGGTATGACCGAACCGAGTTGCGCGATGGCCGCTAGCGTTTCATACAACGACATGTGCATGACTTACGATGCCAAAGGGCGTAGTTTTAAAGTGAGGAAAAAATAGAACGTTTAGGATAGTTGCTTGGCCAGTGGAATGGCACAAGGACCAAAACTGCAAGACTTTATTGAGATACACAGCCAGGATTTAAGTGTTGTTAGGTATTTAGCAACACGAGGTTTGCGTGGCTCAAGAAGGCCCTTATCCAGGATAGTCAGGGACATCGCAGGAATGGCATCGTACAGTTCCGTCATGAGCCTTCGAAGTCGACGGACTTGCGCAGAGCAGACTTTGACATGCGCGCTCAAACATTCACTCGTCCAAATCTAGGATCGGTTGCAACAGTCTAAGTGCATGCTTGTGTTGACCACGCTTGACCGTCGTACTTCAAGAATACCCTTACGCAGCTCAAGGCCGGATTGCGCAGTTCGAAATGAAATCATGCGCCGCTGAAGGTCGGATTTGCGAAAGTGCTTGCGCAGCCCATGCTTTGGCCTGTAAGCGACCAGGTTGAATCTTTAATCTTTCTCTTGCATTTTGCGATTTATTGAAGAGATTTGCGTCCCAGTCAGAAGTATTTGTCCAGCAGGCGGCGCGTGTATCCACCGACGCATGAAGCTGCATGACGCCGAACCGGGTCGCTGGAGGTCGGACGGAAGAACAAAGGATTGGAATCCGACCGCGACGCATTAGTCAGAGGACGCCGCCAAGCGCTTAACCGCTTGTGTTAGCAACACAGGACATTAATTTGCACACTAGCAGGGCTGCCGCGCTACGCGCGGCACGACTGTTTGAGACAACATGTCTTTACTATTACAATACTCTCAGATCTAAGCTCCGAGTCCAGCGGCTTAAGCCCAGAATCCAATTACTGCAAGCTCTAAAGCCAATCGTTTTAAGGTCTGAACATCCCTGCTTAAATCACTGAGTAGTCCGCTTGGAGATCTGAGTGGTCCGCTTGAAGCTCTGAGTAGTCCGCTTGAAATCCTGAGGAATGCTGCTTGAAGTTCTGAGGAGTCCGCAGAAAACTCAGAGTAGTCTGCTAGAATTTATGAGGAGTCCGCAGAAAGCTCGGAGTTGTGGGATAGAAGCTTTGAGGAGTCCGTTGAAAGATCTTCTAGCAGGGAGTTCTGAGGACTGATGCTTGAAGTTCTGAGGGCTGATGCTTGAAGTTCTGATGATTTCTACTTGAAGTTCTGAGGGCTGCGGTTTGAAGTTCTGAGGGCTGATGCTTGCGGTTCTGAGGTTTGCTGCTTGAAGTTCTGAGG
>JNEY01000027.1:389765-400724 GCA_020875895.1 Aphelenchus avenae | reverse complement strand
GGGGGGGGGGGAGGTAATACATTTCATTTTTTGAGAGACTCATGAAACACACAATGCATGGTTAACAGCGTAAACAGGTCACAGTGACCGGCGCATTGTCGCACTTAGAGCTAGCTCCGTCCGATGTTAAACGTCTCTAAAAAAACTCTACCAGTGTGCGTGCTGCAGTACGCTAGTACGGCAGCACGGTACGCTGTGCTACGGTCGTAGCGTGTTTCGTACCGTAACGGTACGATGGGTACGTACTGTACAAAATAAGGGTACGGGAGCGTCGCGTCTAAGCCTGATTCGCCGCAGGTAATTCATGGCAATCCCTTTTCCCTGTTTACTGTTCATTGCACTGGGACCCAAATACTGCTACGCGGCTTGGAACGTTTGCTTGGGAAACATTACGCGCAGTTCGGTGTCTTAAACTGCTCAAACCCGAGTCTCGTAGTATGCTACAGAGCGTACCTTCCCGTTACTCACCGCAAACGAAACTCAATGTTCTCCGTTCCTCTCGCGTAGCCCCACGTTCCTTCACAAGACGAGCTGCGAAAACATGTTTACTTGAACCTCAGAAGGCGTTAAACGAACACATACACACAGGAGATCTCTGAACGAATGGAAACGTTTAGGAGTAGTAACGGTAGGGAGCCAACAGTGTCGAGGCGCCTGTTGAGCAAGAACAGGCCTTTGATTAGGCCTAAATTTTCGACAAACGCCTTGACACTGCATTACGAGAAACATACTAAAGAACGCTTACGAATGAACTGCCGCCGTCTCTCAGAGCTTACACGAAAGACACGGCAAGGAGAACGAGAAGACAAATACATCGGTTGGAAAAATACACCAAGGCAGACCGGACGTGAGGAAGTCTTAGGCCGAAGCAAGAAGAGAAATCTTAAGTGATTTGGTCAACGTTTATGGGATAGTGCACAAGAAAGGGAGGAGAACAGAAAAGAGGAGATCCGCGAGGAAAAGGATGTTTGGTAATGGAGGAGGATGATGAGCTTATGCCGAACTCGAACTAACATATGCGAGGACAAAATGCAAGACCTATAGCAAGAGGAGGAGGAGGAGGTAAGCAACTCCTAGAAGACCCGTCACTCGGTGGCTACAAAAGACTGGATGCCTCGCGAGGAGCGATTCACGGCTGCGTCTGCGTCATGTTGCCGTGGACGCGGAACCGGTAGAGGCACGTCACGGGCGCGCCGTAGTTGTTCAGCGTCTCGAGCTCGATGACCGGCGTGCCCTTCGGGTCCACGTGCTGCATCGCGAACATCTGCAGCGCGTCGCCGCCCGCGTCGTAGGTGAAGCTGCCGAGGAAGAACTTCGAGTCCAGATCGTTCTCGTGCTGGTAGCTCTGAAAACGCTCGGATAGTGGTGAACAAAGTGGAACCACTAAGAGGCCAAGTGAGTGGCGCATTTAAGCTGTCTGCAGCAACCTTGGCGAAAACACAATGTATTTTAAAACACGTTTATAACAGATACGTACGGTTTTGAAAATTAAATCAAAACATGCGTATATAGCGTAACAATGCTACCTAGGGTTCAACCGCTCTCTCCAACAAAAATACTTTTTTGTTTCTCAAAAATACAAGCGTTTTGTTAAAACGTACCCAAACGAGGAAGTCCTTCGGCGCCGTGTTGATGTGGCCCTCCGGGGACATCTGCACAGGCAGGTGCTCGTAGGAGACCGCCGTTACGTTGAGCCGCTTTGAGAGCCGCACAGTTAGGTAACCTTGGCCGCCGACGAAGGCCCAGCACTCACCGGGCGTGGCGCCGTGACTCTTGCGCTGTAATTGTAACGACCCCTTTGCATATTGTCCGATGGATCGTACCTGAATGACGGAGCGAGGACTGTAGCTGGAGTACCACAGCGGGAAGCCGAGGATGCTCTCGCGCCGCGAAGTCTCCTTGTACTGCACAGTGCATCGCGTGCTCACCACTGCGCCACCTGAAAATAACGGTTGTTCTCAGACTCGTGTATGGGTTTGGGCTCGGAGACGAAGTGCATGTGCTTGCACTTGGGCATATGGTCGGATTCGGGCTTGTATACGATATTCCCGGGCTCTGACATGCGACCTCGGACTCCGACTAGCGCTCGGACCCAGACTGAACTACGGGCTCGGGAAAACATCATAGGTGCTCGGTCTACGATATAGGCTCGGATTCAGGCATGCGCTCGGATCTCGAACACACCCTCGGGTTCACTCGCACCTACACTGTTGCGCACGTGCTGTTGGCATTTGTACCCATGATTTGCACGCACCTGAGCTTTCGAGGGCGTAGTCGGGCAGACCGGTCTTGTCCATGTCGTATCGGTCCAACGCCTCCTTGACGATGGCGCGGAACTTTGTCATGAGCGCGTCGTCGTCGAGGTGCAAGTGGTGCTCATGCGACACGTCAAGCTTGTGCTCGTTGTAGTTGCGCCGGATCACCTGCAGCTCGTCGAGCAGCTTTGAGCTCTGCGTCGTGATCCGCTCGTTCACCGAAGACATGAATTCGGAGAGTTTCTGAAAATTTGCATGTTCACAATTTGCAAGCTAAATTAATAATGCAAATGCTATGTGTGCAAATTACCTTCTCCACCTCCGCATCAGTGCCCTTTTTCGGAACAGCCCCGGTGGCCGCAGTCGCATTCGCCTTCGACGTCTTCTCGCTCATCCGCTTCTCCAACTGCTCCAACTCCAGCTAAAAGATGGGTTGAGTCATCAACATAGACTTTAAGGCCAATAGGTAGTAGGTCAATTCTCGAGGAGAAAATCATCCAACTTATACCTGAATTGCCTTGCGTTC
The DNA here is from genome assembly GCA_020875895.1 of Aphelenchus avenae. Taxonomy (NCBI): domain Eukaryota; kingdom Metazoa; phylum Nematoda; class Chromadorea; order Rhabditida; family Aphelenchidae; genus Aphelenchus; species Aphelenchus avenae. Next base: position 397,943 of record JNEY01000027.1, on the reverse strand, counting down.
GGAGCTCATCAGCTTGTCCAGAATGGCGGCGATCTTGGCGTCCAGTCCAACAGCGATATCGGCAGCGGCCTGCGCACTCGTCGCCGCAAGGCCGACGCTCTTGAGCTCGTCCTTGAGCGAGTCGATCTCCGACTGGATGCGTGCCAAGGCGAGCAGGTGGTCTGGCTTCTAAACATACAGGAAAGTGAAAGTACTACAGTAAAAATGCGTGAGGATTACGGTAAAACACGCGACGTTACAGTAAAGTTACCTTATACTGTACGTTTGGATCAAGTGACAGTACGTGTTACAGTAAAATAATTCAAGTTACAGTAAGCCACTTACGCCTGTCTCGGTGCCGATCTTCTTCTCCATTTGAGCTTGGTAGATCTTAAACCGGTTCTCCTGCTGCTGGTTGAGTTGGAGGATGATGTTCTCCACACGCTGCTCAATGCCGGATTCCAGACCCTTAGACTTCTCCGCAAGCTGAGCTTTGAGCTAAAGCCAAAACTCTGTAAGACAACGCTTGGTAATACCTACCGCATTGATTTCGTCTCGCAGCACCGCAACTTCGAGCGACTTTCCCTGCTCCTGCTCGTGGAACGACTTTGCAGAGATCTCCTCTCGGATGATTCCGAGCAGCTTGCCCATCTCATCCTTGACCGCAGCGTTGTGCTTCTCGATCAGCTCCTTCTGAAGGTGAGCCACCTGCTCCTCGTAACTGTCGCGAAGGTGCAGCATCTGGGAGTCGAAGTCGGTTCGAACCTGTAAATTCTCCAGTCAGGTTACTGTGCGTGACCGATGAAGCGGAAAAATACTGTAATCAGAACTTAAATTATCGTACCCCTCCGACCTTATCCTCGATGACGGTGCGCAAGCGCTTCTCCAACTGCTCGTTCTGTTCGTTGAGGAGCGAGTAGAACATGCGCTGAAGTCGCTGGATGATCGGATGGTCCTCAGTGACACCTTCCAGGCTAAAATGCCCATTTGATTGGTCATATGTCCACAAGGACGAACCGATCGGTTGGCTCCTTCTGCGATGCGCCACGTTGGTAGCTCTCCGACTCCTTCTTCGATGCACCACGCTGGTAGCTCTCCGTCTCCTTCTCCACATAGCGCTCCCCATGCGGCACGACCGTGCGCGGACGCTCGGTGGAGCCGCCACCGGAGAAGAAGTGCCCAATGGAGAGGACGAAACGGGCGAACGACCGAACGAAGTAGTGGCCGAGTCCACGAACGCTGTCTGCGACCCAGTAGCCACCCCCGAGCGCTAAAATTGGGCCTGTATGCATCTTACAGAAACCTGCGTGCGACAGTATACCTAGAGTCATTTTGAAGAGGTAAAACTGCGGAAAATAACGCACCCAAAGGCACAAAGTTACGGCTACATCGTACTAAGAACGGCAACCCTTACCTTTGTTTCCTGCTGCTTGCAAGTAGTAGAGCGGGTGGTCCAAGAGCCATCCTCCGATCTGCTGACCTGAAACGTTCAAATGAGGTAGTGTCCTCGTTGGAAATGGCGTACCTTTTTCAATGGCAGCTGCCGATCCACTCAGAAGGAAGTAAAGGGCGCGCACGGGAAGCTGGAACACGAAGACGCCAGCATCGCGTGCTTTCCCAGTGACGTAGCTGGCGCCGTTGTAGAGGGCCGAGACCGGCTTGTCCAGCACCCATCCACCGAGTTTCTGTCCTAAAAATCCATGATTACACAAGTCCATGGAAGGCGGTTGCACCTTTCTCGATGGCAGCAGCAGATCCACTGAGGAGATAGTAGATGCCTTCCATGGGCAGTCGCAACAGCCAGACGAAGCCGTCACCGACTGCTCCAGCACCGTGGCGAATACCATAGGAGACGGCAGCCACAGGTTTGTCGAGCACCCAGCCGCCTACTTTCTGACCTAAACACTCGTCATTTCCATTGAAAGTTTGGATTTATTCAGTACCTTTCTCGAGGGCAGCAGCCGAACCGCTCAGCAAGTAGTACAAGCCTTTCATGGGAAGTCGGAGCAACCAGAGGAAGCCGTCGCGGACCGCTCCAGCGCCGTAGCTCAGGCCCTTGAAGACTGAACCAAGCGGGCGATCAAGAATCCATACGCCCAAGTGCTGTCCTAAACTGACTTGGGTTAAATGAAAGCTCATTGCGAATGAATAGGACATGCGCAAACCTTTCTCGATAATCCATGCGCCACCATTGAGGAAGACCTGGACGGCTCGGAGCGGCAGCTTGAGCAGTTCCACGACAAGATCCTTGCCTAAAGAATACAGTAATCAGTAGGAAAAACGAGTTACTGTACCTTTTTCTACTCCAGCGATAGCGTGGCCTCCGATCCAGTACATAACTCGCAGTGGAACACTGACGATCCATTCGCCGAAATCACGAGCTGAAAATTACAATGGTTCTGAGATTACAGTAGCTACGCAGGAGCTACTGTAGTTAACACCATAAATCGCAAAGGAAACCTGCAGTATCTTTACTGTAACGGTGTCACGCAGTAATTCTACTGTAATAACGTCAAAGGTCTTGAAAGGTGTACCTTGTCGGAGAAGCCACCACGTGCCAGTGGGAATCGTGCGCAGAGCATTCCTTCCACCGGTGTATGCTAAAATCGAGGTTAAATTTTCCATCGTGTACACGGAGCTAATGACGGACGTAGGCCCAACCGGCACGAACATCTTACCGGCCTTGACGCCATTGGCAACCAAACCACCAGTCTTGTCCATCACGACCAGCGGAGCGTTGAGTGTCCAGATGACTGCGTCCCATACTAAAAAGTCGGAATTTGGTGGCAAAGGGACACTATCTGGACAATAAGTGTCAAGGCACCTATTAAATACATAAGCGCTAACAGTACACAAAACTGCACTGAAGGCTATCGTACCTTTCTCGATGGCAGCAGCCGATCCACGATGGAGGTAGTGGATGCCTTCCATGGGTAGTCGCAGCAGCCAGACAAAGCCGTCGCGGACTGCTTCAGCGCCATGGCCAACACCTTTGTAGACGGCAGTCACCGGCTTTTCGACCACCCGTCCAACGACTTTCTCACCTAAACACTTAGTCATCAATGGAAAATGAGAATTTCTCAGCACCTTTCTCGATGGCAGCAGCAGATCCACGCAGGGTGTAGCGAATGGCGTCCATTGGAAGTCGGAACAGCCAGAAGAAGGCGTCGCGAACGGCACAAGCGCCGTTCTTGACAATCCATCCGGATCCATCGAGGACGAACTGGACGGCTCGCAGTGGTAGCTTAAGCAGCTTCACGGCGATAACTTTGCCTAAAGAGGGTAAATAAGAAGCCGGGGAAATTTTGAGTTACTATGTAAATTCCGATTGGCTAAGTTAATTACCTGTGCAAATAGTGTCACCCATCTTGTCCGTGACGAAGTCCGACACTCCGGAGAACACATGGATCACCCGGAACGCAACGTCCACGACGGATGTCCACAGCTTGTGCGGAATGATGGATGCAGCGTAGCTGAGATTAGATCCTAGAATTACAAAATTAGTCCATCTCCGCATCCCCATTAAGCAAAAAAATCAACGCTTCCGAGTTGAGAAATTTGGAATGTACACTGATGGAATACAAGTACGCTAAGACAGAAGTAGTCTTCGCAACATCAGGCTTACCTTGACGATACGCCCATGCGCGAGCACGTCCAAGCACTGTGGCATTGGTGGAGTAACCGGTCAGGTAATGGGCGAAGGAGTAGTCTTCTAGGCTCGGAGTATCGGGCATGTACTCCCACGTTTCTGCGGCCTAAACCCATGCGTTTGAGTGGCACTGAGATGGTCGAAAGCATACCTTGTTGTAGACCCACTGCTTAGCGCATTCCACAGCATTCTCCTCGCATGGCTGTTCGTAGCGGGTCCAGTTGCCACGGGACCTTGGCAGAGCCAGCAAGGCGAAGGAGCTAAGGAGCAGTGCGAGGAGCAGAGGCATCCAGAAGTACCAGAAGGAGGACCAGTCCCGGACTGGCTTGATTTCCCTAAAGTCGGATAAAGCTAAGTCAACCCTATAAAGCGTGTGCATACCGAGTAACTTCGGTCGTCTTGTCGTAGTGGGCCACGTGCGTGCCACGGTTTCGCAACGCATACGGCGTCTTGCGCACGAGATCCTGGCGTTCGTAGGCGTACGGTCCGACGCGCAAAGTGCGCTCCTCCTCATGGACGGTCACGCGCTCCGTGGTGCGCTTCGGAGTACGGCTCGGAGAGAAGTAGCTAAAATCGAAAAGGCATAAAATTTCCAGTGAGTGAGCAGTCTTGAACCTAGGACTAAAAATGTCAATTCCAATATTGCTCGACTTGCTTTTTGATTGCCTCGAAACTTGTGATGTTCGGCCAATATTAGGCGGTGCACATACCGTGTAACTTCGGTGTAACTGCGCGCAGGAAGCTGGAACACGAAGACGCCTGCATCACGGACCTTTCCAGCGACATAGCTAGCGCCATTATAGATGGACGAGACCGATTTGTCCAGCGTCCATCCACCGAGCGTCTGTCCTAAAATCAATGATGGAAGAAAAGTGCAAAGTGTTGCAGTACCCTTTTCGATGGAAGTTGCGGATCCACGCAGGAGGTAGTAGGCGCCTTCCATGGGAAGTCGGAGCAGCCACAAGAAGGAATCCCAGGCCTTCCTGGCACCGTAGCTAACGCCACGGTACATGACAGCCAGCGGTTTGTCCAGCACCCAACCACTGAGGTTCTGTCCTAAAGGTCACTTTGTTATGGAACACGTGCGTGGAATGCAGTTTACCTTTCCGGGTGACAGTTGACGACCCACTGAAGAGGTAGTAGACGGCTTCCATGGGCAGTCGGAGCAACCAGACGAAGCCGTCCCGGACTGCGACAGCGGTGTAGCTCAAGTTCATGTAGACGGCAGTGAGTGGGCGTTCCAGAATCCAAGCGCCCAACTGCTGGCCTAAAAAGACTTGCGTTCAATGAAGCTTGGACTCATTTACTGTTGAAATCGCTTGTTACTGTAAATACGCAAAAGGCACTGTAGTTTTACTGCAATACAGCGTCATCACACATCTTTTACCGTACCTGCGGTGAGCACCAGGGTCAGCAGATGCAGCAGCCAGGCCCAGAACTGCGCAACATAGCCTTCGCCCCTTCGGAGCGGCTGTTGGTAGTATCGGTCGGACGAATAGCGTCCGATGGACGATGTGACATCGTAGTCTGCCATAGGCATGAACTTCGGGTTACGGAACTTGATTGGGCGACGTCCCATGCGTGGATGGGTGAAGTCCATGGAGCCGGAGCGCTTGTAGGCTTTCCTGGAAGAGGTCAATGAGGTTGCGCACTTGTTTGTGCAGTGTGCAGGGCAGTGGGATGTGAAACACTTACGACTCCGAGTACGTGTAGCCGGTCTCCACGGGGCTGAAAATCGCAGAGTCAGGTAATCCGCAGCGCAAACTTAGTTGCAACAAGAACAACTTGAGAACTTTAGCTTAAATTAGAGCAAAACGAAAGTATCCAAAACGTTCGTAGGTAATTTTTCGATGAAGCGAAGCAGAGTCGCTGCAACACCTTACCTTTCCAGAACATTCTCGATCTCCGCTCGGGTTAACGTTGAGCTTGTAGATACGTCCGAGCTCCGAGAGCTCCTAAAATCGATTCGTACTTTCCAGCTCCAAAACGATAGGCACTTACGTTCTTGACCGACGAGAGTCGGACATGACTGTTTGGTGCAAATTGATTTCCTTGCGTTGAAGAGTTTAGAGACGTGAGGTATCTAAATAAAATGAGTAAGCTCGGTTTTTGCACAGCTGAAGATGCAAGAGTTAGGTCGCACAGACACGTAAAACGCGCTTCTTCTGTCATGCACTAAACTTTTGAAAATGTTGCAAACACGGGCGCTGGTCGACAATTTGCAAAGCGAGCTTGATTTCGCAAATTCGTGGAAGAAAAAAAAACACAATACGCGCGCCATGGAACGTGGAAAACACTGGAATGAGGGCGGGAAGTTGAGGAGGTCCAAGCGAGGGACTTGTTTTCGTGTTTACGTCTGCGTCGGCAATTGCGCTCCCTCAGTATGCTCACAAAAACAACAACACCTCAACTGCGAAAACAACCTTGCGCATGGCCGCCGCAAACGCACATAGCCGTAATTAGCATAGCAGTGGATGTCATGGAAGCCACTGATAAGCTAATTGCCTCGGTGTCCCACAGAGAGCGGGACTGACGATTCGAAATAATTCAAACGGCTGGAAAAAAGACGCGTCCTCTGCGCGTCATCAATCGCGTAGCGAGGAGGACGAAAACATTCCACACTCTGGCTTCCGCGGGCGTCTTCCTTCCCATCAGCGCCAGCGGAGGCCAACAACTGCTGGCGAGAGAGCGTCGCGAGAGCGGAAAATGAACGAGAACAAATGCGCTAGAAGAGAGCTAATGGGTGCACTGGCTCTCGATGGGCGCGTAGGGTTCACTGGGTGCGTAAACAACCGGCGTTCGTTCAGTCGCGGTTGAACACTGAACGCGCCTATGTGAGCCAAGCGCAGGTCGCTGGCGGACGGGCGTCCCGGCGCCATTAAGGCCAGAGAGCACGATAGCGGAGGAAGGCTCCAGAGCGCCGCATGTGGAGAAGGAAGCGCACCGGGCAGTTGCAGAAGCACATCGGAGAAAAGTGCACTTTTGAGAGCACGAGAGCGCCAGAGAGCCGAGCGCCCGATGAGAGCAGTGCCCTCAAGCGTGCACTACGGCAGACCGAGAGCCGGAGCGCGAGAGAGTCTTTCAGACGTTGAGCGCCATCGAGAGCTCTTCCGAGAGCACTCCGCTTGCGAAACCGGAGCGTGTGTTTACGCGTTGCGGCGGACGCGTCTTCTCCGATTGTTGGGACCGGCGAAGCAGAAGGTGCGAGGGCCTTGACGCGCGCTTTTACAAGAAGCCATTACAAGCGGCTCGATCGTCGACGGAACGGAGCGCTGCTTATTCACCAGAGGTCGGAAAGCGAAAGCGAATTCCCACCGACGATTCTCATGGAGAAATCAAACTTTGAATGGGCCATTTTACTAAAATCGAGGCTGTTGAAAATCGGTTGGAACTTCGGAGACGGTGCAAAAAAAGTGGACGTCGCCAACCGCAAAAATAAAATAAAGTTGCTTGAAAAAACTGGCAGAAAACGCAGAACATTTGCATTTGCATTTGCATTAAAATTGCACAAGAACATTATTAACCTGACAGAAAATGTTCGAACGTTATTTTTTATCAGGTTATTTTTAACCACTATTTAAAAAAATGACGATTCTTTAAACTCTACTTATTGTCTCGGAATCCACTGAAATATTCGCGTGAGAGCTAGTAACCATTTGGGCCATGCGGATGCGACTTGAAGGTGCCGGACGGAGACGGATACTTTTGGGCTCCTTGCACTGGACGTCCACGCCAACTTTCGCCTCTCAAAGCGGGAGCCGATGCGTGGGCGAGGACGTCCTTTGCGCACTGTCCAGTGCCGCCTAGAATTCGTGGGCGAGCAGTATCGAAAATTGGTGGCAAAAGCGAAAAGCGACTCACTGTGCGCAAAGGAACGCCGACTGATACACGAAGAAGGGGTCGAAAGTGGTCAAAACATTGTGAACCACAAGTGCCGCCTGCATCTTTGCATGGACTGAGTGGGTTCTAAAGCGGCGCATGGATAGCAAATCGTAAACGAAAGCCGCCGACGGAAAACACAAAAATACATATAGCTCCGAATGGACGGCATGCGTGTCAGGGCAGGATGGGTTGCGAAAGCCCAAAGGTCGGTCTGTTTTTGGCGGTCTCAGAATCCTGGACGCAAGACCACTTAGACTTGGCGGGCCGAGCCGAGTCGTGTTCAGTCCCGTCCCGCTGTACGTACTTACGCACGACGGCACGGAGCGGCGAAAGGGCGGAACGAAACAGAATGAGCCGAAAACGGCGCTGTTTTCCGGTCCGCGCAGGGCTGTGTTTCCCTCGTTTTTGTCCAGATTTTAAGTATTCTGCGCACAACTTTGGGCGCTTTCGATTAAGAATGCAACAAATTTCCGTCACGAAGCAGGGTCCCGGTTTATGTGCCTCTCGCATCCTTCATTGTATCATAGTAGAATGGGAGGCGGCCGCTTACTGAACGCCAAAGGGAGCTCCTCGTCCTCTCAACGCCCTGGAAGTGGCGTGAGCAACCCATGCCGCGAAGGGCACATATGTTCCTATAAGCTTAGGCGCACCCCCCCCCCCCCCCCCCC
>JNEY01000027.1:355925-387373 GCA_020875895.1 Aphelenchus avenae | reverse complement strand
CCCCCCCCCCCCGCACTGTGTTGGGCCGATTAAATGGTACGGGCCGACGCCTGATACTGCAGAGTACTTCTAACTTACGCATGACTGTTGCCGTTTCGTCTACGTTCGAGAACGAAGCCAGATTAGCGTGTTTACCAAGGCAAACTGCCAGGCCTTCGTTCCATGAGGTGCATACGGACGAAACCTAGGAAACGAAAGGTAATCAAAAATGAAGTTGGAGAAGGTACTGGGTGTTCTCTAGGAACAAAGCTGTTACCTACAGTGAAGCATTTCCCTGCCACGCCCAGGTCAGCCCAATCAGCAGTACAAATGGTTTCTTCCGCCGGTGTCGTACTAGCAGGAGGAGGTCTTGATGAAGTTGGAGTTGTCGTTGAGGGCGTATCCGAGGTGCTGGTCGTGGTGGGTTCCGACGACGTCGCGGAGGTTGTGGACGTGGACGACGGCGGCGTCTCGGTCGTGGCGATGGTGGTCGGTAGCGCAGGCGTAGTAGTGGTCGACGAGCTCGGAGTCTCAGTAGTGCTACTAGCGGGCGTGGTCGTGAACGATGTTGTCGTCTCGGGCGATAAAGGTGTCTGAAACATAATACATTTTTGAGGAGATGGTTCTCTGCCCTGGCTCCCTATAATCCTGCTCAGTAATCCTGATCCGACCCGTTCCGCTGTTGCGTACTTTTCTACAGGCCGTATTTTTGCCGTTTACAGCTCGTCTAACATATGGTTTAGTCTTTTAACCTGAAAGCCTGTAGCACGCGTCGTCAGAGACTTTTCGGTTTCGCAAAAAAAAAATAACCTGAGAATTACCGTATTTTCTCTAAGAAATCCTCTCCCGCTATGTGACACCCTCCATCTAATAAACCCCCCTCCCCCATAGTTCACATAGTTCACTAATGGAACCTTAATATAGGACTGAAAATGAGGCTCGTGGACCATAGTCAAACAAGTCATGCGAATTTAAAATTCTGAAGTTTCCACATTTAGGTGGTCGAAAAATAAACCCGCTGGGATCTACCAGGAAAATATGGCAGCCGAAATTAGTTAATTTGCAGCCCCTAACCGGGCCGCCGCACCGAGCATCGGCTGACCCTTCGCCCGGTTGAGCAGGAACGCACGCTGACTGGGGAAACTTATTCGCAATAATCGCTCTTCCATGCTCAGAAACAGGAAAGTTTTGCAGGCAGTTTTCTTGGGCCGGCGCTTCGGGCCCGGGGCCTGTTCACAAGGGCTGGAGAGAATCGGAATCGCGATGGGCTTAGGCTCCGTGTAGGACTGCAGAGGGCAATAAAGAGTCGAACTTCGCGAGCTCGCACTTGTAGGTGGCAAAACCCAATGCGAGAACCAAAATAAAAAGATGCGGGAGTTCCCTCGGATTTCGACCAGTTTTGGAACTGGAATCGGCAGCCTGGCACAACCGGGCCTTAGACCCGGCGGGCCGGGCCGGCCGGGTCCGCGCCTGGTCCTTGGAAAAAATCAGCCGCGCCCGGGCCGGGCCAGGCCTTGGTTAGGCCCGGCCCGTCCCGGTAGAGGGCCCGGCAGAAGCATTTTATTGGGCAATTTTGGCCAATTTTTTAAAACAATTTTTCGCAAAAAAGCAGAAAACTTGCCCCGTTGGCGCCCGCTCTAGGCCACGTTTGGCTAATAGACTTTCAAATCAGTGCTTAATACCATTAAGAGGCAAGGTTCAGACATCTGCAGATAGCTACCAAAGGGGGGGGGGGGCAAGGGAATTTTTCGGTCCAGTGTAAAAGGTCAGGCTCGGTAGGCCGGGTGACCCGGCCCGGCCTGGACCGGACCGGGTCTTCATTTTAAGGCCCGGTGTGCATGGTTGGCCTGTGCCCGATTCTTCGATTTGCATCGATGATTTTGTCGGGCTCACCGCGGCGACACCAACGAACTTTTTGCGAAAACTTGAAAGGTATAGTGACGGTTTTGCCAAGCGACGGCACCCACCACTACGCGCGGTGGACAGTTGTGAGCGTTTTGCTTAATCCCCCTCCCCCTCATGCTCTTGTAAACGTATTTCCTGGACGCCTTTGAGCCGAACTCGGCATTGGATACCGTCATTTTTTGAAACGAAATCAGGTTTAATTTTGGACTCGTCTAGTGATCGGAATCGGGTCTGGAACTGCAGTGAGGGAAGCCTGCTATTCTGGGCCCCCAAGCGATACCGTTGAACATCGTTAATACCTGCGATGTAGTCGCCGTAGTTGTCGGAGTGGACGATGTTGATGCTGACGTTGGGGTATTCGTCGTGGGCACAACTGGAGGTGACGGAGTTACGGGCGGCTTTGAGGTTGAAAGCGTTTGTGGCAGCAGCGAAGGAGTCGTCCACGTGCTCATTGTCACCAGGGGCTGATTGGTAACGGCTGGCCGGGTTGTGGCTACCGGTCCGCTTGGTGCGGGCGTAGCCGCCGTGTCAGAGAGCATGGATGCGTGGAACGTAGCAACTGTTATCAGCAAAAAAACAAAGTTCACGCACGTGGACATTTTGGAAGTTGAAGGCATCTGCATAACGGTGCGATCTTTATATTCGTCTTCGAGCAGCGCTAGCGCCAGCGGACTGAGTGATTCATAACAGGCGCAGTATTCAAATGTCCGCATGCACGTCCGGTGTCGCTGCTTTCACGCTAACAATGGTCGCTAGTGACCGCTTTAGAATTGCCCCTCGTTCCGTCATCCGACTCAACACGAATTTTTCACCGCTACCTATGTCCGCGAAAGCTTGGCGAACCTGTCATTCTTGCACTTTTATGATTACATCAGATTTATTATTCCAATTCATTCAAAAGCAGCGCATGTTTTAGTCATGGTTTAGCGAGAACCAGTAAGCGTTCACGGAGGGAAAGCGCGGAGGAGTTAGAAGTCGGTATCGCTAGCTTCTAGGCTGGAAGCACCCGGATCATCCGCCAGCAGGAATTCTTCATTAGGCGGTGCGTACCATAACTTCGCATTGCTCTAAGCAGAGACACGTCATCGAAAAACGTTTCGTTCAGACGTCAGCGCTTACCACACTTAGAGTCACGACGGCGCCGGGACAGCCTGTTAGCGTGTCCACCATGAACTTTGGCAGGAGAATTGTAGTTCCGTTGGGAAGAGCGTGGCGATCCAGGCGGATCGGCGCCACGCTGTTGTGGTCGTCACCACATCGGATTGTCAAGTCCGTCTCATTCGACGACAAAGAGACTTCAACCTCCTCTCCGTCTCTGTAGCTCACTGTCGGGTCGCCGTGACCGTCTGCAACCAGGCATTTAGCTGGGTAAGCGCGGGGTCGCATGGTCAACCCCCACCTGTTAGGCCGCTGAAGGGTGCTGACCTAAGGGAAGCAACAGAAAGGGAAGGGAAGGGAAGCAACGAATAAGCCAAAACGTGGTTCTGTCCGCGCATTCGCGGGCCCTTCTAGGTTTAAACATTGTGAAGTATTATTTTGCCCCTTACATGCGCCTTTGTTCAGTGAATCCTGGCCAAATAAGCCTAGAGAGCTGGACGCCTTAAACAAGGGTATCCCACGAAACAATTCGACCCATTTGTGACCAATAGGGTCATGACCTCATGCTCACTAAGGTGGATCAATAGTAGAACGCACCAAGCATCACGACCCGGAAGTAGTTGTACGGCTTCCACATGCCCAACATGCGTTCTCCGAACTTGAAACTAAAATCGTGAATAGGCATCTGTAATAACATAGGGACCTGACTCTGGAGCTAACAGCTTTCCGAGTACAACTCTGTCAACGTTGAAAATCATCATACCCGGTCACGTTGGTGCCGGTGGTCGCGCATTCACCCGCGTACGTTGCCACGAATTCTAGGCGAGCATCCGGTTCCACGAGGGCGAATCCCAACCGCTTAGAGTACTTGTTGTCAGACTTTCGGAGAGTTACCACGCTAAAACACGAGGACTACTCGCTCTGAAATCATAGAATGCCCGCGCCTTATGACTCACATTTCGTCGGTTTCGTTTCCTGCATGAACGATGGACCGAAGTTCGGGCTGAGTTTCATTTGCAGGTTCAAGCGCGACAGGAACGTACTGCTCTCCGAAAGCCTCCGCACGTTCAACGCCATTGAAGGAACTTAGCAGGATTAGCACAGGCGCTAAGATGAACATCGTTCTAAAGTTACAGGCACTGTCGAGAAGTTGTATGTACATGACAGGGGGTCAACGTGAGCGTACACGGAATGCATACAGGGGAGGCCAGTGGCGTAACGAGGATCCGGTTTTAGGGGGAGGCCAAGGGTCTAGGGTGGGCCAAGATCCTATCCGCCGAAAAAATGCCCCTTTGTACCCACTTGCCATATTTTTCGCGGCGGCCTTTGGCCGCCGCCAACATAAGGGATCCCCCCTTTGCTACTTTTCGTAACCTCCAAAATTTAGGGGGGCATGCCCCCCCCCCCCCCACGGTCGCTACGCCACTGCCCGAGGTTCAAGCTATGGGTGGATGGCACGGGATATAATCGGAATGATTTCCTTCCGCCCCATTCCTCCTGCCACGGTCTTTTCATTCCCGTCCCCCTTCCGTTTTTTGGATGGCACATCCCATTCAGGACCAGAGCGGAATTTTTGCAGTGGCCTAGACCGAGACCTAAACAGCCGGGACCGAGATCGCCCAACCCTGGTTCCGTTCCATTACGTGCAACTCTCTTTGAAGCTCCCTGAAAATCGTACTGTCAAATTCAGGAAAAAATTAAACTAGCAAGTGCGCCGTGCTTTCAAACTAACTGTGTTGCTTCGACGAAAAAGGTCGCTAAAAGTGGGAAGGAATGTTTGTTTAAAACACGTTTACCGACTTCTTTGAACGCGCAGCCAAAACTAATTGCTTTATACGTGATTCGTGTATGAACTGTCCATCCACTTTCTCGAATTCAAAGCAAATTGACTTAGAGCAGGTCATAAGTTCGGACAATGCTATACTGAGCGGCACTCGCTCAGAGTCGTCGGTTTCGACTACATGTCGCTTGCGACGATGAAGTTAACGGTTAACGTCCTGGCTTGCTCCGGCCTAATCCGGTTCCCATTGAGTGGACGAAGTGAAAACGGCGTTTGTCCGCACATACGTCGTACTTTTAATCTTGCGCTTCTCGCAAGAGTCCCCACAGGCTCGCATGAACGCCAGCGGAGCTGAAAGAATGATCCTGTTGCAGCTCGCCTCCGTGAATAGTTTCTTTCTTTACGCGTAGTAGAATATGCTTTTCATGGATAGTTTTGAACACGCCGTGAAGCGGAACTTCGGATAAGTGTATAAACAGCGCCTTGCTGGATTCCCGACGGTTGGAAACAGTCTACATTTTGTTCGGGCAACTTCCCTCAACTGTTCTTTCGTTTTTGCCCATGTTGATCAGCTTTTTTGAAACATTCTTGGTTCACCATGATTTCGGCCACTTTTTGCCAAAATTTTCTTTAATTACTGCTAATAAGTTGGCAGGTATGATATTAATGCGGTACCCGGTCCGGGTCAGCAGAAAAATTTTGCCCATGCCGGTCTTACGGTTGTTTTGGCGTCCTCAAAAAAGCTTCTTCTGTACATATCTCAGGTTACTATAAAGTATCGAAACAGTCACAGGGTTGAAGTTCACTTTTACAAAATTTTTGAACATTTTCCGATTTCCCCCAAAATCGGGCGCTAAAGAGTTCTGTCACCGCGGCCAAAATGAAGTAAGATACGGTGTTCGAAGTCATCTTGACTGAAATCGTGCGCTTACGCCAGACATGGACAGTTCTCATTGCCAAACAATGGGCAGCGGGCCTTCCCGATCGAGGCCTGGTCTAGCCTGGATGCGACCCCGGGCCGTGCTCTCAGGGCCGCAAAGTACCAAAGAGTAGCACCTATCTAACGCGTCAACTGCCTGCATGATGGATATGGATGGATGGACGTATGGCGTAATGCTTAGACGTATTTCCCGCGGCTTTGAAAGCCCCGTATTAGCCAAACAGATTAAAGCATTCAAAACCATGTAATACGAAAAATGTGACGGGAGCCAAGTGACTTTAGCAGCGTTTGACAAGTGACCAAGGCAACTGGATGACGAACGGGTTCATTGCTTATGTAGTCCACTTGTAGAATTTTTGACGCGAAGCATTAGGACACGAGAAAGCACCAATTATCTGAGCCTTACTGGAGGAGTCGCTAAGCATTCGTCGACGCGTTGCGATAAAAAGCGAGTACGAAAAGTAGTCTTTAATAAAAGACAGATAGCGAACAAACAGACAGCGCGTCAAATCAAGCTGGTTTCATGGAAAGAAGAAAATTTGACCGCACTTCTCGCTGTACTTGTTAGCACCCTCCGTAAAGAGCGTATAGTTGCCCGTAGCATAACCGGCGGGGAAGTAGCGGTAGCCGAGTTGGTACCACACGAACTCGTAGCCGCAACGCAGCGCGGTCAGAGACCTGAAGCCGTCTTTCTTGAGGAAAGGACCGAATCGCTTCTCGACGTCTTTCACCCTGCTAGTAAGATTACTCGCTCGGGTTGAGCTAAAAATTTGGGTAAAATTTGCCTTCAGAAAAGATGCTAACAAAGTGGCTTCAAGGATGTCACTGGCGTTCTTTCCGATACTAGCCCATTGATCTGTGACCTTGCTGCCGTCACTTAGTTGACGAGCCACCGCGTAGTTAACCGACGCGTATTCGTTTCGAACCACGTCGATGTTGTCTGGAAGCTTGATGAATGCATGCCGTTCGTTGTCTGCGTACGGCAGATACGCGAGCGCTTCGTAGCGATAGCTAGTGAGATGAACGTTGGGCACAAGTTTCCATTTCTCTCCCTACCCTTTATTTTTTGCTGAATCGTTAAACAGCTTAACGATACCATTTGCGACGGCCTCGTGCAGGCTTTGGCGCTCTTTCCATGACTTCGGTTTGAGACTCTTCGTTTCAGCGTCAATGACGTTCTTGGCGTAAGAGTTGGCTTTCTCAAGCCAAGCATGGTCGACTTCGCGTGTAGTACTGTCCGTAGCACTTGGCACTGTGGTGCTTGCGTCCCGATAGGGCTTCTTCATCGTTGTCTGGACGCATGACTCCTCATTTCCTNCCCCCCCCGCTCCTCGCCGAATAAAGACAAAATACCGATACCGGTTGTCCTAGTGAGCACAAAGCCCAAGCTTTCTTTATTTCTCAAGTAGGACAAATGGATTTAAAGATCAGTCGAGCCTCTTCTTGCAGAGAGCAGCGCATTTGCCCGAATCACTGTACTCGGCCCAGCAACGCTTGCCAAAGGCGAACTGGTACACGTGCATGACGACACTTGTATCACCGCAGTAGTCCGGAATGCCGGGGCACCACGGGTAGTTGGGTTCGCTCTTGCAGTGGGGCTGGTAGCCGAAGTCGAAGCTGCTGCCGTCGTACGTACTTCCGGAACCAGCCATGTTTAGGCCAAGACGCACGCATTCGCCGTCTTCGTCCGGGTTGCCGTGACCGACGAGTAGGCCTACAATGACAGGCTCTCATCTCAATCCCCAAATTTATGCGGTTCTGCCCGCAAAAGTCACTTACCCCGCAATACATGCGCTTCAACCCGCAAATTTATTTTACCCCGAAACTCATTGCGCCTGTGCACGCAAACAAGTTATCCGCTTAGTTAATGCCATTACGCCGGGTTAGGCGTCCTTTAGCATAAATTTTAGGGTTCCGGTGCCGTGTGGGAGGTTTTATGGGGGGATGCGGTCAGGCGCGTAGCTAGTGGTAAGCCACACGGTCATGCCCGGGCCCGGCAGTGAAGATTTGCCCATTGTGTCCATTTACCCCTGGCAGCCCCTCCCCAAACCACCTCCCCCCAAATTTTGGTCTGGCGCACCTGGAGGGGGTGAACTTATGGGGGAGGGAGGAGAAACCCAAAACGGGGGCACCTTTTCCATTATAAAGATCTTTAAAGGCGGCTCTAGCATAGCATTTATCAAGGAAGAGGGTGGTGTTTAGTGCCGTAGGGGGTTATATATTCCGCTCATATTCCGTGCGCCCAGCATGTTACATTTTGCCCCCTCCATTCATCCCCCCGCGCCTCATAGCCCCCCCCCCCCCCCCTCATACGGCAGGGGACCACAACCAATATTTGGGAAACGTACGAATTGCGTGGTTTTCACCCGCGCCGTGAACGGACGCGAGTTTGGATCCGTCTTCTTCGCATTTCTTTTCTCCTTCATTCGCACTGAAGCCAGGTGCCGGCCCAATGATCTGCAAAAAATCGTCGTGGACCTATGAAGCGTTCGATTCTCATGCCTTGTAGCAGTTCCCGTTAAAGTAGAGTTCCTTGTTGCTGCTGCACCTGCCGCCGCCCGCTACGCTGCACACGACAGGCAGCTTCTCGTTGCAGCTCTTTGTGACAATTTTGTAGTGTCCGGCCGCGTCCGTCTGGCTGCTGTCGATCGCGTAGCAGTCCACGTAGCTATCTTCGCGGGTGTTGTTGCCCCATGGGTCGTTGTAAAGTGTCCAGTGGGGCCCATGATTGGGGAGGCCTAAATAAAGCTGGTCGAAGAAACGAAACTTCGCTTGTACAGCTCTCTGAGGAGCGTATTTTGCTGACCGGATCTGTGAAGGGCATATGTTCAAATATACAAAAGAAGCCTGCGTACCGTTTCCTAGCACGGCAAGAGCAAAACAGGCACAATGTTCGACTACTTTTTTCTATTTTAAACTGAAAAGCTCTCGTGACTAAGCCCACAATTCATGCATTCTGCGCAAAGGACTTAGAGAAGTAAACCGCTGACCCTTGAGGTATTCCGTAAAACCCGGTTCAGTCGGCGCGGCAACGGTTCCGTGCAGCGCGAAGCAGGCCTTCTCCGCTTCTTCCAGCGTGACCGGCTCCGGCTGAGGCACCAAGCGCGGTTGCGACGTTGTCGTTGTTGTCGTACTAGTCGTCGTACTAACGTCGTCGCAGTTTTGCTTGCTCGACGTCGTGCTGTTGAGGCCGGCGCCAATCAGGAAGCATCCAGTCAGCTCGCCGATCTCCTTCTGGTACATAGTGACCCGCGTGGCGGAGCCTAAGCGCAGGATTTTCTAGATATTCGATTCGTAGTTTTCTGTTTCTGATACCGTAGTTGTTCTCCGCGTCCGCCTTGAGGGCGATGCCCACTTGCAGTAAGCGGCCGCTCGAGTGACGGACGAGGATCGGTCCTCCGGTGTAGACTCCCTAAACGTCACTTACTCTCGGCACCGCGTGTCGTAAATCCTATAGACTAATCGAGGAGTCTTTGTGAACTTCGCCACTTTTCTCACTGAGTTAGCATTTCGAAACAAGTTGGCATTCTCAATTTCGCGCACTAGCGGCTAACTGGTGCTAAGTGTTTAGCCCGCGAAAGGGTCGAAACTGTAAAATACCAAAGAACAAGACCCTCCGCAGGCGATATCAAGGAAATTTTAAAGAAAACAATGGACTTTTGTTCTGGCGGCGCCAACCGGCGGCTAACTTCACTTCCCCAAGTGAACTTCAGTGAAACAGTCCGTTTTTTTTATTGAAGTGGGATGAAGATGAAGTAAGGTCGACTTCGCTTCACTTTTTTCATCGAACTTCGCGTTTCAACGAATAAAGGTGTGACGCATTTTTTTCTCCGAAAGCCGCTGAAAAATGCCTTTGGTTCCCCTTTATTACTCTTCTACAGTCATACTGATGACGTTAATAGTGAGGCTATCATCTGTTTTAGTCTGTTCACCTATAAATTCCTGTCTCAGGTGCCGCCAGAACGATTTAAAGGTCTTTCTGGCGTACGATGTTTTCCTAAGGCACGCTTTCGGGGCGTTCTTACCTCCGCGAAGACCTGGTTACGCTTGCCCACGCAGAACTGGGTGTCCTTGTGGTAGTCGTCTCCAAGCGCTTTGCTAAACTGTACTGCTGCGGCATACTTAGGAATGGTTGCTTACATGCACTCCTTTTCGTCCTCTCGCCAGAGGGCGTCCAGGTACATCGCCCTCGCCAGCTCGTTGTCCTGGGACTTGTTCTTCGGCCCGAAGTGGAGTCCCTCGTAGTCGGGGTAGGTCTTCTCGTCGACCGTGTCCCCCACGCAGACTGGGATGGTGCTGTCCGAAATCTCGACTGCAATCGAGAGCTAAAGCTTCCAAGTTGCCGAGAACGTGGGGAGTGAAAATCCGGCGATTTTACCTCAAGCACGGCCAAGTCCACATTCGCATCGCTTGGCGATTTAGCACTCTTCACCGACGCGTTCCCGCCGTACGGGCTGAAAGAGCTGATTAAGTAAACGTTTGGAGTCGCCCTGAGACCCGGTGGTCTAACAAAGACGCTCTCGGGCACTAACACAGCCTACCTAGCGTAGCTCAAAATTACGTGTGTAAGAGTCGTTAGCCGAGTCCCATATTCCACCCGAGCAGTGGTTGGCATGCAGCGCAGCAGCAGCAGCGGTACCGCTCAAGACGTGTGCATGCTAAGAGCCTGGCATGATGCATGCGTTCTCCTAACTGCACCGTACTCCTAATCCTAAGTACTTCATATTTGTACGACACAACTGGACCTGGATGCGATAGCGCTTAGTACGCATCCTGCTCTACCCCCTGTACGCGTCCATGCGTACAACGTGGCATGCTGCATGTACTTGCCTAGGAGTTTCGTTCCCCGTTCCCCCTCCCCACGTAGATTCGAAAATTTTGGCCGACCCAACTGTCACTTTAGTTTCACAGTGATGGAGATCGGTCCTGCTTACGTCCTAGGTCCGTAGATGACGCTGATCTGCTCCAGCTTGACGCCGTCGACACATTGACGAGCCGTGAGCACATGGCGGTCGGTGATCAGCGAGCCGGCGCACGCCCGCGCCTTGTCGGCGTGGACGAGCTGTACCAGCATGGGAAACTCCAGCGGGTTCGTGCTCGTTCCGTAGTTCCAGCTACCGCTTCGCTACGAAGGATTAAGTTGATAAAATGCTTTAAGGTCTAAACAGTGCCATACCCGACTGTTCTTCGCCTGCTTATTATCACCACATAAGTAGTCCTCGGCTGCGCTGGATGCGACCAACGTCATGAGCAACGCTACAAGCGTCGACGAACCGACCATCCTCTTGCGACGACTTGAAGATGAATTTGGAATCAGAACGGAGCGCTTTGTGCCCAAAAAAATAATTCAAGACTCGTAGCGTCGGACGGTGTATCAGGCGCTCATTGGCGGAGCGGATCGCACCACCAAAGTGGTTTTTGACTGACAGGTTGGGAAGGCAGCGACGGTTTGCTCTATGAATATTCAGCGCTAAGTGGGTTGCTCTAAGGCAGTGGGGTTAGCGTCATCCAAGGCTGACTACCTACTTTGGAACAGAAGCTCTACGGCGTGTCGCAGCTTAAGTTTTGGCGGAAACGATCATGCAAGCAGAGGCAAAACGTCGCTTCGTCCTTCCATTCGCTTTCAATTGTGAACCTTATGCGCGCATAAGTTTCACTGACTTTGGGATTTGACACCGGTACTTGTCACCGTTCCGAATTTTGATAGAAGCAAACCGTTTTAACAAGTACATGCGTACCCTCCCGAGCCGCAAACCCGTGTGCAACGCTGTATCGGTGCAGGTTTAAGCTGGCCAACGCGTTGCTTTGCGTCGCTGGCGCAGCCACACTCGGGAGTGAATGCATGTAATCAATGCTACGGCTGAATTGAGTTTTCAGATAGCTTATGGGGTCAGTTACAATTTGTGAAGCAGGATTCAGTATCAGTCGCCTATTTTGGTCCGTCGCTTGGCGTCAGCAGATTCGGTTTATGACTTATTTACGTCGAAACTTCGCAAGAAATGATCGCTTAAATGTTTCAGTTTCACGCTTCAGGCAATTGCGACTTTTCCATTGAAATCATTGTCCTTTAGCAGTAGTGTTACCAGCAGTACGCGTTTTGTGCAGATGTTATCTGACGTTCTCTCTGACAGCTGTGAGTTCTTATCCTCGGCTACCTCTTACGGGTTCCGAATGGGACCTATTAGTTAGCTTCTTGCGCCCTTGGTCGCTAGCTAGCCACGATGCCAATCTACGACCATTATGGTCTGCACCACGACGTCGCCCTCTCTTTCGAGGGCTTGACGGTAGCGTCTTGCGTAGCGGTAGCGTCGGCGTAAACGAACTGCAACAGACAGGGGCTCTGCAGCGGGTTCATGCCTATTCCGTACTTTAAGCTACCGCCCCGCTACAAAGGATTAAAGAGTTAAACTTGGTAAAATGATTTTCTAGTCCGTTCCCTTAGACGGCGTCGTTTGATGGTGTGCGCGTCAGACGGTGATCGGCGAAGCGGATCACACCACCAAACTGGTTGTTAATTGACAGATTGGCCGGCACAGACGGTTGGCTCTACGAATAATTCAGCGGACAAGTTTGGGTCAACTATGCCGTGCCGCAGCTTCAGGTTTTTCGAGGAAAACGATCAAACAAGCAGCAAAGCGTCACTTTTTCCTTCGCCCTGTGAGCCGCTAAAGAGGAAATACTGATAAAGCATGTGTTCGTTGCAATGAACTGGACAGGAATTACGTATACATGACGCGGGTAAGGGTGAGGGGGGAGGGTCTAAATTAGAGGTACACAATTACGCACTGGGATGTGAGGAGGTCGTCGCCCGCATACAGAGTCATTCGGTAAGTACTGTATTTTCTCTAATAAATCCCCTCCCTCTATTAGACCTCCCCCACTCTTATAAACCCCCCTCCCCCAAAATTCACAGCTGTCATGGGGGTAGGTGTGCGCTCAACCTAAGACCATTTCTGAACAGATAACGGTGAAAAAAAATTTTACGACTAAGAATGGCACAGACGGACAATAAACAAAAAAGTTATAAGCATTAAAAATTTATAGAATTTCCAAAATTGAGCGATCGAAAAATAAACCCCCGGGGGATTTGTTAGAGGAAATACGGTACCAGGGGCGGGGACTCTCCAAAATTAACCGAATCCGAATCTAGCCGGACGAACAAAACCCAATCCGAAGCAAACTGACCGAATTTCCGAATCCGAATCCCCAGCCCTGGTTAGGACGCCGCTGATGAAGCGATGCTCGACGGCGTAAACGTCGCTTACGAACGACGTCGGATACCCATTTGCATTCCCAGATATGCATACACTAGGTTCCGGTAAAACCCATTTACCAGTATACCTCACAAGGTGAATGTGGGTTCATACTGCTTGATCTCTGAATTACCGAAGGGCTAAGCATCTCGAATGCTGAACAGGCACTTAAAGCAGGGTTAGGGGCTTTTTGAGCACCGGGACCGGGACCAGAGTTCGGAACGAGTTCACGGAGAGTTGTCAGACAGGATGTGATGTTACACTATGCACACTAAAATGGCCCGTCGAAAAGCGCCGACCGACAGAATTTTCGCTATATTTGTCATATTTTCGACTGTGTCGTTGTCGCTGCGGCGGGCTGGCTGCTCTCAGCCTGGAAGCTGAATTGTGACCGGTCCGGCCTAGTCTGAAAAGACAAGACCTTTTAACGTCGACGCCGCGTTAAATGTTCCACGAGCGGATTGTGCTCGCTTCCTCGTTAACCGGCTTACGAATAGCCGGTCAAGCTAGTCACACGTCGGATGCCATCGTTTATTGCGGGTGAAGATGAACAATTCGGTTTGGGGAGTCCCAAACCGCGCTTCCTTCTCGTTGAGCTTCCCACTCGTGCACATGCCGTTGAGGTACTACGCAACGGCCGCCTGCTCAAGGACAGCGCCTGCCAGCACATCTTCGTCGGACTCTCGATGACGCCGCAGGAACGCACTGACTGGTTCCGCAAACGACAGCAGCTGAAAGCCACCGCCGCTCCTCTGCCGCCACCTCTCAAAGAAGCTCCAGTGTCGCCTACGCACCAGCCTGCAGCAGAAGAAGCTCATCCGGCAGCATCCAGCTCAACTACGAAGCGGAAGAAGAAGAAGCCACGGAAGCGCAACATGCAGACGCTCGAACTTCAGCCGCCCGGTACGTCAGCGCAGCAGCCCGGTTCATCAGCCCAGCAGCCCGTCCCATCATCGTCCAACACCGGCCCAAAATTTGATGAATTATTCAGTGCGATTGATGCCCTCTCTCGTCTCAACCATGCTCGTGCAAACCCCAATAGTGAGTATGTATCACCTCTCCCTCAGAGTGTTCTCGACTCACTTCCTCAGCTGTAGTTTCTCTTTTCACACCGCAACTCTTCACTGCATGCTATCCAAGCCGTCTCCACTTTGCTCCATCCCATGTACGCCTACATTTGCATTAAATTGACTTTTACTTGTAGTTTACTGCCGATCCGTTTGCCTATACTTTGCCTCCTATCGTCACGTCTCTTGGCGTAAATAAATGAAATGAAATGAATTCAAATGAAGCCGCTCCCGTATTTATTCTTTACAAGTTTTCCATTTTCCATAATGTAAAGGTTCCACAAAGAGGAATTTGCCACTTACGATGTCTTTATCATGAAGAAGCTTATGACAGTCGCCGTGAATTGCAGACTTTTTGAGCACGTGGGCTAGCGAACGAAAGATCTCTTTGTCGGTGGCGGTCGGCAGGCCGTTTTAAGTCAAGCCCTCTTTATTCGCGCCTCAAAACTATTCGCACCTTAAATTTCTGCAGCTTTCTTTTGACAAAGAAGCCAACACATCTCTCTGGCGGCGCCTGTGCCGGGATGCTTTTTGTTTTAAATGCGGTAAAATCACTTTTTTACAACCACTAATATGATGGAAATCGGCGCTTCAGAAAACTGCCAAAGGGGGAATCCAAGCCTTTTTTCGGAGCCGAAAAAGGTGTGGGTCCCTCTGTATTCTTGCCCCCTTCGCGTGAGGTTCTCGCTGGCAAATGAACTGACAAATCAGCCAACAGATTCCACCATCTCAGCAACGGAGCGCCGTAGGACTGATCAGACGCTACGGAGCTACGTCCGCGAGAGCACATGCGACCACTTTTTTAGCCGCACCTACGCCAACCAGACGCTTCTTAGCGTCGTTCCTCGGAAGATGATCTCTTAACGTAGCCCGGCGCGCCTAGCTGAAGACTTGCTGTCCCTACCTAGACTGTAGGCATTGAGATGGCGTGTCGTCCTGTGCGGGACAGCCTTGAATCCATGCAGAACGCCTTGGTTAGAACGTCGATCAGCGGGTATACATTCTGGGCTTTCTCGCGCTCCAACAGACCACGCCACGGGCAAAGCACGTTATGGTACGGCCGTGGATCGATTGGCCCCTTGTGTGTTCCCATGCACATGCCATCGTTTGCTTTTATCGACCCATCCCACAGATTTTTTTAAAAATACATCCCTTAAAAATAAGGAAAAAGCATTTGGTATGTTACCAGCACCGACGACGGCCATATCCGCTCCAAGGTCTCGATGAGCATGAATCACTGGAGGCTTGAACTGGAACGTATCGTGGGGAACGACCTGTCTTCCCCCTCTACGATCCTCGATTCATCAAGAGTCGTCGTCCGGGTTTAAAGACAAATCATTACCTACTATCCTTTCGCGCCTTTGTGTCCTTGTACTCTATCGGCAGGCGACAGTCTGCTTACGCGCCATTTGTTTGCGGAGACTGCTAAGCGACAACCGACTGACCAGAGTTCGCCACGTTTGCATTTTCCTAGTTGCTTGACGTTCTTGTGCATATTAGCGAGTAACGACAAGACATCGAGCAGCCAACGGATTATCTTTGCCTCCCAGCGGCTGATGTGCGAACCAAACTAGAGACGCTTCCATAGTGATTTTTCAGCTGCACGGCCGCTTATGTTCTCAGAGGGCTTGTAGACGTCCTATTTGTGTTCGTTGCATGTCGGCAATTCTTGATGACGACTTTCCTGCAGAAGCTGCCGTTTCGATTTCTGTTCCGTAGCGTTAAGCAGCAAATGAATTTCGGAGGTTTAGAAAATTAATTTTCATTTTTTCTTGCATATCCGAGTTCCACTCCGATATGCCGAAAAAATGATTTTTTCGTGGAAAAACGACTAAAGAGATCTTTTACAAAGCGCTTTGCGAATGTTCTCTGTCGCCTGTAATCGAGCATTATCACAGTTTGCTCGCGAATCTGCAGCGCGTAATGAAAGTTTGCACACTTCATTAGCCCATTATCGTTGATGTACAAACCTTGCTGATGCCTTTTCCACGATTTCCTTCGGAGAAAGGATTCCGTGGCTCGCGTAGCGGAACAAACTCCGGGGCAAAGTCCGCCTGTGGCCGCTGTTTGTCGCTGCCACGCGAGCGGAACTGTTTCGCACTTTGAGCCGCCGTTGCAAAGGATTGCTCTGGGAAGTGTTGCCCGAACTACGCAGCGCTCCTCACGTGGAGCAAAACTACACACAGCGCAAACAAGCGGCGGTAGGAGAGTGGTCTCGCTTGTGTACTCGACCGCTCTCGAGTCTGTTGTTGCTAGCGTCCATGCCCAGCAGCCACTTGTTGGCTACGTTCCTGAGCCGAAATCGTGACCATAACGTTTCCTCATTCCGGACATTGTGTCCGCATTCACATTCGTAACGGGTTCGCGCGATTTTACGACTACAGTTTGTGCAAACATTTGTGCAGTCCTCTTTCAGTTTAGCGTGAAGTCTTGACGGCTTATGTATTTTTTCGGCGTTCTTTGTCCGAACAGCGCTTCGGGCGTTTCGCACAATCGGTACATTAGAAAAAATCTGACTAGCATCCCGTAACTCTTAAGTAGGAACGCCGATTTTGTCTTGTTCTAAGCACGATAGGCCGAAAATATGGCACGAACTTAAGATGGGGCGATTTGAGGCCCCGCGTAGTGCTAAGGATGGCGTTTTGTGGGCAACGCTTCAGCCCGCTTCGATGAAATTGTTGCTAGGTGGATGCGCTTGCTAAGAGCTAATGGCGGCGATCGCAGCTACGTAGTGCGGCTGAGCATACGTAAGGCGACCAAAACGATGAAATGTCTTCTTGGTTTTCTTCCCATCTCTAAGCCTCGGACTCTGGCTGGTCTGCCCGATGTAGCCGGTTCGTAACGTTCCCATCCGTATCCATACTTTCGTCGCCAGTAGCCGTGTCATTCGCGGTCGCGTACCTGAGCTGTAGCGCAACCGCTATTATCTTTTCGCCGAAGGGCTACTAATCAGATTCAGTGCTTGTTTCGTAATGCGGATTCGGCTGCAGTTTTATTTTTCGCCTGCGGACTCGGCGTCGGTTTGAATTCTAGAATGCCCCCATCCCAGTCTTGCGCGTACATGCTGGGATGTTTGCCTCACTCGAAAACACTCCGTCAGTTCAGACTACGAGCAAATGAGCACTCTTAGCGCAGCGTCGTAGTCTCGGTCGGTGGAAAGTAATCGCTTCGTAGCCCTTTTGTCGTTGCTAACGTGTGTGACTCTCTTTAGCTGCACTCTTTGGCCAGGACGTAGCCTGCTCCGCGCCCTTTCCCTTGCATGATGTAGCATCGATCAGAGTTGCTCTGGATTGGGTAGCCGAAGACTGTGTCGCATTATGTACTTAGCGTCCAGACAGCTCAGTGCGACACTGGTCGCCCATTTCTCGTTGTGATAAAGCCGCTACGTAGACACACGTCTTCAAACGTGTTTCTGACCTCAGACGCGACAGCCCATTAGTTTACTACTCTCATAGAGGAAACCATCGCTTTTCTGCGTCCGTGAGAGGTCGTTGTTTGCTTAGACCTGTGAGTTACACTTCTGCGTTCACAGTTCATCGTACGCGCAACATGGTGATCCCGGTTTTGTCGCATTCCAGCCGAAGGGAAGCTAGTATTCTGTACTTACCTAGGGCTACATTCCGTTCGATTCTCTTCAGGAATCAGGCTTCGTAGAGGCCTCGTGACAGCGACGCATCTCGATCTACGCAGTCTACGCGTAGCCTACATTCCGGTGTCGCTTTTGCGACCACCGCGGCTTGTAGTTTGGAGACACGCGTGCTCAATGCGTCGTAGTCTTGAGGGCTCAGACGACACTGATTTGTGATATGGGGACGGGGCGCATAGCCGTCGTCGAAGTTTATGTGCCCTTGCTAGGCGGAAATTTAAACTGGCATCAATGCCAATCTTCTTCGTAATCGGTCCAGTCGTTTCACCAATTATTTCCGAAACTTTTCCCGGACACAATTTGAAAGTTGTATGGGTTTTAAACTTTGAAATCGGATTGGAAGCGGTTGCGGACATGAAGGGCATGTTGCCCTGATGTGTCAGTTAGTTGGCCGCTTTACTTTGCGTTTGGATTTCAAGAGGTTAATCATGACTTTTCTTGTAGTCATGGTTTGAATCCTTTCGAGTGCTCGCGTAGCGGAAAACGCCCGCTATCATAGCCGACACTCCCGGGTCCACTTTCACGATCATCGTGCGGCGTAGTCAAGGACAAGGAGTGATCATTTGGTGCAGCTTTTGTGCGCTCTCTCGGTTTTTTTAGGCCACAATGCTGCCAACTCGAGGCGACGACGGTGCTCTTCTTTATGCTCCCGCCTACGTAGGCATTATTACGTCCTGAGCAGTGCTGAGCTAGCTAGCTTAGCCGAATAAGGCCTGGCAATGTCGATCTCGATTTGCATTGCGATGTGGTCTTTCAGCGAACGATCTCGTCCTTAGTCTTCTGAGTCCGTTCGTACCATACTTGTTTAATTACTCGCCGATGAAGCTAATTTTCGATTGATCTTTTTTCTGGAAAATTTTAAAGTTATAAATGCTCGTTGCATGTACGTTTCCTTTGCGCGTGACCAGAGTTCGGAATGGCCCCGTCTTTGATGGGCCCGGTCCGGAAAAGCTACTTAGTTTACTGCAGAGAAAACATTCGCAATTAATAAGGATGCAATGAGGATTGTAAGACAAAATTGATCATAAAAATGGTCTGAATTTGGCCTAGTCTAGAGACTAGGTCCTGAGTTTAGGCCTACCCGGTGCCCGGGGCAGCCCATTCCGAGCCCTGCGCGTGAACCCACTTTGCCTTAAAATACTCGGTTCGTAGTTAGGAACGGCCAGTGTCTCAGGCGACATTCTGAGACATGTTATTGCCCTTCCAGGTCTTCATCGATCCAGTCGTCCAAAACAGAAACACGTGACTCACACTCACAGAACCGCGATCACTTGGCGTGTAGCTTCACCGCCGAGGTGATCGTCCGAGTGTAGCCACCTAAATTGGTACCTTGTGATATTTGCGATTCACAACGCCTTTCCTTCATTGCCTCATTTTATGTGTCCTTATCGATGCGGTTCTCCGGCGGAGCGTCCGCGTGCACGATGATAAAGTTTCCCCAAGGACTGAGGTTAATGTTTCAGAACTCTACCGGGATGGAGCTCGCCTCGATAATGCCTTACGCGTCAACAATGTCCTCCTTCCCGACGATGGCTTTGATCGGCGGAAGGCCGGTTCAAGTTGTCTACGTGCCGTACCAGATAGCGGGATCAGTGCCAGGCAGCCTACCTCTACCTTCCAACAGCCCGTTGTACAAGGCCTACGACACACACGGTGAACTGACAAAATATGTAAGTTTGGAAGATGCCCGTCCAATACTGACGATACTTCTTTCAAGGCTGTGCAAGCTACGCCTTCATCGTCGCCTGAAGTCGACTCTAGTCAGTCTCCTGTATCAGAGACTACAGGGCCACCGAATAGCGGCGAGTCGCCTTTAAGTCTCGCAGCGAAGAGGAAGATTCAGAGTAGCACTGAAGGTACGTGTCGAAAATCGGACTGTTTCATAGCAGTTATACGTTGCAGACGTCGCGCCTACCAAACGTCCAAGAAAGCGGGCCTCACGAATGCAATCGCCAACGACGTCAACTAACTCCGATGGCAGTGACCCAGTTCCAGCAGAGGGTACTGTTTGTAAAATATGCAATGCGCCGGCGACGTACCAGCACTACGGAGCACTGAGCTGCCTCGCTTGCTCGGCATTCTTTCGACGGACTGTGGCCGAGCGTCGCACTTACGCCTGCAAGCGGAGGAAGGGATGCGGCCTGGAGCCAAGTAAGCGCTTTATCACCCAAGGACTACTAAAGGTCAACAACCGTACACGGTGGTACGGCTGTTACGCGCCGTACTGCCGTACGATCGGTACGGAGTACGGTACGGCTTCAGTTCAGCACTAGTACGGCCTGGACTAGTACGGTACCGTATTTGCCGTACCGTCTATACGGTACGAGCGCAGCTTGCCGTTCTTCACGGACCACGTTGCGCATCGCCATTAACCTGCTTGGTATATGACCGGTCGCATTTAAGATTGAAAATTTCAGCCTCCGAGTCGTCGTGCCAGAGCTGTCGCTTCCAGCGTTGCCTTGTTGCGGGCATGGTCGCCTCTGAAGTGCTCAGCACGAAGAGCAGTCGACCTAGCGATGCACACAACGGCACTCTTCAAAGCGCAATGGACGCTTTGAATGGAATGCAGCTTGAGTGGGTCCGCGTGCTCACTCAGAACTTCGGCAGCTACGCGAAGTTCATCGAGTTCACGCGGACGCAGAAGCCGAACGGTCTGTTCCGCGAGCACCGCCTTCTGAAGATGGAGTTCGAGGTGCTTCGCCAGTTTCTGCAGAACAGCGACGTTCTCGGCGCCCAGACTTACCTACGAGTCGATTCGGTAAGCTTTCCACCAGTGACTTTGACAAGGTCGGCAACTGCACCCGTACCGTACTCCGTACCGTACTGCTCTACTGTACAGTACGGTGCGGGTACGGGCCGTAACACGATACGGTACTAGTATGGGCCATATGAGTGCTAAATAGCGAAATAACTGGAGCCGTACCATAGTCCGTACTGGATAACCCCACCCGTACCGTACTCCGTACCGATAGTACGGCAGTACGCTACGGTACGGCCGTATTACCTGCACGGTTGCCGACCTTTAGTGGCTTCCAATCTTTGGTCGAAACCGTCGGATAACAACGTTTGCAACCATGTCTACCGTATTGGCTCGAATACTGGGCGAGTCTAAATAGTGGGCGATCACCAAAAATTTCAAAGTTGACTTGTCACAGAGAAATGTTTAGAACACGTTTTAGGCCGTAAATATCCATCCTAGACGAGAACTTTTTCTCACTAAAATTTCGATAAATTTTGCTAAATCCGTAGGGGGGACCCTTTACTACTTTCACAAAAGCCTCGCAAATTTGACCATCGAAAAATAGTGGGCGATCGCCCACTATTCGAGCCAATACGGTATGTGCGTTCTTTCAGGACACCGTAGCCCTCCAGTTCCTTCACACCTGGAACTTCGCCGAAATCGTCTGCGCCACGGCCAGAAATATGGGCTGGGCGACGAACAAAGTGCATCGCTTGGACGAACTGTTTGTCGAAGCTTCCATTGAAGGCTTCACGAGCTACTACGCCGCAGATAGCAGAATCCGGAACACGGACGCACTTGCAAAGTAAGCGACACGGATGTGCACAGATTTGCAAAACAATAAATCCCTGAGCGTCTTTTGACGTAGGTCTAAAAGAGCAGCTTGCGAACATCAATCCGTTATAGATCTACGTTAATCTTTCAGAACAACAGTGCAAAAGTGCGAGAAAGTCTTCGACCTCGCGAAGCGCCTCCGATCCCTTCGCCTGAGCGACGCTGAGCTCGCCGCATTGTTCCAGCTACTCCTGGCGACTTTCGAGCCCGAACTCTTCGTCAGTCGCGACGCCCTGCTGGCCTACCGGAACTCCATTTTCCGCAGCCTCACGGCGCATCATAAATTGACGCTCGCGGACTCCGTCGTTCGCTGCGACCTGATCGTCCAGTTCTGCGCTGACCTCCAGCAAGCGGTCCAGAAACAGAACGACTATTTCCTTCTCGTAGAGTCGCATCGAGCATGATCATGATAGCTCAATGATTCTAATCTAATGCGTGATTTCAATTTCTTGCTGATGCGTTAAATCTCAGGGAATACACATGACTCTATGCTTGTGTTTGAGAAGCCTGCAAAAAAGATTTTCGTGTCCCGTCGTGTTCGTCGCATCACGAGTAACGGGAAAGCAAACTAGAGACGCTAATTCTCGTGAAAACTATTCGCAGTTGTCCTGCTCCGTCAGTGGTTGCAAATTCCATGCAGTTTGCTCCTCAACGGCTACGAGGCGGACACGATGCGCATTAGGATGATCGTAATTTCAGCGACACGGCGATATGTTTGGTCTCAAGTGTGTAGCCAACGGTGTCATTACCGTCGCCTTCAGCGTCCAGGGTCTATGCGATACGTCGGCCGGCTTCACGCTGTGCAATTTGATCTCTAAAATATGCATGCTTTCTGACATTGTTTCAGGCGGTACAGTTGTTCAAAGATCGCGAGTCAGTCAGAAGTGATGTGGATTCAGGCGAATGGCTTTTATGTGCTGGGACCCGGCTGGTAACGCTTGTGTGTTCATAGTTCATGGTACGAGCTTAGCCTTGCCCCCAGAAACATTGCGTTCAAGCGTTCTCAATAAGCCATGCGGACACATTTCTGTGACTACGTTGCGTACGCGAAACCGTAGAAATGTACCTGCGTAGAGTACGTTCGGTGCCGGCCCCTACGTCGCGTAGTCCGATCCACGGTTGGTCTGTTGCATGTAGTTTTGCGCAAAAAAATGGGACAAATGATTGCGACAAACGTCTTTGATAGGGGTGTGCCATATGACAGTCGCTCATATTTGATGACAAAGCTCTGTACTTAGTCAAGCGAAAAATGTGGCCGCGACCAAGGTACATATGACTCAGCTCTCTGGAGTCTTCTGGTCGCGGGTTCAACCACATGTAATTTTAGGGGTATTGCATCACAAGTACCTAACTTCGACCAGCCGCTAGGTGCCTCCAGAGACAGCGGCCGGTCATTTAAGTAGTCATTCTCCGTATTGTAAGTATTGAAACTATGAGGTACAAATCCAGTCTTGGCTGCGTTGTTAGTCCTTCGCAGATGTTGCCTTCTTGCCGACCTTACGTCGTGGACGAGTGGATGTGTTCAGGCGTCATATTCTAAAGATACGTAGCTTAGAGCACAGCCTACGTTACTGGATCAGCCTAGTCGCGGGGACCCTGAATATGAATTGCTCATGCGATCGTAGTTTCGTCCGCGAAAGGTGGTACAGTTATTCTTGCAAACCAGCTGCGTTTACGCTCGATACGACAGTTTCTTGCTTTTACTTTCTCGTTAATCGTTTTATTGTTGTCGGTGGAGCGCAAAATTGAGTCACTTCACCCGCAAGTTACACACAATCACGAGGCCCGCTTTTCTGATCACTATTTGCGTAGCCTCCAACAAGAAGCTGCTCGGGTTCCTGTAGCCTTGGGGTGGGGGGAGACATTTTATGCTTGCCGAGAATGATAATGTTTTCCGCTGTCGTTTTTCATTTTCTGTGTCGTTATTTATGTCCGCTGTCGGTTCGTCTGAAAAAGTTCATGTTTCAGAAGTCTACCGTCGCCTCGATAAGCGTCAACGATATCCGCCTTCCCGCAGATGGCGTTGGTCGACGGAAAGCCGATGCAATGACTGACCTGCTACAGCTTAACGTACAGGCTTGCCCACCGCCGCCGACGTCATCCCCTGAAATAGACATTGGGTCAGTCTGCCGTTTCTTCGCCGTCCGCCTCGTCTCTCAGCGCGTGACACGCGAACAAAGCCACAAAGAGGAAGCCAGAAGATCATTCCGAAGGTAGTTGAAAGTGCGTGAAAGCGAATAAAATATCGCGGAAGCTAAACGCCCGTTGTACGAACCATGCCTGTGAAGCTGCTCTAAAGAGGAGCAGCAGTGCTAAGTACGCGCTGCGCCGGCGACGTACCAGAACTACGGTGCACTGAGTTGCCTCGCCTGTTCTGCATTCCTCCGACGGACCGTAGCCTCGCGTCGAACGTACGCCTGCAAGCGAAGAAAGGGAGCGGTCTGGAGCGAACAAAAAAAAACTTCGGGAATTCAGATGCATGAGAGTATGAGCTATCCATTAAAATGTGCTTTCTTTATGCGGATGGACCAATATCGGTCGCTAAGGTTTACGCCCTTGAATCATCGGAACGACTGGTCAAAAGTGCGAGGAAGTCTTTGATAGTGTCTCCGGTCCTTCCGCTTAAGCGACGCCGAGCTCGGCGCTCTGGTCCAGCTACTCCTTGCCACCTTCGAGCACGATCTCTTCGTCAACGATTACTGACTTCTCGTCCTGTCGCGTCGAGCGTGATCATTGATGGCTCAATTTAAGCATGTTTTATATCTTGCTCCCGCAATGTCAAATCTCATGAAGAGCGTCAAGACTTGTACGTCGGATCGTGCGGATCAAATACGCAGAATTCTAACGTTTGAGTGAACATTTTGCTGTCCACGTTGGAAATCTCAGGAAAACCAGTATGACTTGTATGTGTACCGAACGTGCGTACCAAATCGGTTGGCTCTGATGAAAGCTTGTCTTAACAAATTAAGTGTTAAACTTGGGGTAAAAAAAGCCAAAAGGACGACGTTACGGGTGCACTCGCTAACTCTTTTAGGCGCTATTAGGAGTTCTACCTGTTCCGTCGACGGCAGGTGCCTTGATGGAAAACATGCGTAGGCACTTTCCGTAAAAGGTCGCTCCGGCAAAACCCGCGGCGTGCAAGATTAGCAAAAGGACATAACCTTGTTTTGTTGCCGAGCGTTTCGTCGAAGCAGTGTCCGATGAAACAGAACGTCCCAGCATGTTGGACAAGGAAGTGGTCGAAACTGGTCGCCGCTTCCTCCTTCTAGGAGACAAGAGTTCTTCTATTGCGCCCCTCGAGACTCGGCAAAAACGCACGATTTCTGCGTAGTACTGGTTTTCCGTTGCGTTGTTCTGTATAAGTCTCTGCGACGACTTTTTCAACGCCACGTCGCAATCATAGCCAAAAAATATATCATTTAGACCTTGCCATTCTTCTTCCATGCTGTTTTGGCGCTTTTTTCGTTCCTTTTTTTACCAATTCAGCCGGTTTATTTTGTCTTATTTTATATGAATTTTTGCCCACTTCAAATTTCTCGTACCTTCATTAGCGCCCGTGTCCCCCTGCATAGAGGATTGCGTGAATTCGTGAAACTGTCGTACTACCACTAGTTGGCTAAAGTCCGTCCATGTAAGTCGCACTTTTGACACGTGCCGTACTTTGTGCTTCTCGCGGCTCACAAAATTAATTCACTTCCTTTGGTTCAGAATACGGTCCCGTAGCGTAGGTTTGAGATATATGTCTCGTTCTGCTTCCGATTACGCACCGGACGCTATATTCTACTTTCGGCTAAAAGTCCTCGCTAACGCATTCGCTGCGATAATCTTCGGCGTGCTCGCTATCTACTTAATCTTATTCAAAAGCTGCCGCTCCATCGGCAGCTACAAGTGGTTCCTCCTAAACATTGCCGTAAGAAAGAGTTCCGCGTTATGCACGATTTACCCGTATTGAGTGTAGGTGTGTTCGCTCGTCTACGACGTTTACTTCACCATACTCTTCGCCCCTTTCCCCTTGATGCCGACGGCCGGTGTTTGCGTAACAGGTGCTTTTTCTAAAACTGGAAGTGCTCTGTTCGGCGTACTCGTACCGACGGTAAGAAAACATGAAATCGGATTAACTTTGTGAAGGACGGCACAAAGCGCCGCCAATAAGGAGAGAAATAAAGAGCCAATGCGCCGTAGGGGGAAGCATGGTTTTTACGGGGCGAGCAGAATTGAGGAGGAGGGCTAAAAGAGACATGCGGGTAAAATGACAAAAACGAGCTAAGAATTTTTTTGTCAAATTTAAGTCTACTTAGAAGTGTGCTTATATTGCTTGAAGAGAATATATTTGCGCCATCACGTTCGTTCTGCATGGAATGTCTTCGTGCCCCACGTTAGACTGTCCGCCATAAAAGTTGTGCCCCATAAAACACGTTGACTCCAGGGTTTTTCGCATATTTTCGAAAATTATGATGACTTTTGAGCTTTTGGCGCCGTTTATAGAATAACTTCAGACAGTCTGCCTGGAACTGCTGGTCGTTTGTGGGATGTCCGCCATGAATGCGGTCCTCTACCGTCTGGCCGCCGTCTACAATCGGCAAGAACTGCTGTTCTCGAAACGCTACGTCGCGTGCCTGGTGCTGAGTCAGGTGGCTTTCGGGCTACCGTGTTTCTTCTCTGCCCTATGCTGGAGTTCTGAATCGTCAAGCAAGCAGGAAGAGCTTACAAACACCGTCTTAAAGGTGGGCTAGATCGTCGCAGAACGGCCATTAGGGCCCTTAGGGCGGTTTTTGGCCCAATTTTTGTCCGAAAAACTTTTTTACCGAGGCATCGGTTTTTTCCATGGCGAAAAAACCCCAATATTTGGTAAAACACTAAAAATTAGAACAAATTTCTACAAAAGATTACTGCCACTTTTGACGGTTTTTGGATTGTCAACCCGTCGAATTTTTGACGGACATAAAGCAATCCTGACTACATTAAACGATAAACTCTATTAAAATAACGTCATAGGCCCGCCCTGAACTCTCCGCCCTTCTCGCTACGGAACTATGCGCATTTTACGATGACACAAGCACGTGGCTGAACGTGGCCGTCGCGACGGGAACGACACAGGCGGTTCTGGGGGATCGGCATGGCCGCGCTATGCTGGATCGTCAGCGTTGTAGCTCTTTACAGGAAGAAGGCGTCGATGAGCGCGAGGCGCTTCGAAGTGCAGCGGCAGTTTATTTTCGTACTCGCAGTGCAGGTAAGCAGCCTGTGCGGATCAGCACTGTTTGACTCGAGGGCCTACAGGACAGGTTGTCAGTGCTTTAGATAGCCGCGCCCGTCCTTACACTTGTGATGCCGTTTATTCTCGTCATGCTCTCGATCGCGCTAAAGTTGCAGTTCTTCGAGGGTAAGAACATTAGCCTCCGTCTAAACTGGGATCAGACGCCGTTCCACAGAGGGGGGACCGGGCGTCGAAAGTAGCACGGAAGAATACAACGTGGCCCAGAATGTTCACCGTTTTTCGTACCGTTTTTGCAAGTGCTCGAAAACACTGGACAAAAGGAACGACAGTGACTTTCTTGTAACGGAAAGGAAGACAGCATGGAGGTCTCGTGCCGGTAGCTGGTATAGTCATGCGAAAAACGCATGGGTTCTGCAAAGCTCAGGAGTATTACCTATAATATTCAGGACTCTCTTACTGGCTGTCTTTCTTTCAGATATGGCGCAGTTCGCAGTGCAAGTAGCGACCTCGCACTCGGTGATTAACGCAGTAATTATGATCGCCTTAACGAAGCAATATCGTGACGCGTTTATCCGCATGGTAGTCGCGCCTTTCAGCAGACAGAAACCGAAAACGAGGATTTCAACGGTGACTAACAAGTGGTGCCACACTGCAAACGTTCTCGTTGCCTTCGCATAAAGACTTCTGTTTTTTGGTTCCGTTCCATTCTGGACAACTCACTTTCAAAGTTCAGGCTTCATTTTCATCTGAAGTAAATAAAAGAGATTACCTAGCAGGGCTGGGACCGATACCAGGTATCGGTCAAGGGTGTATCGAAATTATTTTTAAAATTTTCGAAATCGAAATTCGAAATTCGAAACCAAAAATCCTCGAAATCCGAAAATCGAAATTCGCAATATTCGAAATCATGTAGAAAATCCGTGTAACTGCTCAGATGTGCCAATTTTACTTCGTCTACATGTTTTCCAAGTACGCAGATGAACGCAGCACTGCGAACTTGCGATAAATTCAAGCGATTAGGCCTTGTTCGCGGGCAACAATGTCTGTTGCCCGCGATGACTGTGTCCAACTTCCGTTGTCCTAGTTGCTTCCACACATCTCTGTGGTCATGTCTCAAATGAGAATGCATCAAAGTGGTAGGCTTCGTCGGTCCGAGGTTCTTGACATAATCAGAGTGACTGCACTTCACCTTCGGACCGCCGAGTGAAGTAAAATGCTACCAGATTGGTGACTTGCCCATGATTTTCTGAACCAACGAAAGCGATTCAATGCGCTTTAGGAAGCGCCTATGGCGAGAAAGACCTAAGGCCGGACGCAAGGGTATGAAATGCTTCGAACCGGGCAAGGCCCGCCAGCGAAATTTCAGACTGAAATTCGACAACTGCAGCGAAAAATAGCTCGGTCGGCGCCTGCGGCGGGCATTTTATCTAGTGCTTAAATTTTCGAATTTCGACTCTAAATTCTCGAAATCGAAATTCGAAATTCGAAACCAAAATTCTTCGAAATTTGAAATTCGAAATTTCGATACACCCCTGGTATCGGTATCGGTTTTCCGATACGATCGGTGCATTTTGAAGGTATCGGTATCGGTGTCGGTCGAAAAACCAAAAAAACAAAAAACCAATACTAAAAACTTGGACAAGGCGCCGCTGGGCGCGACCCGAGCGACTTTTGCTACAACTGGCAAATTTTTACCTAAATTTCATTGAGGTCGCCTGCGGAGGGCCTCATATTTAAAGTTGTTCATGCATCTGGCGCATAGCAACCCTGGGGGGCCAGTCAACCCCCCGGGCCAAATTCCACCTGAGCAGCGTGCCTACGACGAATGCGTCTTGTGGGAATTCAACAGTGAGTTCAAACCGGATCTTAAGCTTGAAACCCCTTTATAGTAGATAACCATTCGCCTGGCGTGTTTTAGCCTAATGCGCTTTCCCCGAGCAGTTTTCTAAGCTGCCAGAGATTCCCGTACGTTTTCCGCTGGTTTGGAATATTTTGTACTGACTCTTTTGTGATTGTCACTAAGATCCAGGCGATGAGATCGGGCAAAAGAAAGGATAGATCGAGGCTTTATTCTTTTTCAACCACCGAGCCTTGCTAGTGGTCATATCTCCTCATCACAAGAGGCCACTCGGTGGACGAGTAGACCACACCGAATTCGACATTCTTCGGCGAGTTTAGCCAGTCGTACTGCCCCGAGGGATGGTCTTTCATCCATTTATCGCCGTATGTCGCCTAAAAAGATGTGGGTCGCAGTCGTGACAAGCACGAAGAGGCAAAAAGGCGGTCGGCTTGTGTTTTTAACCATAGTCCACCAAATTACCCGTGCTATATACTTTTTTGTAGCGTCCATCGTATCACTTTACGGTGCGGCTTGTATCGCACGGAAAGGTACTTGCTCGTCTTGATGAGTTCATGTCGGAGAAGGTACGATATCGCTGGGCGTACATACGTGTTCTTAGGCCGAGACTACCGTTTCTCTTTTCCGCGACCGCGTTTTTTCGGTCGTTAACGGATCAGAGGTGTCCCGGAATTCATATTCCGGCGGTCGTCCAGTTCAGAACTCGGAATAAATTCACGGATTCCTGACATCAAAAACTGTCCAGTCCTCCCAGGGCCGTATTTAGCTGGGGCGGGCGGGAGGGGGAGGGGGTGGGTTCACCCCCTCCCCCTATCGGCAGCCGAAGACCGTCGATAGGGTATCTGGGGACCCTTTGGTGAAGAAAAATTTTCCTGAAATCCTGCCTACGGCCCTGTTCCCCGCCCCGGCTACAGGTCAATTCGGCGAATTGCAGTAATAAAAAGGACTAAGACTCTGAGATTCGGGTTAGGTTATTCGAGGCCTAAGCCGAACAAAACTGAAGAGCCTGAGCCTAAGCTCAAGAACCAGGCGGATGAACCACAGACAGGATTAGCAATGACTACACTGTATGAGGACTTGAACAGTTGGTACCTTACATAAGCCACTAGTTCATCCGTTATGCAGAAGGGCGATTGAACCGTTATTGTTGACGGGGGCCTAACTGTATCTTTGTATCTCACCCTGAGCACGTCGACGGTGTTGCAGGGCACATAGACGAGCTTGTCGAGCAGGTCGCCCGCGCATACGCCTTGCATCTTCGGTTGGTACCATCGCAGTTGCTGACGTGCGCCCTCGTTCATGCCCGCCGTGTAGTCCATTCCGCGAGCGGCGTCCTCGTAGAGGTAGAAGAGGTCGATAGGTTGGCCTTCCTTGATGACGGTTAGCTCGAGCGAGTCGTTTAGTCGGCCGAGGATCCACTTTAGGCGGAACGTCTTCGAGTCGATGAAGGTTTGGATTAGCTCCTCAGAGTGCTCGCTGCGACGCATAGCGAAGTCAAAGTCCCACGTGTGCGGGATGATGGAGCACTCTCGGTACCAGCCTAGAAAAGTCTACCGGTAACGGAGAAAGATCGGCAGGCGCACCGTAGCCCGGCTCGTATTATGCTTCGTACAGTACTGATACGCATTACGGCATGGCTGGGTCACCAGTACGACACGCGTGTGCCAGCCCAGTACGGCGTACGGAAAGGCTCCAGGGGGGATGTAAAAAAATTCCGGATTTCAGACGGTCCGTATCAAACTTTCAACGAATTGCCAAACAATCCAAAAATACGAGCCGGCGGCGCCTGCGGCGGGCTATATTGGGCTAAATACTCCAAAAGCGCAATTTAAACTTGGTTAAAAGAACTAAGATCAGGTATTGATGGAAAAAACACCCCAGGGGGACCAAGGCATTTTTTCGGCGCCGAAAAATGTCCGCCCCCCTTCCGCCCCCAGAAGGGGTCCTCCGCCCCTTTCGGCAATACAGCTGCAGCAACCTTCACATCTATTCCAATTCCTTTAAAAAAGACGGCCGCTTCACGGTGCCGATTCCGATTCTTGGTGGTACCCGCAAATTTGTTGTGCAGCGTCCAAAAATACCTATGTTCATGTTCACAGCTGATTAAAGTTCATGGCCGCTAGGTGCCGCCGGGGCAAGTTTTCACCGAACTCAGACTTTCAACTAAAATTTCACTGGCACCGCCTGTGGTCCCGAGAAAGCGACGGGGCTATTGGCGTCTTTCTCCTTGACCGATTCCGATTCTCCAGAAAAAACGTCGATTCCCCATGCCAATTCCAGTTCCGTTTCTCTGCGATTCTTTGCTTGTTAGTCCCCCCAGAAACCTGGAACCCCACAACGGATGGCCTTACCCAGCAATGAGCCGCCGAAGAGGGAACACGTGACGTTATGTTCTTCGCATAGGTCACGGAACTCGGCAATAGAATCTGCAAAGCTAAGCGGAATCGTGCGCGCGACGTTCTCGGCCCGGGTTATTAGCCGTTTGCACGAGTAGAAGCGACCTCTAGCCCAGGACTTGAGGAAGCGGGGGATGGAATCAGGGACGAGCGCGACCAGTTCACGTCCACTATCCAGAAGAATTGTACGCGCCGTCATGTTGTACCTGAAGGAAAAGCGCTAGCTGCGAAAAAAAACTTTCCGAAATTTTCATTTACTAACCCAAACTGTTCGACTTTAACTGCAGATTTTCAGCCTCAAAAGTAAAAATTTATGCGATTAAGAAACAAAATATACGCGCGTAATTTAAAAAAATCTACCCCCGTTATGTGTCGGTCTATTGTCACATTACAAGGAGAGTTTTGCAATTTTAAACAAAGTCAAACGTTGTATAGCTGGTCGAAACAAATTTTTGTTTGAAAATTACTCGCCAGGAAAAAAAGATCCTGCGAGTAAAGGCCTTAATTAATTCTTTGAATAGAGCGCCTGGGGCTCTAATTTTCGAAGCCAAACATTTTAATTCGAAAGATTTAATAAATTTTTAAAATTTTACTTTTAGTTACCTTGAACCCCGATGCGCTTAAAAGTTGGTTTGTCGTTATCAGTTCAAATACAGCCTTAACCTGGAGGCCAAGATACCCAAGCTTGCTAGCTTTAAAGCGGCCCTTACCAATAATACGGTACGGCATGCGGCCCG
>JNEY01000027.1:334965-345886 GCA_020875895.1 Aphelenchus avenae | reverse complement strand
TTTGCAAACTCTACGAAAAGTAGCTAAATGTACCCCCTACCTATCCTCCCCCCCTGTTGGGACCATATGTACGCCACGGGCGGAAGCCTAAAGGTTCCCCGGAAACTGCCGACACGAGCAGCCTTTTTGAACAGCTTACCACTGCAGTGAAGGCGAGTAAAGATTTTGATTCCTCGCAGAGTTCGGAAGCATTCTGCGACATCATGTCCTGGCGAAGGCGAACTCACGAATGAGGGTTCAAGGTATAAAAGTTGAAGCAAACGCCACTCGGAGTCCGAAGACACCAGCGAGTAATGCCAGACTCGAACGAGGCCTAATGTGTCAATGGAGAATCGGTCTTTGTTCACTCGGTGCGAATGACTTTTAATCGTTTTCTCAACAAATGTTAACCATTTCAGCTATTATGAGAGCATAAAAAACCTCACCAATGGCGACGTCATCGGCCATGGATCGCAGCGACTAACTGTGAACCGGGTCCAACAAGCTCTACCGCCGTAGTCGACGCCAGCAAATTTGGACAAAAATTGTCATTGTCTCCAAAAAAATTCGCTGAGCAGCGCCTAGAGGCGGCGAGTCTAGGTTTAGTCGCGAATTTTCGACTGAGACTAGCAAACTGCACCGAAGACTGAGGCTCGGTCCCATCCCCGCGCCATGCCGGCCTGCCGTTAAAACGGCGCGGAAAACGGTCCGTCGCTCGTGTGTTAAATAGGTGTGTGTGTTCCATTGTGGAGAAAGTGCTATTT
This sequence comes from Aphelenchus avenae, assembly GCA_020875895.1. Classification (NCBI taxonomy): domain Eukaryota; kingdom Metazoa; phylum Nematoda; class Chromadorea; order Rhabditida; family Aphelenchidae; genus Aphelenchus; species Aphelenchus avenae. The sequence continues at coordinate 345,143 of JNEY01000027.1, read as the reverse complement.
TTATTCAGCAGGTGTCCCGCAGACAGTTCAACATTTCCGGGTCAGTGCGGCCTTGTCCTCAGCATTCGTCGGGCCAGCAGGGATCTTGCGCTGAAACGTAGGTGAAGGTTGCGTGATCAGATGCACGTAATTCAAGGCGCCACGATAGTGCTCTTGTCTGTGGCGTAGGAAACCGGAAATTTCAGTTTATCGACCAGATTTACGAGGTCCATTCAAGCTTCCTTCCACGGGAGCGGCGCTTATAAGACAACAGCAAATCGACAGCAGAAGAAGGAGCAGCGCCATTTCGTAACAGATTTTCGCCATTGTGCGTGTTGACTGGCTTACGGCTATAGAAATATGAAAATAAATGTCTTCAGTTTATTGGCTTCATGAATAAAATGCTGAATCCTAACGAACCTGTCGGCTTCGTCTATTCGCTTTGACGGCTTCGTCAGAAAAGGCGGCCGCATATTTAGAGCAGGCGCAAATGGATTGTCGCTTTCGTAGCTACCCGATGCGAATACGTGGTCGCCGCGGTCCCGTTGCAGGGCGTTCTTATAGGAAACTGCATAGCGCATGATGGACTCGGCCTTTTAGGGTAAAAGCTCGGTTTAAAACGAATCTAGACAGAGCATCATTGTACCACTCCTCATAATGTACTGATTTCTCCGCTCAAGACATTAGTACCACAGACAAAAGAATCGTTTAAAATCGAATTCTCCTTGCTCGTAACGAAGATATACGTATACTACCCCTCCAACGTTCTTGCCGCGACGAATACTAAAGCCGAAGACGGTGCCCCAGCCATTCTGCACAACACAGAAGACTTTCTCGTTCGTTCAAGTCACAACATTTAACTTTCTCGTGAACTTCTTTCATCCACAAAGACGGTTTCGGAGACCTTGTTGTCGATTCTAGAGGTCAGCTTCAATGCGGAAGGCTTCGGTTGAACGTAAAACACTAAAGGATCGTAATGGAGCGTGTGCCTTGCTGAGCGCTCCATTGTCCGGTCGGAGTACGCCCCTTTACCACTATAGCCAGTGCCTGAAGTCTATTCATCAGACACACCGCTCTCTACGGATCTATAATCAATCGCCGATGTTTAGGTCGTTCGTTTCCAATGGAGCATGTTGATTAGCACAACAACCCGGTTGGGAATGGAACCGCCCTGAAATCGCAGTTTTTTCAAACTTGCGTGCAGATTACATGGTATCTTTGATCGTTGTTTGACCATGGTGTTGTCTACTTTGAGCACTCTTTGAAATATATTTCGAACTCGTTGACCTCTCTTTACTACGCTCTCACACATTTTTTGGAGCTCTTTTCTCCGGAACTCTGCTCGAGATAGACTTTGTACTAGATGCGCCTAGAGGCGGGAAATTTTTACATGTGTAAGCATTGTGTACTTTTTGGGTACTGCTTATATGACGCCTTGCGACGCATAGTGGCATCGGAACCGGGCTGGTAACTCGGCGTTTTTTTCGGAGGAATCGGAATCTGTTTTAAGTTTTTGGAATCGGTAGGCGAAATCGTCATCGGTACGTAACACATGACGCGTCCGGCCCTAAGCTACGCCCAGGATTTCAACTTTAGCTTCTGGCGTTCCAGATTTGAGCCGCAATCCTAGCTCGGAGAAATACCGAGATGCGGGCCTGATCAAGCGAATAGTCGTTCATCCGCCGGTGCCACGTCCCTTCAAGCAGTTTCCTCCAAAGCAGACTACAAGCAGCTGTCATCTGCGGAATATAAGGGAGACTTTCAAGCGGATTTTTAAGTGACAATGTCAAATCGGTGACTTACTTTGAATGTAATAAATGTCGGGCGCTTATGCACCCATGTCGTAAATGCAATAAATGTTAATGTACGCGCTTGGCGGAGACTTCATTTGCGCAGGTCCTTGAGAGTGGCTAAATCCATTATTATTGCTGAATCCCTGAGAACCGGGAATACGTCTGAAAGGCGGTGGTAATCATCGGGCAATGCGGGAAACCGTGTTTTGTCAAGGACAGGGCCAACAGCCGAGGCAAGCGATGGCTTTTTTAGAGAAAGGTTCACTAGTGGATATTCTTGTACACATAACCGCACCGCATGCAGGGAACCGTTTAGGCTTAGTTTGCCTAGTCCGATTTTTTTTTTGTTGGGGAAACGGGTTTTTACATCGGCTTTTGCGTGAAGTACTGGCCAAGGGAGGTGAAGCAACTTCTATGTCATCTACGTGTCAAAGGAAGACGCATTCTGGTTGGGTTCAATGCTGCTTTCCGGAATGGATTCATCGCTACTTGCTGTTTTTTACCATATTTTTGCACTTTGTACCTAAGCGCGCCCTTCGAAATATATTCCGAACTGGTTGGTCTCACTTTACTGCGCTCTGGAAAACAGTTCTGGGGCCCTTCTCTCCAGAATTTTTCTCGTGATAGACCATTCCGACCACAAAAATATGGTAAGGTCGAGGCGAGAGAAATAACTGGACGCAGAACTTGCAGCACATTTTACAACGAGTCACGCGCGGTTGCACAGAAGTATGTACACAGCAATGCATGAATAAGTTATGGGCACGACTATTTACAGCTTGTTCTTGGCGTAGTACTCCTGCTCGCCGAACTCGTCGTGGTAGATGAGGTAGCGGCCGTCGGGCTCACGTCGCAGGATCACCTCGTAGTGATGGGTCTGCGGCTTTCCCTGGAAGTCCATCGATTTCTTGCCCACCTGGGCGATGTACTTGCCGTCCGCCGTCACTGTGGTCTGCTCGGGATGGAGCTAAATAGAAAAGGTTACATAAGAAACTACGAATATTGCCGCTAGGAAGCACATAGACGGCATACGAATATAGACCGCTCTCCTGTACCGTACTTCAGAGCCATATTTTTCACTTCCGTTATACGGAACAGAAAAGGAACGAGTGTCTATAATGCCGTTTTCATCAGAGCCGTCCCGTTTAGACGTCAGTATGCGAAGAGCCGTATTATACTGACCATCGCGTACCACAGACGCACCCTACTCAATATATTAAGGATTATGGTATGACCGTAACAGAGAACGGTTCGGGCCATACTCCGTGCTAAATATCGAAAAATTTGGGCCGTAGGATTAGGCCGTACATACTGACCACCCCGTACCGCACGCGTATCGTACTAGCACGGCACAAAGCACGATGTGGGCCGCCATACAGTACGATTGCCGACCTCGAGCACGGCTGCCTGATGCTTTCAGTGGAAAAGGTATGAAAGTATTCGAGAATGCGGGACGGAACGGCACGGCGGTCAAGTGCCGGTGGCTAGTGGAACGTGGCGTCATACACAACGCTTACCCGCAGATTCGTTGTGGACTTCATCCAAGGTAGGTAGGTCTTTCGAATAGCTTCCTTGCCATGCGCCGCCCGACGGCCTGCGACGACAACGGTCGCATCTCGGTGATAGAGGTCGACCAAATCATCCAGCTGACGATTAGTAAAGTGGCGAACAAATGCTTCCGAAACCTTGTTGAAGCCTTCCAGATAACCTAGAAAAAACGGTAAGAAATGAACGTACACAAATGATGGTATTATGAAGATTTTCCTGCTAAGGGATACGCCATCCACCGTACCATACTGACTCGTTTCTATACGTAATTAGGTAACGTACTTCCGTGCCGTGCTGAATAAAATGAAAAATGCCGTGCCATAGCATCAAATATGGTATGGAACGGCATGAAATATGGCACTTTACGGCGCCGTGCTGTACCTGCTCCCGTACGGTTCTGTCGTACCCTAAGTACCGCAATACGGTACGGAGTACGGTGCGGTAGGGCGCCAAATAATCCGACTGTATGTTTTAGTAAAGTATGACACCTCAAAAGACCTACCGGACGACGAAGCTACGTCCATTCCTATCGGTTTCGAAGCTAACATTCTAAGATTCGACGATGATAGTTGACCCCAAACAAATGTGCTCACAGTTACCCGGAGGAAGCACTTTGATACTTTTCATGGTTGCCGATGACCAAACCGGCTATTTATCGACGCGAAAGCGACGCGATGATTGTGGGCGAGGGGCCGACGACGAAGACGGACTGACATGTTTACGCACTCCGCGCGAGAGGAAACCTTCAGTTTATCATGAATTGGGGCAGCGTCACGTCTTCTCGGTAAATACCAAAGTATGATGAGTGGAAAAAAAACCTGCAACAACAACTGACCTAGGTACTTCGTTTTTTAGTTCAGTTTACCACATTTTCGTGGACGCGTACTGCTGAGGCCATAAATAAAACATGTTGTAACAAAGTCAATGTGGGCTGGTTACTTTGTGAAGGCGTGGGAGGACTAGCATTTCCTTGCCGGGCATTCATTGTACCTAAAATTTTTACGACCGTCCCTTTGGCTAGCAAAAAAGGAGAATTCCGTCGAGTCGCCAGATCTCTTTTTTGGGCTATAGAGATGGAGCTTCAACGACCTTCATCAAGACATGACAAATTGAACGTCCCTTTGGAAAATGCACGTAGGAAGGGTCCTTAAATGAACCAGCCGACGTAATGCAAGGGACAAGTAATGTACCAAATGTTTGTTACTAGCTTTCATCAACCATGCGCAACGGGCCTTCAAGTCGAGGCCCGGCCCGGCCCGGGGGCCTTCACATCGAGGCCCGGGCCCGGCCATGCCCGCCGCCGGGCCCGGGCCGGGCCTATAAGGCCCGGCGGGCCTTAAGATTTTTTGCCGGTCCGAAAATTCCGCTTGGTCCCCCCTTTGGTACTTTTCTGAGGGTCGAATTTTTATAGTTTATTGTACGTGTAATATATGACCCTCGAATGTTGCCATCTAAAACAGCCATCCGCCGGAGACGCCATAGCGATTTTTCGGTGAAAGCCCCAAAGAATAGTTAAAAAATTTGACCAAAATGTGGCAATTTTTGGTACTTCCGTCTTCACGAGACCTGGAAGTGACGCTCGCGTTTTTACGTTCATTAACGGTCACATCTCGACGCGATCGAAAGGCCGGTGTGTAAAGAGGAATGAGCGCGTCTGGGAGTTGTTTGCGCATTTTCGTAAAAGGTCAGGGTACGAATGCAAAAAAACAGCTGGTTTCAGCGCTACCCTCCGTCGGGGAATGGACTTTTGCAGTCTAAAAATTGGAGGCGTTTGCCGCAAACGCTGACCATAGACGGATGCGTCTCGTGGGGAATTCAATAGTGAGTTCAAAGCGGATCTTAAACGGGAAACGCCTTAATAGCAAATGCCAATCGTCTGACGCGTGTCAGCCTAAACATAATGCGCTTTCACCCAGCAGTTTACTAAGCTGCCAGATATTCCCGTACGTATGCCGCCAATTTGGCATATTTTCAATTGACTATTTTGGGATTTGCCACTTAGCTCCAGGCGATGGGATCGGGCAAAAGAAGAACGAGATCGAGGCTATTCTCTCGTTAGGAACGGTTCTTGCTAGTGGTCGTATCTCCTCATAACAAGGGGCCATTCTGTGGACGAATATATCAGCCCGAATTCGACGTTCTTCGGCGAGTTCAGCCAGTCGTACTGCCCCGACGGGTAGTCTTCCATCCATTTATCGCCGTACGTCGCCTGAAACGAGTCTCGACGTGCATTGAAGCGCAAACAAAGTCGAGATGAATGTACTGCTTCTTTTTTTGTCTTACCCTGAACACATCGACGGAGTTGCACGGCACATAGACGAGCTTGTCCAGCAGGTCGCCCGTGCATACGCCTTGCATCTTCGGTTGATACCATCGCAGTTGCTGACGTGCGCCCTCGTTCATGCCCGCAGTATAGTCCATTCCTCGTGCGGCGTCCTCGTAGAGGTAGAAAAGGTCGATCCGTTGGCCTTCCTTGATGATGGTCAACTCGAGCGAGTCTTTCAGTCGGCCGAGGATCCACTTTAGGCGGAACGTTTTCGAGTCGATGAAGGTTTGGATTAGTTCCTCGGAGTGTTCGCTGCGACGCATAGCGAAGTCAAAGTCCCACGTATGCGGAATGATGGAGCATTCCCGGTACCAACCTATAAATCTCGACCGGGTAATGGCTAAAGATCGTCAGTCGCGACGTAATACGGCCCCATCGTGCTCCGTGTCGTACTGGTACGGTACGGCGGGTTAAGTCCGGCAACCATTTCTAGTCGAAATTAAACTGAATCAAAACATAATAAGTTTGTCTTTCATGGAACACATTATTGTATGTCCGTCCAGTACGGAATACGGTACTGCTCCACTTTTCTCTGTATCTAGCAATGGTACGTCCCGCAATGTTCCGTACTCCGTCCCGTACTGTTACGGTACGGCGGGCATCAATACAGTACGAGATGGTACGGAGCACAGTACGGCAACCAGCTGCCGGTCCCTGATAGCTGCACATCGCTGGTATATTCTTGACGCTTTGGAACGATCATTGTACTGTTAAATTTAAATGGTAACGAGCTTACCCAGCAGTGAGCCGCCGAATAGGAAACACGTCGCGTTATGTTCTTCGCAAAGGTCACGGAACTCGGCAACGGAATCTGCGAAGCTAAGCGGAATATAGCGCGTTACGTTGTGGGCTCGTGTCAGTAGCTGTTTGCACGAGTAGAAGCGACCTCTAGCCCAGGCCTTCAGGAAGCGGGGGATGGAATCGGGGACGAGCGCGACCACTTCATGTCCATTGTCCATGCGAATAGTACGCGTCGTCGTGTTGTACCTGAAGGATATGAGCAGAGTCTAATCGGGCTTTCCGAGGATTTGCAAATGAGCATTTACTACCATTAACTGTTCCAATTTTATTGCAAAAATTATGAGCACGACTTAGAAAAATCGTGTGGTTACGAAACTAAACATACGTGCGTAATTAAAAAGTGTGCCGTTATATGTCGGTCACGCAAACTCTACATAAAGTCAAATTTGTAGAGCTTTTTAGGAACGGTTTTTGATTAAGTTTCGTGTCTTTGTTGAGAATAATCCTCTAACGTAACAGAAAAATTGCTAGAAACCGGAAATATTGGGGACCCACCGCTCTAACGAGGAGGCTCCTCATTTGCCTGACAACTGACGGAAGAACAAAGGTACGATCGGCTCACCTTAAGACGGCTCGGTCTCCTTCGTCCATTTCAAAGCGAAGGTAGTCCTTGTTGTCGTCGTCATAGTACGTCACTATTGTGGCTACACTACTCTCCGGCCGGCCAAACAATGCCGTACTCAGGTCCTTTCTTGACGCCAGAAGCACCGGAGCGGCGCACCGTTCATTTGCGATAAGTTTCTGCATGCAACCGACATCTATCAGCAAGAATCTGAAAGGCAACTTATGCTCGAATTGTACAAGGCTTTCTTTGTTTCAGCAGTAAACGACATCGGACTGCCATGATGGCTTCAGGGCTGAGCATTCATACTATGTGTTGGTGACATTTGAACGCTGCAGTCGGATTATAGATTAAAAGGCTAGTACATATTTCCATTTGCGGGGCTGCAAAAGTCTTTTCACGCTCGTTAATGTGCGCGTTTCATCTGAACATTTTCACCTTTTCGGAGCTAGCAGCACCTGGCTTTCCCATGAACCTATTTTAGCACTCACGCTTTCAGAGTGTCCAGCAACCTTTCAGAAGTCCAACCCCTTCGCTTTCAGGTTATGCTAACCGCCGCCTACTCTAGTGGCCGTACGCTATTCCTTACTTGGTATCCACCGTTGGAGGAGCGTATCCGAAGTACCGTATTCTCCCCGATTGCCAGAAAACCAAGTATACCATGGCGAGGCTCAGCAACAGAACGTAGACTAAGAACGACCTTCTGAATCTCGAGAGAATCTGCGGGCACGACATGTGATGGACAGTCTAAAGGGAACTCATAATGTTTGTTTGAACAAGGCGAACTCGAAGAACGACATAGCATGGGTAGTAGGCGACGCGTATGGAAATTACTTTTAGACGTTTCGTTTAAAACTTGTGAGGAAGAATTCTAAAAATCTGGTAGCCAGAGTTCGAATAAAGTTTAAAAAATGTTTGAACCATTCTTCGTATAGGGCTGCACGGTCCGCGAAGGCGACACAAAAGGCGAACAGCTGAATCGCACCAGCCTGGGATTTGTTCTATAGATAGGTCCGTATAAAAGTTTTGCGCCGACAAGTGTCACAATTTCTTGCAACGGTCAGGCCCTTCTTTGTTTGTCCTTTGTGAAGGAGCGGTCATTTGTATGGTTCCTTGGTGTCGTGTTCGTAGGCGCAATTCGTCGGCTCTGTATGGCGTCGTAAAGATTTCAATGCGACCACGCGACTATATTTATGCTACGACTACTTAAATTTAAGGCTTCATGCATCACGCTAATAGGCTCAAGAGCGGGCATAAATGCACCCAGAAGACATCCTTAAAGGCATCGTTAGCACTCTCTACTGCGCGCGCGGTTTTATCGGCCAAGTACCGTAGAAATGGAAAACACAACTATTGCTTAACATGAGATGCAAGCGTCCTTGCCATTCGCGTATGCACGTAGCCCCGTTTGAACAACGTTTTCGGTAATGCTGCTGTGAGATGAACTGATCTCTTCATTAATTCATGTTAGTGTTAGGGTCAGCCAGTGATATCACTACTTTTACGGCCATTGGGCTGCGTCCAGAAGTCGAGAAGTCCGCGAGCATTTCATGTTTATTGGTTATGCCAGGCGCAAATTGAAATTAGCATGACATGTCGAGCAAGATGCAGGCCCACGTGTTTTTGGCCAGGCGAAATTCAGTCAATTAGCGTCTTTTCTCCAGCGCCGCTGACGAAAAGAGCGATCAATTGCTACGCTACGAAGCCAGGATCACGTTGATTAGCTCACGAATGGCCCATCTTTCGAACCCCCTGAGTGATGTCTTGCTCGTAGGCGTGCACCTTGAACGTAGGTAGACGCCGGCTATAACCAACGAATGCGACTTCTACGCAAACGCTTAAACTTCGCGTTTAGTGTAGTACTGAAGCAGCGTTTACGTTTCCTGTACACTGGGACGTTCCGCTAACCGCAGAACAACATCTTTTTGGCTCTACGAGAATCTACAATTTCAGCGCATTTCCTGAAGAATAACTGATCTTATTTCAGTTCACTGGAAGCAAAGCCTAGCAAGGCGGTGTTGTAGAAATCGATGAAGAAGACCTTTGTACAAAAGCGAATAGAGCAAGAACGCACAGCGACAAGGAAGTGGAACAACGGAAACGGATGTTGATTTTTCTAGCGGTAAATATTTGAGTGTACACGTTGACAATTATTACGAAGCAAGCTCAAAAAGTTTTGCGCACAAAGTTTTCTGAGTTTCTCCCATAAACTTGAATTCCTTAGCAAAAAGTGCTATCAGCAAAATGCATGCAATTGTTACTTCAATTGACCCTTCTATATAAAATAATGGGCAGCTGAATTTGGAACATTCGCGAAGTTAGTAGTTGAGCGGATTGCAACAAGCTTTCACTATTTATGTGAAATCTTCGACTCAAATTTCGTTGGTATCGCCATGCTGTCCTCAGCCTGAAAGTTGAAATGGGCCGGGACTGGGGCGATGACCGGGACCGGGACTCGAACTCCCGGATTCCGGGACCGGGACCGCCCAGCCCTGGAACGTAGCTACATGCGAAGCACTAATATTGTGTACAACGTTAACGGCCTTAGATCGACAGCATGCAAAATCACTCTGACCCAAAGAGCTGGTGTGTCCGGACTGTGGAAAAGAGAATGGGTCGCGACTCCTTTCACTTCTTCACAGCCTTATGCGTCAAGGGTAACGTGCCTAACTAGTATGGCGTCTTCACTTCCTACTGCTGCCTGGCCGAGTTGTTCCTAGTTGGTTGCTCGCTGTTGTTCTTCTCCTCGTTGGTCGCACCAATAAAGTAGCACTTTTATTGAGTAGGACGAGAAAGACCCAACTGAAATGGGTTACATTTAGTTGGGCAATAGCATGATGAAACACGAAGAAAATAACGCGAAAGGTGGGAAGGTTGGGAGAGGAAGCGTCCCCAGTGGCGCTCACAGAGTGTGCGAGATGGCCACTGGGTAGCTGGGACGACTGCCTCGTTCGGTGGTGGCACTGCGGTTATATAGTGGCGAGGTGGTGGCAGCAGTCGATTCGCAGGCGGGAGGTTCTTGGCGCCATGCGGTTTGAACGAAGTGGCTGCGACGGGAGCGGCGGCGGACCGCGCTCAAGGTCACCCGTGGAGTGTAAAGTGTAGAAAGAACCGTCGCGAAAGTGGAGGGAGATTCGAATGCACCTCGTGAACCTCGCTGTTCACGACA
>JNEY01000027.1:296933-317522 GCA_020875895.1 Aphelenchus avenae | reverse complement strand
CCTCCCCCCATGTTATGCTAACATAATTTCTGGACATTGCCTAAGAACTTCATTCACATTCCCTAGACTAACGCTCTTTGTGCCGCATTCCTTGCTCAATGCGGACAACAACATCCCTCGTCCTGCGTTGCGTCGCCGTTAACAGCACGTCATCGTTCGCCTAGCTCCCTTTGACGCATCGCATTCCACGGCCTATTTGTCGGGAACGTTGACAACTGATCAGGTCGCATCGTTCTCGTCAGCCCTTTATCGTTAGGGACAACGTCCTATTTGCAACTAGGACTAGTGTTTATGCCTCCCGCCTTCTTCCTTCAGCTTCCTGGAGCTCTTGTCGCTGTCGACGTCAGGAATAAAGCCTCGTAGAGAGCTGCTTTATTGCAGGTTTTGTAGGCTTAATACAGTTGAGCACGGTAGAATGCGGGTAGAGAGAGAAAGAGTCTCTGGGAAGAGAAGGAAAGACCCGGCTAAAAAGAAGGAAATTAGCCGAGTAATAATTATGCGAAATACAAGTAAATTATGCGGGGTCAAAGGGGAATATTTTAGGCCAGACGGCGGCGGGGCTAGCGGCGGTGTGGGCCGCGTCACCCGTTCGCGGTGAGAGTCGGGCAGCCGGGTAGCGGCGGAGTGGGCCGCGTCCCCGGTCACCTTCCTCCAGGCCGTCGCATGAGCACACTGAGCTGGCTGCCGGGAGGTGGTGAGAAGTGACCTTGACCGACGAAATTCGCTGCGTAGGCTGGCGGGACTCCTCGTTCGAAATGTGGCGGGAGTTCGGTCGGAGTGGAATGGCGGCTCTCTCAGTGTCTGCGGTGTGGGCAAAGCACTGGAGAGAGCGCCCGCAGGATGCGTAGAAGAGGCGACGCGGGAGTTTAAACCGCCGAAGAATTAGCATAGCAGGAACTCGCGGACATCGTTCGCGACACTGGGGGCCGCGACGACGACGACGACGAAGTGACGACGAAGGCGTTGAGGGCAGTGACGCGAAGAGAGGTAGACGGTGGAGGTGGGAGGCAGAGGCAGTGGCACAGATTGGAGAGTAAGGCACATAAGAAAGAGAACAATAACAAAAACTAGTAACAGAGAACTATTAACAAGGGAACGAAACAACAATTAAATTATGTACAACAGAAAAGTCCGGAATCGGTTGAGATCTTGGCGACGTCGGGGAGATCAATCGCTGTGATCGGAGTACTGGTCCTTGTCGCGACGGCGGGGCTTCTTCGACCTCGGTGGCGGCTGCAGGGCGGCGGCTTGACTCGCAATGAGGTCCATCATCCTCTGCAGCTGCTGGTTGTGCTGCTCCTGTTGTTGCTGGAACAGCTGGGCCTGTTGCTGCAAGACGGCGCTGATGGTGGTCTGAATGTCGGGACCGGCGCTGGCGGCAGAAGTCGAAGGCGCGTCGTACGCTTGGACAATGGTCGTGGGGGCCGGCTGCAGGGTCTGCGCTGCCGGCGGTGTGGGCCGGGCAGCGGCAGAGGGTCCCGCAGAGGCACTGGTCGAGGTGGCGGTGGATGCCGCTGAGTCTGGGCGCGTTGGTGGTGCGCTGGTGTAGTCGATGTTCACGCGGGCCGCATCGGGAATCGGCGTGGACGAGTAGTCGATGAGGCGGTGAGCGGTCTTCATGCTCGCCTTCGGGTAGCTCTGCCATAGGTCCAAGCCGTGCTCCGTCATGAGGTACTTCTTGCGACTCTCTACGGTGTAGTCGGTGAGGTAGCGTCCGTCCTCGGAGGTGCCGATGGCGGCTGGCCATGGAGAGCTGACGCCCAGGCGGCGGTCGCGGTCGTAGAGCTGGATGTCGCTGGTGTATAGGGCGACTCGGGCAAACGGCAAGAGGTCCTCTTGTTCCGCGAGGAGGCGGAGAGCTTGGCTCATCCACCTGGCGCGATGCGTCCGGGCATACGGCGGCAGGACGACGAAGACTTCGACAGCGCCGAAGTACTTCGCGTAGACGTGGCACATCTCCTGGATGAGCTTGTCGAAGTCGTCGTGGTTGCCCTCGACGATGTAGTTTCGGCCGAGCCAGAACACGACGCGGCTGACGGAGTCGCTCGGGAAGCAGTTGAAGACCTCGTTCCTGATGGAGGCCCGGTTGCCGTCGCGGAGGGCGATTATCTCGACCTCGTTGCGGAGCATCGGGCTGAACGCGTGGTAGACGGGCTCCTCCGCGAAGACGACCGTCTGACCGACGAGAAGTCTGCCGTGACGGGTCGAGTCGCGGTTGGGCGAGGAGGAGAACGGCTCCCAGTAGATGGTCTCGCGGGAGAGTTCGGCTCGGATATGGCGGAGGCCGTACTGCCTGTAGATGACGTGCCGGAGCTCGTTGAACATCTCGCTCGCTCGGTTGAGCATCTCGTCGTTGATCGAGCTGCGGAGCTCGGCGTCGACGTTAGCGGTCTGGAGCCAGCTTGGGCGGAAGCGGAGCGGGCCGGAGAGGTGGTCGAATAGGTAGCGGTAGGCGAACTCGCAGGTGCTCACCCAACGCTCGGCTCCTTGCTTGAAGTGGAAGTACTCCGGCCACGGAGTCCTCGAGTCCTCGTCGAGCATGAGCGGCTGGAACTCGGCGATGAGGGCCGGGATTCCTTGAGCCCAGTCGAAGGTCTGGAGCAGGCGGTGCAGGAACACGACGATGAAGCGGACGCGGTCGTCCTTGTTCTTCAGACGCACGGCCCACGAGAGAATGATGTGGTGGCCGAGAGTGTAGATCTTCATGTCGCCGAGCTCGTAGAGCATCTTCAGCAGCGCAGGGTCTTTGAACGCTGGCGTGGTCTTCCAGCGTTTTAGGTTGATCCACTTGCCGGTCTTGACCGTTGGGTGGAAGCACGGTCGCTCTTCGGCGGCGCGAGTACACTGCTCTTCCGGATTCCAGGTCCGTTCCGGAGGCACTGCGAACGTTTCCGGCTGCGCCGGCGGGTCGATGGTCTGCGACCTGAGTTCGCTGAGCGCGACGGCACGGATGCGGAGAGTCGGGTCTTCTTCATCACCGAAGATCTCGTCGGTGAAGCTGTTGATGTCCTCCTCCGTGGGACGCAGAGTCCAGGCCGGTGGCAGCGGATGCGTCTTGAAGAGGCTGTTGTTGGAGACGCGCCTTACCGCAGGGGTGCCGCCGGCGGCGTGGCCCGGGCGACGCTCCTTGCGGGAGGTGGACTGGTACGGCGCTGCATCGCTGCGGGCAGTAGACAGCGCAGTCGGGATCATGACGCCTTCTCGTTGGCGAGTGTCGTAGACTCGTGAGAGCGCGCTTGAGACTCGCGTACTGGCCATGGACGTGTCTGGAGTAGAGGTGCGGAACGACCCAGTCGAGCTGGCGAGGGAGACATCACGGGTGTCCGGTGTTGGTGCTCGGACATGCTTGCGTGACTTGCGCTCTACTAGGATGGCTGGTCGAGCGAACTTCGGAGAGGCGTCCCGGCGGCTGGTGGACGCGTCTCTACTGGAGGGCGAGGGCTTGACTCGCCGATCTGTCGGCGGTGTGGGCCGAGCAGAACGGGAGCGACGATCGCCTTCTCCGTTGTCCTTCTTGTGACGGTGTTTGTCTTGTGGGGAGCGGTCTTTGCTCCTTCGTTTGTCCTGAGGGGAGCGATCTTTGCTCCTTCGATGGCGAGACTTGTGATGGTCTTCGCGTCGACGATCTGCATCGCCGCTGGTTCCTTTGTCCCCGGAGCGGCCTGAGTGGCGGCTGCTTTCCGACGACTTGTGTCGGTCCGAGAAGCCAGAGGTCTTGCTGGTGCTGCGTGAGCGTCGAGAACGAGATCGGCTTCGCCGGCGTCGCTGGTCTCGTGAGCGGCTTCTGCGGTGGGGCTTGTCGCCGGATCGAGAGCGGCTTCGGCGGCGGCTTCTGGGAGGCGAGACGCCTTTGACCATCTTCCCGAGTCCGCTTCTCAGCATGCTCTCGAGGCTTTCGCGGAGGCTCTTGGCTCCGCTGTCCGAAGGTGCCGGCTTGGGCGATCCGGGGCTTGAGCTGTCCGTGGATAAGCTGCTCTTGGAGCTGCTCGAGCGGCTGGACAGGCTCCTGGAGCGGTCCCTGATGCGCTTGGTCTTGATGACATCCTTCTTCGGCTCATTGTCCTGCGGTGAGTGCGACGCGGAGCGGCGTACTGCCGGTGGTGGTGGCGGAATAGATGGTACGACTTGCGCGACGCCTTCTGGCCGATCGCCGGCGGTATGGGCCGGGCGATCGGCTGCCGAGTGCTCCATTTGGTCTTCCTGATCGGATCGATCAGCCCTGGCGGCGGGCGCGGCGATGGTGGCTGCTCGTGGAAGCACCGTGTGGATGTGCTGCCGCAGGTTCTCGATCGGCACGCGATTGCCTGCACTCGGGTCTTCCGTGAGGAGGGTGCGGTCGAGTAGCCCGGCGTTCAGCTGGTAGAGGCGGACGGCGTTGAGAGCCGTGTTTTCCAGGTAGACGAGCGCTGGTGTGCCCGTAATACGCTTCAGGTTGTCGGCAGCCGCAGTAAGGTGCGTCGGCTGCATCGGAATGCCTTCTCCGTCCGGGTTGAACGCTCCGGACTGCACCACGATGTTCTTTAGCGGCGCGGCTTTGATGAACTGCAGCGTTGCTTCGGCTTCGACGTAGCGCACGTCCTCTTGGTTGCGCATGTGGAACTGCACGACATCGTCGAGGAAGGCGATGTACTTGAATTCGAACGAGATGACGGCGTTCGGGAACTCCTCCGGCCAGTCGCAGAGGTGGTCGTGCCTCGCGCGGAGGTTCTGCAGGTGGATCGGGTGCTCGCGCTGGATGCCTGCTTCTTGAAGGGCCTTGCGCGCCTCAAGGTGGAGGTCGATGCTGCCGGCTCCTTCGTCCTTGTCGATCCGAATGGACAGGCATCTGCCGCATTCGGCGGCAGCTTGTGCGATGCGGATGAAGGCTTTCCGTTGACCGTGGAAGGTCCGATCGTAGTCCGAGCATCCGCGGAGGTCGAATCCGGTGGGTCCGAGGCCTCCGACGCGCAGCTTGAAGCCCGGGCACGGCTCCCAGTACTTCTGGAGCGCGATGGCGGTGAGCTCGTGGCGCGTCCGCTCAGTGACGAACTTCCAGAGCCAGGGATCGACGCCGAAGGTGTGCGCCAGGATGTAGCGGTATGGAAGGCGTGCGTTTTCGGCCATGACGTGGCCGAGCGTGACGTCCTTCAGCGCGTGACGGTTGCGCCATTCGGGAAGATTGTCGAAGGCGCCTTCTGGTAAGTAGGTCCACGGCACTTGCCACGCGTTGATCTGTCCCAGGTATTCGCGTCCGGCTTGGTGGAACTCCTCGACCCACGGCGTGAGCTCGGCGCCGTCCAGTCTGAGTTTGGCGGCGGACTCTTTGTAGACGCGCGGGTCGATGATCGGGTGGAGCAGCTTGTGCTTCTTCGAGTGGCGAGCGTGGTGACGCTTGATGCCGGGGGACAGTCTGTCGATGGGCGACCTGCGAGCAGCTGGTTTACCGCCGGTGTTGGTACGCGCAGGAGGCGGCGGCGGTGGTGGTGGTACCGAGAGGACTTCTTGCGCCTCGCCTGTGTCTCCAGCGTCCGTAGCGGCGGTGTGGGCCGCGTAGGAGCTTTCGGCACCCTCAGTGCCGGCGGTGTGGGCCGGGCACTGAGGTGGCGTTGGGCTAGCCTCCATTTTCTCCTCCAGGTTCAGACCTTCGAAGATGTTCTTGTGGCTTTCGCTGAGCAGGTAGGCTTCCATCCGCGCTGGAGCGTCCGGGTCGAGGTTCTGCATGACGTTGCCTTCTTCGAGGACTTCCATCTCGTGCGGAGCGAGCTCGAGCTGAGGCAGCGGCTCACTGGTGGTGCCCGGCGCGGTGGAGTCCGTGGCTTCGTCCGAGGTTGCGGTGGTGGTCGTTGTTGTGACCGTGGTTCTACTAGTCACCGACGTGGTGGCTTCGGTGCTCGTCGACGGCTGCTGGGTAGGCGGGTCGACGGCACTGGTGGTGGACGACGGCTGCCCGGTGGTGGCCACGTTGACGATGACGGTCTCGCTCTGCTGGGGGGCAAGCTGCTGCTTGATGATGCCGCCGCAGAACTTTCGGTAGCGGGCGAGCACGACGTTCACGATCTTGTAGTTTCTCCACTCGCGAGTCCAGGCTTTTGGCGTGGAGCCCTCCGTTTTGATATTGAGGGTGCGCCAGTTGTCCCAGAAGTCCGCTAGTTCTTTGCGGAACTCGTCGTCGGTTTTGGCGGCGGGCGGCACCTTGATGAGACGCACTGCTTCCGCGTGGGTGTACTTCTTCTGGAGGGCGGCCATCTCGGCTGGAGTAGGCGAAGTAGACTCGCTTTTGGCCCTTGGTGTTGGCTTCCACGGGATGCGCTTAGGCCTGCGAGCATCGTTAGGACGGCTGGAGCTGGAGCTCGGCGACGTAGTGGTAGTCGCTTCTTGAGCACTTGCCTGGGGTCCGGCGGTGTGGGCCGGGACCTCCGAGGTAGTTGCTGCAGCCGCAGGAGCTGTCAGTTCGGCGGTGTGGGCCAAGACTGAAGTCCTTTGGCTGCTCTGCGGCTCGTCCTCATCGTAGTCGCGCAGTTCTGGATGGGCCGCTTCTGCTTCCATGCGAGCTCGTCCGACGAGTACTTGCTGGACTTCGCCGGGTCTTGTGGTGCGTTTCGTGCCATCGGCTTCCGTGATGACGCCGGGATCGTTGTCATCGTAGTCTTCGTCCGCGAACGTGCTGAAGGTGTAGTCCTTCGGCATGCGGTCCTTCGGCTTCTTGCGCACCATGGCTTCCGAGGGTGTTGCTGAAAGTAGTGAAATTAAGCTGGGCTTAATTTGCAACGATGCCGTCGGAGCATAAGTCGCGTAAACACGGGTGTGTTTCGCAATAGCCGAGGAAGAAAAAATGCACGCAGCCGGTTGGGGCAAGCGCTGCGCTGACGAATGATTTATGGCGTCGGCTGGCTGGCTAGTGGCGTCCGCTGGCCGTGGATCGATATGCACGCGGCCCGGACTGAGAAGAGACAGCGAGGCTGGCAGGCGCGCCGGCGTAGGGTCCACTGGCCAAGAGGTCAGCGACTGCGGCGAGAGTTGCTGGCTGCTGCGTCCATCGTCCGTTTTGTGTGCGTTTCGAGCTGTCGGCTGCGAGTGGGCGGAGTCCGGCGGTTGTTGTTCCGAGGTCCCGCGTGCGTGCGTTGGTAGGGCACACGGCGACCGTAGGTCGCGAAGAAAGTCGCGTTGGGACCCAGCCCATCCGAACGTCCGTAGCACGCTTGTCGACGGTTGCTGCACGGAACGGAATAGGCCGTTGAGCACGGCGGCACATGCGCGTGGAAGGTGAACAGCACAAAATTGGAAGATGGTGAGGTGCTGAACAGCGTCTCGGTGCCGGATGAGGATCAACGGCAGTGGTAGTCGTAGTGACGGCAGGAGAACGAGTTGAACGTCCCGTTCGGCTCGTAGTAAGTGCAGGAGAGTAGGCTCGAGGTGGAACAGCAGCACAAGCGTAGAGACCGGCTCTGGGGCGGCGTATATACCCAGGATGTGCCGAGTGAACTCTGGCATGCGGTATCTGAGTCGGGTCTTTCTCTTGAGTGTTGATCCGGCATCGTAGGGAGCGGTGCCGATCAAGTCCCCGTGAGCTGGTGGCGGCGGAGTGCGGCGTTCCAATGGCTTTTCCGCAGAGCAGAACGGTTCCTGGATAGGTCTCGGTGGTCTCACGGCGGTGTGGGCCATGGAGACCTCCTCGACTTCGACGTAGGTGGTAGTAGAGGTCGGCAGGAGCAGCGGCTTAGCGTCTAGTGGATTTTTGGATAGCTGCTTCTGCGGTGACCGTAGCAGGGCGCCTGAGCCTTCTCGCGATGATGGTTGACGTCCAGAGATTGAAGAGGTCGATGTCGAGGGTTCCAGGTGCTCGTTGTTGCCGTAAGCAGTGGTACTGCCGGCGGGGTGGGCCGGGCAATACGCATTGCTGGTGAGGGTAGGTACTGCGGTATCGTCGGCGGTGTGGGCCAAGCGATACGCAGTCCATTTCTGCAGCCAAGGTGGTGGTAGGCTGAATGATGTAGTCCGCTGTGAAGGCCGGAGGTGACGGTTGTGACGCGAGGGGTCCTCTGCGTCAGCGGTGCTGGGAGCGGTTGACGAACTGCTCGACCAGGAATTAGAAGCCTTCGAAGATGCGGAGTCGGTGTCCGCTTGCAGGCTTCCTCCGAGTGCCACTCCCAGGACGGTGTGGACTGAGAAGAGGCCTTCTCGCAAACGCGGTCCGTATCGATACTGGAGTCGCAATAGTTCATCGGCGCCGATCAGGAGGTGCGGTTGAGCGTGAGTGACGTTTAACGGCATCCGATTCCTGCGCAGCGCGGCGAGAAGCTTCTCATCGATGATTACAGTGCGGACTAGCTTCGGGAGCCGTCCAGTAGCGAGTTGATCGATGGAAATCCTGACTCCTTCTGGTGTGAGGAGGTCAATGCTGGTGTTGTAGCCCGTGAAGCTGTCGAAGTCAGCGGTCGGAGTGCTTGCGGCAGGAAGCTTCAGCGCTCGTACCAGTTCCTTCGAGATGACGGAGAACGTCCGGAGGTGGTCGAAGACGATCACGGCTTCCACGGAGTCGTCCGTCCACGGGTTCTTCACTTTGGCGATTAGGCACTGAAGAAGAGGGGTCTTGTCCTCATCCTTCGACTTGTAGGTCTTCTCGAACCGGGGCGTGGTCTCAGCGATCGGTCGTCCAAGTTCACCGCCGTAGAGTCCACTGGGTTGGTTGGGCGAGACGTCCTCATTGTGTAGCTCATGGCTCCAAGGGCCATCCGGGGTCTCAGCAATCCGGGGTACTGAGAACCTTGAACCGCCACCAGGTGTACGGTCGAACTGCACCATCCCGTCCGTTGTCGAGCGTCTGTCCGTCGCACGAAGGTTCTGCTGCTGGAGGAGGTACTCTGCAGGCCCACTGGCGTAGGCGTCCTTCGATGTCACGCTCTTATTGATCGCAGTCGTCGGGCTGTCTGTGCCGGGCAGTCCATCAGGATCGGTTCGGTGTTCCTGTGACGGCTGGGTCTCAAGATTCGTCGAGTTGCTCGTCCCAAGGCGTGAGCTGAGGTGTGCACTCGGTAAGCGCGAAGTTTTCACGGTCGACCCTCCAAGGGGTCTGGCTTCAACCAGTTGACGGGAGTACCAGGACTGGCGCACTAACCGTGACGGACTTGAGGGTCCCCCAAGGTTCACCCTCGGAGAAGCGACGGAAGGTGCCCCGGGGTCTTCTTCGACGTTGCTAGCTCCTTCTTATTGGCGCGCATCGGCTCGGTTCGAAGTTCCTTGCGGCGTCGTTGCAGGTCCTTGCAGAGCGCTTGATGGTGCTCGCCATGTCCGCAGTGACGGCAGGGTACTCCGGACTTTTTGGGGCACATCCGAGCGTGATGCCCTCCTTCGAGGCACAGGAGGCAGTAATTCAGCTTCAGTACACGTCGGAATCGCTTGTTTGTTGTGTCGTAGCGAGGGCACTGTGACGGCCAGTGTGGGCCGCTGCACAATGCGCACTGCGCTTCGATGACTTGAGTGTCGGCCATGTAGTTGCAGTACCGGTCGGGCGGGCGGCGATCGCTGCTCGTCTGACGCTGGTTCGTGGCGCTGCGATACGGCACGAATGCACTGGAACTTCCGTGGCTGAGTGTAGTAGTTCCGCTGGCGGATGGTTGCGGCTTAGCATCGGCACTGCTTCCGCTGAACGGCTTCCCATCTGCTCCGACTTGCAGTGGTCCGGAATAGGCTAGTTGTGGTCCTGTTCCGGCGCAGCTGGACATCATGGCTTTGAGGCGATCCTGCGGTGGCTGTGCAGGTTGGGCGATAGGCTTGAACAGTTCACCCCCTCCCAGGTTACTTGCGGCAGGGTGGGCCGCAAGCCCTCGGGCGGGCGCGACGTCGGCGGTGTGGGCCAAGCGTCGCTGAGAACTGTTGTGAGCGCCACCACGTCCTGTGGTCCATCCTGGCTGCTGTGGTGCCGGCTGCTGCGTGCCCAGGTTGTTCTGGTGACAAGTAGTGACGTCGGTGGGCGGCGGCTGCGACTGCAGTCGGACGGTGGCGCATTCTTGTTGGGAAGCGGACAGCACTCTAGAATCGACGGCGGTGTGGGCCATGCGATTGCTAGAGCGTGTAGCGTGAGCTGCCTCGTCGCGTTCCTGGATGATGTCTTCGATGCGTTGCTGGAGGCGACAGTAGTAGTCCAGCAAGTCCATCTGCTTTTCGTCCAGTTGTTTCGGGATGAAGTCTGGGTCCTCGAAGAACTGCTGGCGGAGCTTCAGCATGTGACGCGCCCACGGGCTGTCTTCGGAGAGGTGTTCGGTGTTGAGAACGTCCCAGTCCCCCATCGCGAGTGTGTACTGGGTGGTGTCGTAGCGGAGTTCTTCGACGATGTCGCGAACTGACGTGTAGAGCTGATTAAGGCGCTGGTAGGAGTCTTCCGGATACGGGTGAAGGCTGCTAGCCAATGCTTGCAGGCGGTCGTAGTTGTCCGAAAGATCCCAGATGAACTGCATGATCTCTTGCGTCCGGGCCTCATAGGTGTCCGTTGAACCTCCGGGCGTTCGAGATTCATCCTGTGCTTCCGTCCTCGCCGGCCGCAGCGAGTGCCAGTTGACGGAGGCGTACGACGACGAGTGAGCAAGATTCCCCTTGTCGGCTGTGTAGGCCGAGCAAGGTNGGCCCATTTTACGACCCGCCACCCCCCCCCCCTCGGTCCCGACCTCCACCCCAGGGCTTTGCATTCGTTCGTAGTTTTCGTTTTCGTTTTCGTTCGTTTTCGTCAGGCGAAAGCGAAAACGAAAACGCGAAGTTTCATTTTGAGCAAACGAAAACGAAAACGAGTTATTTTGCTCGGACGAAAACGAAAATTTTTGAAAATGCAAAGCCCTGCTCCACCCCCCCCCTGTCCTGAAATCCTGGCTACGGCCCTGCTCGGAACTGCGTGACGATTAAGGGCAGACGGGGTATCTCGAAGGGCGACATTCGTGGGGACCAGTTGCACTAACGTCTAGTACCCCTTGGAAAATAAGGTGTTTCCCTGCTTGCCACCGTCGTCAGTTTTATACGCTGGTGATAATGACCACTGCGGATGCGGCCCTTCATGCAACTGTCGCTTCCATGTCTCCTTCAGTCGTCTTTAATACGAGACTAGAATTCTTTCGAAATGCCAGGGAAGAGCGTGTTATTAGCAGCTTTTTATTCAGACCACACAAAATAACGAAGGAGAACTGCAAGAATCTATGCGACGATGGCATCGTGGAATTTGGCGACGACAACAACCCGTAAGCGCTTAAAATGTCTCAGAAGTACTTCGATGCGGCGGACTTTGTACTTATCCCCTTTTCGATCTATTGCAAATACTAGCACCAAATTGGATAATCGCGTTGAGCTTTTGCCTGATTGTCCTCATAAAATAGACGTAAATTTACAGGCGCATCATCCTAACCACCGCAAACAAAGACAAGACAATGGAACTCGCGATCAAGTTGACGGAGGAGGCAAACGGACGTTTCACGTTCGACGTTGAGTATGGAATTAACCCGGAATGCTTGAAGAAGACGGATGCGAAGTATGTCCTGAATAGCGTTTGTCCAGTCCCACTTTTTTTTAACAACTACCAATATCACCCCAAACTACAATTTCCACTACCACTTCCGTTGGAGAACAAATTAACAACTACCACTACTACCACTACCACTACCAGCAAGCCAAAAATGTGGCCTTTCTTGGCGCATTATCGTGAAAAATCAAGGCGTAATGTGGCTGATCAAATAAGCCGTGAATTTCTCGTCAAGTAGGTCGTCCTTGGTGCGACTTTTTCGTCCTCCGACAGCAAGACCCGCACCGCTAAAACACTTTAGACGGTCCAACGTAGCGTGAGCTGCGTGATACGCGTGGGCTAGCATGCAGACGTCCTAATAGCAGGGCTGGGACCGAGCTAGGAAAACCCATAGTTTCCGTACATTTTGGTGGTCTCGGTCTCGGCCGAAACACAGAGACTTTTAGACTGCACCGGTAGGCGCTGCCCAGCGAGTATTTTGTCACTATATGGCCATTTTTTACCAAAATTTTGATGTCGACTCCTTCGAGGGGACATATATTTACAGCTACCTTACAATGTAGAGGTCGAACAAATAATTTTTACAGGTACTACCCTATCACTGCCTATTACGAATCACGATAAAATTTGCTGCAGTCTCGGCCACAGTCTCGTTCGGTTGCTTTCCGGGGTGTCGGTCTCGGTCTTGGTTTGATTTCAGCGCCGCAGGCGACACCAACGAAAATTTGATCAGATTTTTTAGAAGCATACTGATAATTTGGCGGCGCCTGCGGCAGGCCAAAAAAAGTGGTTGGTTCCCCTTTGGTTCGGCAAAAAGTGGGACTTTTTGAGGTAGTGGAACAACGACTACCACTACCACTACACTTCCGTTGAAGCCCAAATTAACAACTACCACTACCACTTCTGGTAGTGGTAGTGGAAAAATACTGGTCCTAAACTCTCTTGTTAACAACTCGGTCGCTCTTTCAGGTTCCACTTTGGGGAGCAGTACGGCGCTTGGTCGACCGACTCTATAAACTTTAGGGTCATGGTGATGCGTAAGTAGTAACATATCCGCAAAGCTGCTGCAGTCCTTCCAGTTTGCACTCGATAGCGCGTCGTTTAGAGAGTAAAGTCGATCCCGTGGTACCGTTCGAACTCGGAACACGTCTCCAGATCACGGTCGAACCCAGCTCTGGCGACATAACAGTCGCATGCGGCGTCGAACATAATTTGTCGAAGGAAGCCATCATCAAGTCTGTAGGGTCCACGGGTCCGCATCTCTTCTACACGCCGCAGTTCTACCTTGACTCTTGGAAGGAGACGCCCAGTGGATGCACTGAGTCAGATGAGCAATACGTCAAGATCATACTGGTACGAACTATGCTCATTAGTAGATGTTACGTTTGACGCTACTGCAGCACAAGTTTAGCGTGACGCGGAATTGTGGACTGAAAAGACGAATAAACAAACGACAAAAAGTCCGACAGCAATCGACAAGTACGTGCGATTTTAAACACACACAGTGAGGCGCTGCTGGATGACGTGAGGGAAGCGCTACTGGTTGGGCCATGTCGTACTAGGATTGTTGCTAGATTGCGTCCGATCTATTCACCGGGAACCTTTCCACTTACCGCTGACTCTCCTATGACTTACGACTCTTCCTTAAGAACTTCGTTCACATTCCCTAGACTAACGCCCTTCGTGCTGCATTCCTTGATCTATGCGGACAACAACATCCCTCGGCCCGCGTTGCGTCGCCGTTAACAGCACGTCATCGTTCGCCTAGCGCCCTTTGACGCATCGCATTCCACAGCCTATTAGGAGAGATGCTAAGAGCCTATTAGCAAATATGCTAACAAATTACTGACAAGTAAGCCTGATCGGCAAAACCTTCGCGCGACACGCGAGTTTTTACCCAGCATTTTTAATGGAAATTGTCAAAAAGTGGAAAATTTCGGCTTTTCGAGCCAAAAAAAACTGTGGAAAAAAGCGTAGGAATACCTTTTTGCTCGGAATTGGGGCAATGTCGGAACTGTCGAAGCATGGTGGCCATGGCCCGCTGAGCGCCTAAATAGGCGTTATTCCAATCAGCAAATTGAAGGAGACAGTAGTAGGGAGCGTTAGCGTCTCGGAACTGCGCAACGGTCATGCGCAGATATGAACCTTATGGGGCGACTCCGCTGGAGACCAGTTTCGCTAATCGTCTAAGTTCTCCTTGTAGAATAAGTTGTTTTCCATGATTACCGCCGTTGCCAGTTTGGTGACAATGACCACTTTGGAAGCGCCCCCTAATACAACTGCGTCTTCCATGTTTGCTTCAGCCGTCCTTTGATGGTGAGACGAGAACTCCTTGTTCCTTCGAAATGCCACGAAAGAGTCGTGTTTCTTTACCTAATCATTCAGTGCGCACAAGATAACGGAGGAGAACTTCGAGGATCTGGGCTACGATGGCATTGTAGAATTCGGCAACGGCGACGATAACGACCCGTAAGCACTTAAAATTGTGTCAGACTTAAGCTGGCAATTATCCCGTTTTTCGACTTGTTGCAAAAAACCAACATTTTTATGGAACACATGCTAGTACAATTAAAACGCACTCCTATTTTCAGACGCATAATCCTAACCACCGCGAACAAAGACAGTACAATGGCTCTCGCGATCAAGTTGACGGAGGAGGCACATGGACGTTTGACGTTCAACGTAGAGTTTGGAATTAATCCACAATGCTTGAACAAGACGGATACGAAGTATGTCTAAACCTGATGAATCTGTTGATTCAACCTTGATCAACTCGGTCGCTCTTTCAGGTTCAACTTTGGAGAGCAGTACGGCTCCTGGTCGGCCGATTCGACAAACTTTAGGGTCTCGATGATCAGTAAGTGTCTGCTTCGTTGCGAATCCGATGAAGTGTCCAAAGTGCATCCAGTAGCGCATTGTTTAGAGGGTACCGTCGATCCCGTGGTACCGTTCGAACACGAAAAGGACCTCCAGATCACGGTCGACCCCAACACTGGCGATCTAACAGTCGCATGCGGCGTCGAACATAATTTGTCGAACGAGGCCGTCATCAAGTCTGTAGGGTCCAAGGGTCCGCATCTCTTCTACACGCCGCAGTTCTACCTGGACTCTTGGAAGGAGACGCCCAGTGGATGCACTGAGTCAGATGAGCAATACGTCAAGATCATACTGGTACGAATTCGGAGTTTGTTATATAAAAATCAAATGATACTACGTTCAAATGTTGTTTTTACGTTCGACGCGTGCTGAACCATAGGTTTTAGCATAACGCTGAACTGTGGACGGAGCCCTCGGCCTCCGCCGGCCTCTAGGGCGGCGCCTCCTCACGCGGACGTCGGTTGCCTCATAGCGTTCGCATCCTTTACGCTCGTTTGTATCCGTCGTTCCGGTCACCTTGTGTGAGCCGGCTCCTGTCGATTGCTTTCGGGAATGAAAATCTGATGGGAATTGTGTTATACTTAGCCTTAGCCTGAGACACGTATTCGAAAATAACGGACTTTTTAGTATGGTGGTCTATTCGGGAGTCCCCCCTCCCGCGTCGATGACGGCCGTTCCTCCATGTTTCTAGACCTTTACGTGACCTTGCATGTAACATGCATGCTACGCTAGAGTCCCCATAACAATCATCAAGTGCAGAGATTTCAAACGAACATTCACATATTGGCTTCTTAAAATAAGAACAGATTTCATCCGGATAAGCTCGCATAGAACACGCATGACGCACAGGGTGCGGCCCTCTCGTAGTGGTTTTCATAACTGCATTGTTGCACTGAGCAAGCAAAAACGTATGTGTTCCTAGCCGAAATCGATCGAAAACAGTTTCGGCTGAAATATCACTCGAAAACAGGCTAGTTATTAGCGCTACCGACTGACGTTTCAGCCAAGACTTTTCCGGATAAATACAAATGTTCTTGGTCGGCACTCTAGACAAGAGGGTTTTTGGTCCCTCACTTCGGTCCAAAGTGACCCCCCCGCCCCACTCCCATAATGTTGTGACCCCCCCCCCATACTCGAGTAGTACCAATACAGCCCCTGATGTAAACTAAAGATCGGGAATCCTTAGCCGTACTGGCCCACCCGTACCATCCTCCGTACCCAACTGGAGTGGCCTACCGGACTGCCGTACCGTACTCAGCACGGCGCTCTACTCTCTAGCGTACAGGGTCACGCTAAAGTTCAAATGTCGCATAGATTTGGAGAAAATATGGTTCCAGCCAAAGTACTCCCCCCCCCCGTGGCCTAATACGGTTTCCAGAAAGGCAGCCGTACTGAGCCCCTGCCCTACCGGCTGCCGTGCTGGGGAAGGGGTACCGTACCGTTGTGCGATACCGTAGTACGGCCAGTACGGACGGGCCGTAATGTCCGGTCCAAACTTGTCAGCCTGGTGTGACGCTAAACACCCCGATACACAGCGCAGTATAGTCATGGAGACAAGCGTCTCTCTCGCCCAAATCCGTCAATCAAAAACCACTTTGGTGATGATATCCGCTTTGCGAATCACCGCCTGACACGTCCTCTGACGCTCTCAAGGTGAATTAACTTTTTGGGGACGAAATGCTCCGTTTTGATTCCTACATTCATTCTTCGCGTCGTCGCAAGCGAGGATGGTCGCTTCGTCGACGCTCTTAGTGTTGTTCTCGACGTTGATCGCGTTCAGCACAGCTAAGGACTACCTATGCGGTGACAATCATCAGGCGAAGAACAGCCGGGTAGAGCACCATTTAGACCTACAAGCATCTTACCCACGTAATTGTTTGTAGCGAGGCGGTAGCTGGAACTACGGACAGAGCACGAATCCACTGGAGAGCCCCATGCTGGTGCAGCTGGTCTACGCCGACAAGACGCGGACATGCGCCGCCTCGCTGATCACCGACCGCCACGTGCTCACGGCTCGTCAGTGCGTCGACGGCGTCAAGCCGAAGGATATCAGCATCATCTACGGACCCAGGACGTAAGAAGAAGCGGTCTTCCATCACTCTAAACTAAAGCACTGATTGGGTCGACCAAAGTTTTCTACGTTATAAACGTGTTGTCGTAACGTAGCAAGGCAATGTCTCTTTGTAGTTTAAGGCGAAGTAAATCTGCCAATTCAGCCCGTACGGCGGGAACGCATCGGTAAAGAGTGCTAAATCGCCAAGCAATGTGAACGTGGACCTGGCTGTGCTTGAGGTAAAATCGCCGGTCCTCCCCTCAACGTGTCCTGGGAAGCTTTAGCTCACGAAGGCGGTCGAGATTTCGGACAGCACCGTCCCGGTCTGCATTGGTGACACGGCCGACGAGAAGTTCTACTCCGAGTACAAAGGACTCCATTACGGCCCGAAGAACAAGTCCGAGGACAACGAGCTGGCGAGGGCCATGTATCAGGACGTCCTCTACCGAGCGGAGGAAAAAGAGTGCATGTAAGCTACAGGATGTAGGTACATCGAAGCGGTTGTGTTTTAGTGAAGCGCTTGGAAACTACCACAAAGACACCCAGTTCTGCGTGGGCAAGCGAAACCTGGTCTTCGTGGAGGTAAGAAAGCCGCAAAAGCGTGCCGAAGGATCATCGTATACTCTCTCACAAATCGACCACTCATGTGCAGACGGGCTACAACTGCGTCAGGGCCTCGATTTTGCTCCCCTAGCCCCAGCCCAGGCCTAGAGTAGGTCCGGCCCGCCCTCCCCTTCGTAACGAACTTGCTTAAAATGAATTTTTTATTGGCGAAAAAATGCCAAGAACTCGGGTCATATGTAGTCAAAACGAGGCATTTAGTGGGCGGGGGGGGGGGGGGGGCTGGCGCTGCGACGGCTTCATACGATAAACGCCGCTCACCCTAATATACGCCATTCTCATATAACACGCCCTGGCTGTCGGTCCTCACCAAAAATAACCGCCTAGCGATTGTATTAGAATGTACGGTGCCAAGGGCAAGACACGTTTAGGGAGTCTACACCGGAGCACCGCTCCTCGTCCACCACGCAAGCGATCGCTTCCTGCAAGTGGGAATCGCCCTCAAAGCTGACGCGGAGCACAACTACGGTACGGGAAACAAGAATACAACGGGGAAAGTGAACATCTTGCGCTTAGGCTCCGCCACTCGGGTCACGCTGTACCAGAAGGAGATCAACGAGCTGACCGGATGCTACCTGACCGGCGCCGGCTACGACAGCAAGCCGTCGGGCAAGCAAAGGTGCGACGACGTTAGTACGACAACTACGACGTCGTCGACAACGTCGTTTGGTACGACAACATCAACGCCGACGACAACGACGACGGCGACAACACCGACGACGACAACAACGCCGACGACGACAACAACGTCGACGACGACGACAACGTCGACTACGACGACAACGCCGACGACAACAACAACGCCGACGACGACGACAACACCGACTACGACAACAACGCCGACTACGACGACAACGCCGACTACGACGACAACGACGACTACGACGACAACGCCGACTACGACGACAACGCCGACGACAACAACAACGCCGACGACGACGACAACGCCGACGACTACGACGACAACAACGCCGACGACGACAACGCCGACAACGACAACGCCGACAACGCCGACAACGCCGACAACGACGACGACGACAACGACGACAACGCCGTACGTACTGATCGCAAACAAATTCGCGAGATATGCGAATTTGTGATAAATAATTTTGACGTGCATTGCCGAAAAATGCAAAATGTTGGCTTTTTTAAAGCCAAAAAGGTCGTGAAAAAAACGGTGGGCTCTCGTTTTTGTTCGGGAATCGAACACTGTCGGGGTGGTGGGGGGGATTAGTTTCACTAATGGGGTCAAGATTACTATAAACTAAAGCGCTGGTGGATAGGTGTGCCAAACATTCCGCATTCGCAATTGTTCGTAGTTTTTTGGAGAAAGCTTCTCGGATTAATTTATACGATAGCTGTTCCCTAAAACTTCTCGACAGGTAACATAGACGCCGGGTTCTATGAAACTCTACGCTTTGGACATGCTTGCATACCACGCGGTAAAGCTAAAATATGCATGCGTGCATTCATGCGTACTATAGAGGTACTACATACGCAATAACCCGCAGCTTTAGGTGCCCGTTTGTACTAAGCCGTATCACATACGTAGGAATACATAAGTTGTTCCCTAACACTTGTCAACCGGGTCCCGCTTCTTAAGCTGAAGCGCGGTCGTCATCAACAAAGTGTTTCTAATTTGAATGGAGTCGTAGCGCAGAGTAATAGGGCTTCTTTGAACTGAACAAACACCGTTTAATCTTTTCGTTGTTCCTAGGCAGCGGGATCATTGCACTGGAAGCTGGACATCCACGAAGATCGATGGACGGCACTATGCGGTAGGGTTAATCATGCATGCACATGACAAGAAAAAACTTAAAAACGCCCTAAAGGAGAAACTGCCATGACATGCCATTTAAGTGCAATTGGAACGACCCAGATAAGTGTACCACCGTCCACGCGCCTCTGTTTACTGCTTTTTAGGACAAGGCAAACATTTAATGTCGTAAAAGGCTTGCTTACGATAATTTACTTGCAAAAAATTGTTTCACATGCGGCTTTAGGTTGAAGGTGCATATGTCGTACAGAAAGTACGGCCGTACCGTACTCCGTACTATACGGTACGGAGTAAAGGTCGGCACGCGTACCGTATTACGGCCCTTACCGCACTATACCGTACCGTACTGCCGTACTATCGGTACGGCAGTACGGTACGGGTGGGCTTTGCCGACCTTTAGTACGGAGTATGTTGGGGGGGGGGGTCAGTAAGGTACGGAGACGGTACATAGGTCGAGTGCGGCAGTACGGTACGGCTTCGATTTTCTGGCATTTTATAACGAGTACGGGCCGTACCGTACCTTATTACGGTCCGTACCGTACTCTGTACCGTAGTGTACGGTACGGAGTACGGTACGGAGGGGGTCAGCACGGTACGACTGCCGACTGCCGATCATTAGTTTGGACCCCACACCTTTCCTTTCGCCTCCCTCACCTTTCCCCCCCCCCCTTTCGAGAAGCGGAGAGAGGCTCAGTTGGAGGGGTAGGGCGCATTTAGAAGGGCGAGTGGGCGAAATCAGACGAAATGCGGTACACCCTTTCATTTTCAGGTGGTAACTGTACGAGAGTCGTGGAACGAAGCGCTGCGCGCATGCACAGCCATAGGCGGCACGCTAGGCTCTGTACGCAGTGCGGCCTCGAGCAAGGCGATCGACAACCAATGTACTTGCGCGAGCATCAGGGCCGTCGACAGAAATTTTTTCAGTTAACCTACGCTCTTGCGGAGGCGGGTGGCTCGCGATCGGACTCAACAAGCTCGGCACGGCAAAGTGGACCTGGCTGGCGGACGGCAGCGACGTCGGCTGGAACAACTGGATCGCTGGCGTTCCGGGCACCGACTTTTGCGGCCTAGCGACACTAAAGCAAGACGGTACCTTCATGAAATGGCTCGACTTGCGCTGCGACGGAGACTTCGGCCCCATGTGGGCGCTTTGCGAAAAGTAAAGTCTTTGAATTTCATGTCGCTGTCTCGCTACTATTTGACTAAAGAATGGTCCAACATTGTGCAAATAAACTTTCGGACCGAACGAATTGTTAGTCTTTTGCACGGCCTTCGTCGTCATTGTACGCGAGTGACGCTGGTCCTTCCCATCGCTGTTTCGGTGAAGTTCTGAGTTCGGTGAAAAAGATGAAGTGTATTGTTGTGGACCTTACTTCATTTTCACTTCATTCAACCAAAAACCCATTAATCGCCTCCAACACCAACATTCATTCACGGTGCCCGCCAGGAGCCCGCAGCTTAGCCAATGGGCAAGTCGTTATGGTGAAGAGACGGCCTCCGAGCTGTTTACGGTCATGCGTGTCTTCTAATGTTGATACTGGCACTAGCTAGTCAACGTGTAATTCACTGTGACTCAATATTAGGCTTACCCGATGGTGACTTTCTTCGGTTGAACCAAACAGGCTAAGAATTTGCACGGACATGCCATCGTACTCTTCCTGCCTTTCGTTGTACTGAAGGGTAAACTGAACCCTAGAGGAGGGTTCAGAAAGTACGTGAACCTCGCATGGGGGAAGGGAGCGCTAGTCAACGAATTGTTCACAGCTGTTCGGGGGGGGGGGG
>JNEY01000027.1:224928-240413 GCA_020875895.1 Aphelenchus avenae | reverse complement strand
CCCGTACCGTAGAAGCGCCGTTTGAGCGGGGGGGGGGCACTGTGTTAAAAATACTGTGTCCCCCCCCCTCACCACCCATACTGAAATTTGCCCCCCCCCATGCGGCACTGCCCCCCCCCCCGCGGTACAGCAGTAGTACCGATTTGGCGTGCTTGGTCTCGGACCGCCATAGAGCTAGTGCCTGCGTTTTGCGAAACTGATAAACACTGAAAACACTACTGAACAAAGCCCTTGCTTTGTTTATTGAACTACGTAGGAACATGTGACAACGAAAGCAATACAACGTCAAGAACTCGAACTCTAGGCAAGGTGAAAACGTCAAGAAGTCGAATAATAGATCCGCCTCAGTGTCAAACCGTGCCGTATGTCCGAAACTAGGCCTGCCATACTATGGCGGCCATACTCAGCGCAATTTTTATCCAAATCATGGCATACATGTAGGACTCGTTTTTGCGCGACGGAAACCCACGATATGGAGTCCATGTCCGAAACCTGGTTGTAATGTCTGGTGCTTTATAAAAGGCTGATACGCAAATACAATGCACCAAAATTACAATGGATCCGTGCCGTCCTGAAAACGGAATGGCCCGGCACGGTCGAGGGGTCAGAACGGACCGTCCTCCGTCAACTATGCCTGAAGAACCCAAACACACTGTGATTGGCCCCGCGGGACTGGCAAAACAACCGGTGCATACGAGGCTGCGACAGCTCGCCCCACAAAAGCACCGTTGACCACGAAGCCGGACGTCCCAACGCAGTTCACGGTTGAACCGACGACCCATGCTCCCGACTCCCATGCACCAGCCTTAGACCACCTATCTTAGATTCTCTGCTTTGGACGTTCACGTACCGCGTACTTGTACCTCATTGTCTTGCACGGCACGCGCGTGCCTTGCACGAGCATGCAGATTCGCATGCTCTTGCATCGCCTACTTTGCATATTCCTGATCTTCATGCACCTGCCTTGCATGTTCTTGCTTAGCATGCTGTGCTGTGTTGAGTACGGAAACTGTTTCTTTGTCACGTTCCGAAAAACTACACTTTTTCCGCCACAGTTCCGCGGGCCATTCGTCCTCACTCGCGAGAAAACCGAAGAAAACCCAGACGTGCGCCACCTTTTCACTGTACAAGGTAGATCGCGCAAAGCTCCTGTATAGAACCCACACGACTTTCGTAGTTTTGTACTAAGTTGTAGGAAAAAGTGTGTAAACCCATACTGTTACGGCAAATACGGACCGAATGTGTTAAACGGCTTAGGAAATCGTGACTAAAACTCGCTTGTAGTACGATCGTCATACATTTTAATGAAAACGACTTCCCATATTTTTCAAGTTCTTTTCACGGGTCTTAACATTGAATGCTGTACGAACGGGGCAATTCAAGTGTGTGCGTAACGTGCAATTAAGAACGAGCGGGTGAATCGCATACACGTTTCGACGAGGAAAGGCGACGTTGGCGAACGATCATGCGTCATTAGTTTCCGAGAAACGCCCTAGAAGAAAAAGCCGCTATGCCGGCGTTATACGAGAAACCAATAATGCGTCACTAACTTCGGAGCAATGCCTCCTTAGGAGGCAACGGCAACTATGCTGCGAAAAACAAAGCATATAAAAATCAGAGGTACTGTCTGCTAGCCGCCAAACATTCAGCTCTTCGGGCTTTGCCGATGTCCTGGTACTTCACGACTGTTGTTCTGCTTGTCTTCTTCTGCTATCACGTCCATTCGAAAGGCCCGAAGAGCACGTACAAGCAGGTAACTAAGAACAACCACGTGGAGTTCGGCTATAATGACATCTTGGAATTTCGCGGCAAGAACGAGATGTAAGTAAGCAACAAGAGCATTTCATTTTGGTGTCGCAAATTTTATACTTTAGCCTCTTTCCGGTTTTCTGCAATCAGGTTAGACCGCACCATTTCCTTCCTGTGACCCGCAAAAATAGCGCACTTTTAGAAGCATCAAGCTGACGACCGCAAACAAAGACAAGACCACCGATCTTGCGATCAAACTGACGGAGAAGGCAGGCAAAGTTCTGTCGTTTGACGTCGTGTATGGAGCTAAGCCAGAATGCCTGAAAACGACGACGGCACAGTACGTCTACAACTTCTCTTGAACAGCTCCGACCGTTGTTTCAGGTTCCACTTTGGAGAGCAGGTCGGCATTTGGACGGACGATTCCGACAATTTTCGGGTCAAGATGTTGCGTAAGCAGTTCGTTGTCTTGAACGGTTATGATTCTTCCAACGTACAAACGATATCATCACCGTTTAGGGGATACGGTCGATCCCGTGGTACCGTTCAAACTCGGAAAGAAACTACAGATCACGGTCGACCCAAAGTCTACCTACATGACAGTCGAATGTGGCGCTGAACATAACTGGGCGAACAATTCAGTCATCAATCACGACGTGTTCAAGCGGTCGACTCTCTACACACCGAAGTTCTACCTTGACACTTGGACTGAGTCAAAAGAATGCAAAACGCCAACAGCTCAGCAATTCGTCAAGATCGTAGTGGTATGAACTTGATCATTTTTGCAGGACAAGACATCGGACGCTAATTAGTTCAGCAGTAATCGTTATGTTCAGTCCAAGCTGCACCACAAGTTTAGCACAACGCTGAATTGTGGACGAAGAGAGCAAGACATCCGCCAGCGCCAAAAGCTCCCAAGAATCTGACAATCGCTTTCCCGAGCACCAATACGCCCGATAATTCTAAGGCATCCAAACTCTGCGTTTCCCGTAGACATGATCTTCTTTAGGTTCGCGATCTACTGCTAAACCTCACTGGCCTTTGGAAGGATCAGCTGAAGAAGAAGAAGGTAATGGTCTCTCTCATCCCGTACGCAGACACACCGTCGACAGAGAATTTTGGCACGTTCCGTACTGCGGAAACTCTCAAAGACGCCATCAAGAAGGCATTTGGACAGCCGATTAACGGAACACAACCGAAGATACCTTCGCAGGCGAGGCATGTGCACTGCTCGGGCGGGAATTCCAAAATTATAGTCACATCTGGAATGTCGAGCCCGACGCGGCGAGTAGGTGGGATCCAAGGCAACTTTTATGACTTTTTCATCCCATCTCTTAAACGTTTTGTGTGTACAGCTCCTTTTTTTAATCGAATTCCTACTTTGAATCAGAAGCCATAAGGGGCCGCCCAGAAAGCCTGTAATCATAACATTGCCCTTTTACCCCCCCCCCCCTGGCACAGGGTGGTGTAATCAAATTTTGCACTGAATTCCCCGACCCCCGACCCCCCCCCCCTCCCCCATAATGATTACAGACTTTCCGGACGCTCCCTAAGACACAAATTTTTGGGATCTGAAGTTTGGTCCCAGCTCCTCACTAAAGGCCGGCCACCGGTTTCAACGGTGCTTGTGACCGTCCCAGTCGATCCTGGCACTGGCTCTATTTGAGACATTAGCAGCCCTGTTATGTGAGTCAACAGCATGGATTTTAAACAAAAATTCATTATAGAGCTGTGACGGCGTACGATGCTCGAAATCACACGCACGGCGACTACTTCTTCCTGGTTGCGCCAAGTGTCGCACTTTACGGGTCAGTGGCTAAATAATCGATTAGGAGTAGTTACTATCAATTAGATTTCCAAACGAGTTCACTAAGTCTCTAAGGGGGGGGGGGGACATAAGGTGGTAACGGCCACCACTACCGAGGGTTCCCCTTACCGTTTTGCATTGGGAATTCTTATGAGCTCTTAGTCTTAAGTTGACTGGTCAAGTTTGAACTTAATTTTAGAGGAAAGAAAGCAGCTCGCGACGGCGACATTGTAAAAGCTGGGAACGTGTTGAAGGACAAGATCGTATCTAGCATCACTAAAATTGCGGTTGGAGGCCCAAGCCTGACGCGCGATGACGCGGTTAAATACGGCTTCATGGGACAATATCTTGGAGAAGGGTCTACACCTCGAGACGTTGTCGAGTATTTTACAGGTAATCGACTTCGCACAGTTCGTTCGTACGCCTTGAATGCTTATACGTTCTTTAAGGGTAACCGAATGCACTCCCGGGAGCTTCGTATGCCCATCCTCTCCGTGCTGCTATCGATAACTGGACGTCAGCTGCATGCTTCCCTACGTTGTTCTGCTCGCTTTCGGTTTATTTAAATAACTCTCGTCCATTGCTTAGTCTTAGCTACCCTTTCTCTTTAATAAACTGACCTAACGACCAGCGTGGTTTTCTCTCCGAGCTGACTACTCAAGTTGCAAAAAAGACTATTTGAACGAGAACCTAGCAAAATGAGTAGCAACAATGTCATTTGATCGACAGGACCGTAAACAACCCAAGCTTGATCAAGACATATTGGAAGGTGAGCGGAGCGATCCGCACGCAATACGTAGGATTCGTTGTCCTTTGTATGTTCGCATGTCCCAAGACGGAACAATAGCCACAAAAAGGAAAGCTGTTTACGAATCGGGCGCATCAAAGCACTCTTGCACTGGCTCGCAAGGTGCTTTTCACTGGATTATCTTGCCGCCGCCCCTGCCGTGCCGTATTCCGTGCCGTGGCGACGGCACGGAGACCGGAACGGAAAAAGGTACGATACGGCCCGCCATATCAAATCTTAACCTTCTTTTCTCCGTTTTTTTTGGGGGGAAGGTATGCACTTCGCGGCGCATACGTGGAGAACAGGGTCTCACGCGAAAAAAACCTTGTAGTTCTCCAGCGACATGTTCTCTGGGAAAAACGCCTGCTATTACCGACGGAGAAAGAGCAGTCAGAAAAAGGATACAGTTGAGATTCTCGAGATTCTTCTTGACAGAAGTAGCTCGACCAGCTTTTACGCCAAATTTTGTAGTTGCTGATTGTAACCAGGCAGTACGATAAACATTCGAGCACGACGTTTAGCCTTAAACGCATCGTGTAAACGGACTTCGTGCGTAGTGATATTTGCTTTGCTTGGTTTAATTTGTTTTGTTTCGGGACGTATGAATGAAACTTGCGAGGCACGCAAGACCACCACGGCGCTTTACACCGACGTTTCATAAACAGTTGTGTTTTACAAAGTGCTTCAGGGTACGCGGACTCGTATTACCTAAGCCTCAGACCGCACCTATAATGTAATAGGAACCCATGCCCCCCTGCCAACAAGGTTTAGTATAGTGTGGGTGTACTAATTTGGTGCCCTTTCAGCCCGACTGGAATTGCTTTACGGACTTGCGGTCCATGGAAGCGGCGCTGACTAAAACGAAAGCCTTGCCGAAAGAAGAAGTGTGACATTTAAAAGTTAATGCTACGCAAAGACTCTCTGTCAGACGCTGCGAATTGCTTTTGAAATCTGAAGCGACGGGTTAAAGTAGAAAGGCAAAAGGCCAACATGTGCAAAATGTATTCGAAAATGTTCCTTCTCTTCCTAACGCTATTTGGAGCCATTGGCTTGGCGTGCTCGGACCAAACTAACGACGACTCTTCAGACCTTCAGACTACGAAAGCGTACGTTTCATTTTAGTCCGACTTTTGTCACGACGTACGACACGTTTCTGTTTTAGGCTGCGATGCGTCGTCGAGTGCCTAAACGTAACGGAGGGCCGAGGCCGAACCAAATCGGATTGTCAGTAAGTAACTCCTGGAGAGGACTAGGGACTAGCTCTCAGCACTTGACGTCGCACGTCGTTTACTCTGTTGATGCGGAATTTGATCCAGGGCTGGTCGTTCCGGCACCGGTTGCCTGGTGGCTTTGGTACTACTGGGCATCGAAAAATCCACCCATATCAAAACTTGACGGACCGCCGCTACCTAATTTTTAGTCGAATTTCGGGCACACTGGTCGTAACTAGGCTTGTTTGCTGAAGAACAAATTATCACAGAAAGGCTGCCTTGGCGCTTTGGCGTAAAACAGTCCCACTTTGCAGTTTTTTGCATGCTTTTCATTAATCTCCATTAAATAGGGGATCTTTTCATGGCGAATCGGTCCTAAATTTGTCGGGCTTCGAGCTTTTACGTGGATTAGCTGCAATTTCCAATTTAGCCGGATTTATCCATGCAAAAATCCGATTTCTAGACGCGACGTCATCTTTGTGAACTGCCTGTCAAGGTGCGAAGACGTCGATCGCAACTTCAGCTTTGTCACGTGGCTCCTCGAGAAGCGGCCGCATGATGAATGGGTCATCCCCATCGCGAGCACCACGTCGTCTGCGCCAAGCACAGTTTCAAGCACCACCACACAACCAACCGCACAAACGCGATCACCCAGTGGAACACGATCACCTGGTCAAACTCGAACAGCGAACACAAGAACGATTCCAACCTCGACAACTACCTCAGCCACGACATCGTCCACAGTACGGGCTACAACTATTCCACCGCAAATTAACGGCGCTAGGAGGCTGCTGAAAAAGTACTGCGACGTATTGGGAAAGCCCAAAGGTGCAAGTACGTTTTCACTCGCATTCTTCCCGCCGTACCGGTCCGCATAGAAGCCTACACTTTCTACATGACCTTCAACGACATTTGGGCGGATATTCAAGAGGACCTCGACAGCTCCGTCGATCAAGTCTGGTTCCCTGCGCATGACGAGGAGGAGTTCTGCAAGTAATTGTTAACCAATTTACGTGCAACTTTGAATGATGCTTCAGCCTTTACAACCGCACGTTCCTGACCCGCGCTAGGACAGTAGCGAGTGACCAGCTTAACAAGCACGGAACAACGAAACCGTCCACTAACGATGTGGCGAACGACCTGATGGACTACTTGGACAGGAGCGTGCGACTTGCGTACTTCGTCGCTCACTTCGTCCACTTCGGAAACACGCCCATCCCTGACGCGTAAGTTAAAAGTCTAGAGGTAGAAACCATCCCCCTCCGCCCGCACCCCCCGGAGCCCCCCCCCCCTCCGAGCCGTCACGTGGTCGAAAAATCTTGCGTGATTCCAGACATCACGGCTTTTGTTCTGCCACGGCTATCACGGCCAAGGGGTTTGAAAAACCGCAAAATCAGGAGCCGTGCCGTGGAGACGCCTCCATTGACATGTGCCGTGCCGTGATCTCCACGGCACGGCACGAAACCGCGGCACGGCACCGGCCGTGCCGTGCCGGCCGGCACGGATGGCCATTTTTGGTAGAAATTTCTCACAAAACGCGTGAAAAGGTCGTGGTCGGGGTTGGCTACCGACCAGACCCTCCCCGACCCGACGACCCTGCCTGACAAAGTTGGCTTGTCGAGTCGGCTCTCGAAAACCACCCCGTACCATAGAATATGGTACGCAGTATGGTACGGAATACGGTACTGGCGTCTGAGTATACTTTATATTCCCATGGGGCTAGACTTCCCAATGCACAAGGGTACCTGCTCTGACGATTACCGATAAAACATAAAATATGTAATTGAACATAATGGACACAAATTGGCGGTTTGCTTTTAATGGAATGGCTTGAACGTGCAAACTGTGCCCAAGGGGATTTTACACAAAGCACTGTATTCATTTGTTTCAGATGTCGCGACTCGTGGTTTCCTGCATCGATTATGAATTCATGAACAACATCCTATGTCGATCGAACTGCCCGGCACTTCGTCCCTGCCCCATTCGGTCATGTTCGTGTTTCGTTCAAGTTATTATTGTCCTGAAGTTGCAAGGCCAAAAATAAAACTGGAATCTGACATATACGAGTTCTGTATAGCTTGTCCTCTTTATACCTGATTACACAGTCCTCTGTGTATTCGACAAATTTATGTCTTACCTGCGTGTTCACATGTTCGGTCAGCCGAGACGACGCTAATGCCCACCAATTCCTTGTGCCGAAGATTGTCTCGAACTTTTGCGAGAAGTACAGCGAACTGTTAAACAAAAAAGGTTCCGTTCTAAACACAGCATGGCTTGATGAACGCACGTTCGCAGTTTTGTACACCTGAATTCAGATGTAAAATCGCTTCCACCTCTGCAGACTGGAAGCTTCCGCCTGTAGGACCGCTTCGTCCGCGATGCGTGCAGCCATGTGTCAGGCAGTGGCGTAGCTAGGACCCTCGGGAGGGGGGGGGGGCACCCAAGGGGCGGGACCCCCCTTACCGTTGAAAAAATGCCTTGGTCCCCCCTTTGGTCGTTTTCTGAAGTGTCCGATTTCCATTGCAGTACAGTATTTAAACCTAGCAAACACGCCGAAGGCGCCGCCAAAGGGAGTTTCCGGGCTTCTTTGGTGTACAATTTATCAAAAATTGAAGGTCTAAATGGTTTGGAGCCAGGAATATCAAGAGTTTTATGCCTAAAATGGCCCGCCGCAGTCGCCGCCAAACAAATCATTGGGCTGCTTTGGCAGAATTATGTTTAAATTGCAGTTTCATAAGTTTTCTTTTATCTTTCGTACTTCGAAATCCGGCAAGCTTCTCGTTGTGCGCTAAGCACGGCTGGAATTCGCAACTTTTTTCCTGTTGTGCCGTAACGAAACTGTATGACTTAAACACTGAGGTTAACGCAAGAGTGACGTTAAATTCTTGAAAACTCGGAATATGAAATTTGTTTCGTATCACTCTGATATTCCTTAGAGGCGTCGAGCAATCATAACATTCCCTGTTCCGAGAATCCGCGGGAAAACGTCGTAGGCATCGCTTGCCGCCGCCACCGCACGGATCCTTCTGATTCACAACGACGCGAAATAAAAGGTCATGAACATTGTATAATCGCGCCACTTAGAGGCGAAAGAGGTGCCTGTCAGTCGCAAAGAATGGCTGATATGCACTGCCTGTATTTTTCGATGCTTGTGCTCTATTTGTGTTGGGCCGGACTTTCGCCGACAAGCGCCGATGACCATTGTGGCAAGGACGAGAAGGGTAAAGTCTGTGGACGTATGTGCTTACAGCATTTCCGATTTTTCAACATTAACTTGCTGTAGACAACGCAACCTGCCGCCTGGGCTGTGAACTCGTCTGCAACAAGGACTATTGCGACTCCAAGGGGCCTCCAGGCGACGTCAAATGTCTTTGCAACGAAGGCTATGCGCGAGATGGCGCCGGATGCGTTTGTTCCAACGAATGCCCGCCCGTGAAGCGACTGAAGCGAACAAAAATCCTGAAAGCGAAACGCGAGTTAGGCCAAGCGGATCGCTTTGAAATATTTGTTTTAGCTAAAGTGCCAGAATGGAAGCAAATCGACGGAAGTAATTATTCGGTGAGGGATTACTAACGGTGAACAGCTTCTAAAGTCATTAGAGCGAGAAAGAGACATGCTTGGGAGCGATCTTACCACCCCTCAGATTTCCTATACTTAGGCGCGACCCCACCCACCCCACCCAACCCCCCCCCCCCCGCCCGTACCGCCCTCCGCACCGCACACTAACGGTACGGAAACCCGTGCTAGGCCATTTGCCGTGACTGATGTAGCCCAGGCTATTCCTTAAGACGGAAGCATCGTTCATTGTGTTGTCTGTTTCCCTTACCCCTCTTATTTTGATTGAAGAAAGCAGAGGATTGTGCGTAGTTGGCACAGGCACAGTCACTGCCACCCAGCGTAGTTGCTTGACACTGCGTACACTGCCTTTTAAGGTTCTCCCGGTGAAAAAATCCTGGGAAGAAGCAGTATCTGTGTGCAATGCCGAAGAAGCTTTCCTCGGGTCGGTCAACAGCAGCTCCGTCAGCACTAAAATAGCCAGAGACTGTAAGTGAAATTCTAGTAATCGATGAAGATGACTCCCCGCTTCAGTCGCGTTGCAATCTTATGGAGGCGGGTGGCTGGCGATCGGACTTAGCAAGCTCGGCACCGACAAGTGGACGTGGCTGGAGGACGGCAGCGACGTCGGATGGAACAACTGGATCGCTGGCGTTCCGGGCACCGACACGTGCGGCCTGGCCACACTGAAGCGAGACGGAACCTTTATGAAGTGGCTCGACTTGCGCTGCGACGGAGACTTCGGCCCAATGTGGGCGCTATGCGAGAAGTGAAAATTGCTTTTAAGTTTTCCTCGTTGTTGAGCCCGTACGCTGGTAAACGATACCGAAATTTATTACCGATAAATATGGCCTCGTATTGTAGAAATCAAGGTCTAGAGACTCTAGGAAACGCCGGTATAAATCTATGCCTAGGCCGAAAACATAATTCGTGGAAGACCGCGGGGAAGACAATTTTTCAGTATGAGCTCGTACTCCAGTAGAGCTATTATTACTCCTAGAAAAAATCGTCG
The DNA here is from genome assembly GCA_020875895.1 of Aphelenchus avenae. Lineage (NCBI taxonomy): Eukaryota > Metazoa > Nematoda > Chromadorea > Rhabditida > Aphelenchidae > Aphelenchus > Aphelenchus avenae. The sequence continues at coordinate 230,292 of JNEY01000027.1, read as the reverse complement.
GGGCGATAGTCGCGTTTTTAACATTTTTTGAATGTTTTTCGAAATTACTTCAATTCAAGGAATTTCAACAAAATGGAATTCGGAATCACATCGAAGGTACAGACGTCTCTGCAGGATATTTTGTTTTTGTGTTTCCGACATGTCAGAAAAGAACCTTACGCTAAGCGAATTGCTGGGTCGCCTCCGGCCGACAACGTTTATCATGGACACTTGTTCTTGGAAAGCGTTAATATATGTTTAAGAACGAGGATACTAAGGCCAGTCATCGACCAAGAGCAGCGCATGAACGTTGACTCAAGCGTGCCGGCTACGAAACAATTGAACGACTGCCTAAGACGCGTTGTCATCTGACATTGTTCTCTTACGACATGCGCCCGATGCTCGCTAGAATTTTGCTATATTGCGCTTACTGGGCCACACTCCTCGAGGCCAATCATGGGAAACCATGCGATTCAGAAAGCAGTGGCGCGTGTACAGGTAACCTTTTGCGGCATCCGTACAGTACGCACATCGATTTTTGGTGTTATATGGGGGTGGATCTTAGGGAAGAGGTGTGAGAGGTTAATGGCTAGAGGGAGACAACTTTTGCCCTACCAATGAAAGCGTCAAGTAACTATAGTCTCGAGTCTTATTTTCAAATACCAAGGGTTTCCTTGGTTAACCTCCTGACGTATCCTTAAAGTTTTCGGCTCTAATATAGAAGATGTGGCAGCATTTTTAGGCTTATTCGTTCCTTCAAAATTCCCTCTCCCGGTAATTTTTAGGCCTTGAAATTCGCCTGAAAATTCTTCCCTGCCCTTGGACCAGGAAAGTCCCGTGCATCCGACTGTTTAGTTGTCCACGAAAGCTGTCGTCCCGGATGCGAGCTTGTCTGCAACGAGTACTACCTGCGACTCGAAAGGCCCGCCCAGCGCCTACAAGTGCCTCTGTGACGATGGTTACAAGCGGCATCCGGACGGTTCGTGCGTCTGCCGCGAAGACTGTCCTCCTCCTTCAAGCGGTTAAGGCACACTGATGTGAACTTTCCAAGCTTCCTACGCTTTTCTCTCGATCTTGTTAGCTTGCTGGCCTGATGAAACTTGTCGTCGTAAAAAGCTTACTTAAAGACCGTTTGAATGTGTGAACACGGCTTCAAAATATGGCCGTCTCGGTCGCTTACACTGCAAGGGGTTAACAGGGGATACACCTAGACTAAAAAGGGGGCATGCCAGCCAAGAACTGGTTTTGAAGTCTGTCCTCTCGTCTCCCTTCCTCCCTCTAGACAGCATAACGCTGTCTACAAGGCCGTCCAAAGACCTTCACTAATAGTTCCAACATTATTAAAGTCGATGCTGATGATGCATAAATGGATACTGCTTGTCGCCGACCACGCCGCAGGTGATGCTACTCGTCGTTCGTTCCTTAAACAGCTTGAACTGCAGACTTTATCAGAGCCCAAACTGGAAACCAGCCATGAACACATTTGGTGCACAAAGTTTTTTGGAGACTCGTCAGGCGGAACTCATAAAACGCACTTTATTTCAAACCAGAAAACAAAGCTCAGGGTGATCGAGCGGGCATTGCCCTTATTGGCAGAAATGTTCGTGCGTGACTTCGTAACTGAACGAACATCCAGTAAAATTTTAATCTTGTTGGTATTCTCAGCCGTTACTCTATTCGATAATGCAGCCTTCGACTATGGCAACAGACACAACGTAAGTATCTCAGTTTGCATCGCTAATTTGTAGTTTGCTAGGCGGACCAAATTTATGGAAATGACTTGAAATGAGCCGGGTCTCGAAGAGACAATTTTGGTAGCCCCTGCAGTAAATAAATCGAACTGAGCCATTTTCCGATGTTTGGCGGTTTTGTACATCAGAATGAACCGAACTGGTACAGTCAGTTCAGCTCGAGTCTACTCCGTTTTAGTCGAACAATGCTGAACCCGGGACTTTAGTCAGAAAAAAACAGGGCTATACAGATGGACGTAGTCAACACCCCCTCCTCTTTAGCCTCGATACCTTCGACGATGAGGGAGCCCTTATGATTGACGAGAGTTTCGATTCGAATCAAGCTGACGAGCCAGACGAACCCACGACTACTGAGAGCCGGCGTAACGACGATATCATTTTTACGGACGATGATATGGATGTCTCGTCCGATTCTGCTCTTTTCGACACGGACAATGACAACGTTGCAGAGCCGGGTCATCGCCCTAGAAACACAGAAGCTCAATCGAAGGCGAACGACGATGATGAGTTCCCGGAAGGCGCTAAAAGCCCTGTTAGTCGTTATGAGAACAAAGTCGCCATTGATGACGAGAAAGACCAGCTTAAAGCTCGCATCAAGGAGCTCGAAGGACAGCTTTCACACCATCGAAGTGAGGCCTGGAAGCGCGAGACGGAAATCTGCAATGCATTCCGAAAGTGTGCTGAGGAGCTCGACGCTGCGAACAACACCATATCGGAGCTAAAGGCCGAACTGGCGAAGAAGGCAAAAGAGACGGCCACTAGCAACGACAGTGAGGCGCTTAAGAAGAAACTGAGCGAGTGTAGGTCGGAATGTGAGTCGCTTCGGATGCAGCTCAAGGGCGAACACGAACAAGTCGAAGACCTTGTGCAAAAGGTAACAGACTCGCATGAACAATTATGACTACGATTATGTGGCACACCAGAGATGGTGGTCTCGGTCTGGCTGCCGAGAGCCTCATCTCGGCCCTCCAATAATAATGTGCAAATAGCTTGATTGTTTTGTTTTCCGACTGACGCCTGACGAAATTCTCAGCACGTTTCATTTAAATCTAGAGGAAAATTGTGCTCACGCATCTGGCAGCGGGAATAGCATCGACCGTAGAATCCGGCGTGATATTGAAACAAAAGGCAGGCAACCGTAGATTTGGTACGGCCGTACCGTACTGCGTACTATCGGTAAGGTGTAAGGGATTGGGTGAGAACGGTACGGGTGCTGAGACGATTAGGTATAACTGAGACGGCGGCTTCACGACCCCATCTGCCCCTCACATTGACCTGAGCGCAAGCTCGAGACTCTAGCCTAGGTTTGGATAACGTCTTTGCAGGTGATACTGTTACGGCAGAAAGCGGCCGAGTCCAGAAGAGAGCGGGCAGCGAAGCCGTCGTCTTCTGCGTCACGTCGATCAAGGACGATCACTAGGCCTCGTGAAACTACGAATCCCAGAAAGCGACCTCTCCGTGACCCAAACAACAACGATTCTCCGTGCCCACGCCGTCAGCCGCATCCGAAAGAGGGCACACGGACCACACCCAACGCTGCTAGAGTGGCTGTTTCGAGCATGGATAGCGACGTAACAACTACGCCAACTGGAAGATGCACAGTCGGACTAGAGCTGGAGGACGGCGAAATTCTTCCGGATGATGAAGATGTATGTTTTAGGGCATACCACTGGGCCACCCATGAAGAGGTGAATGGCAACGACTCGTTTTTTAGGCAACTCGGTCGCCGAAGCGACACAACACTACGTTCATGTGTACTGACGCCAGGAGGCGCCGCATCGCATTGTAAGGCTCAGATGCCGTCGTGCAAAAGTCAAGTTTATTTTGCACGACTTGACAATCTCTTCGTTGTAAATCGCCATTGCATTCACGAATAAACCACTCGGACGGACTGTAGTTTATCGTTCTTCACCAAAGTGCATATCCGGCTTTATTATTGTTCATTTAGACCATTGGGAAAGGGGTGGTCTTCGGTCTGGGCTCTAAATGCGAATTTTTACAACAGTTTTGTGAGTAACGTTGCATAGAGTTTTATCGTTGAGTGGTCCCTTATCGAATGTGGATCCGAGAAAATGGCGTCTCGTTTAGGGCCTCGCAAACTGTTCAACATTAAATAGACGGTCATCCAGGTGCTTCATGGAACAGCCCATCAGCTTGCCCCTTTTTGAAACGTTTCAAGAGAATGTAGAATAGAATGCTCGAATACTCGTAGAGGGTGTGTCTTGCTCGACGAGCGCGCGGCCGCTGGACGACTTCAGTGAGCGTGACCGCATCCAGAGCTGCTCACAGAACGCTAGTCCCTTAATGTGCTAGCATAAAGGCCTTTCAACGAGTACAAACCAGCGGTCTGAAAGCACTACGGACGAGGTATAACTCGGCATTGATTCGCTAAGTGTCGCTGAAAGAACATTCCTGTTTAATTTGACGATTTCCGCCGCTTCGCGCGTACCGTTCTATCTTTTTGCTGTCATCATCGATTTCGACTTTTAAATGGACTCAGAGTAAGCTCTTCATTTCGCTGAGAAGCCTGAAGTATACCGAAGAAGTTCGCGCACAGTTATGTCCCTGCTTTAGAGCCACTTGTCCAACAGAAGCCGTCGCGGACTCAGTGGTCGATGGCGCCTGTACGGCACCTCAAGCGATTGTACCACACGAAATCGCGTCTTCCAAACCGGTGAGCAATGTTGACGAAGAAGCGGTCGCTTTGTTTGACGACGACCTGGACACGGAGTTCAATACCATCGCCTTCATGGGTATCGTGGAACATACGGCCCTCCGTTCAGACAACGGCCACGGATCCAACGAGCCCTCAGGTGCATCGGTAAGTCAACCTGTTCAAAAAGAAACATGGCCTAACTAGCTGGATGAACCGGCAACTCTTGAAATGCTGCCTAATTATCTTCAATTTTTCACTGCGATATAAGGTGTAACTCAATCTGATAGACATAAAATAGGACCGCATGATCGTTCTGATTCATCACTTGCTGAAAGTCGCTTGGTTTACCTTACTAAAAGAGACAAAAACCTAGCATTTGCTTCCAACATTTAGGCGAAGCATAGTGGTTCTGAAGGGGGGGGGGGCTGAACCCGCCCGCACAAACCTGGCACAGAAGCAAAATACTTTCCTCGGAAGTTTCTCACACGCCTCGGTCTAGAATCTCGAAACCGCCGAGGCCCGCATCAAGGAACTGGAAGGACAACTCTTTCATCAGCGGAGCGAGTCTTGGAAGCGGGAGACGGGAATCTGCAACGCGTTCCGAAAGTGCGCTGAGGGGCTCGACCAAGCGAACAAGACGATTGCCGACATGAAGACCGAATTGGAGAAGAAGGCCAAGGAGCCGACAACTAGCGTCGACGCCAAGGAGAAGGAGCTGGCTGAACGTGCAGCAGAGTGCGAGAAGCTCAAGGAGCAACTAAAGCAGGAGAAGGAGCAGAGCATCGACCTTGCCCGGAAGGTACGTAGGTTAAGCATAGGCAAATTATTAGGATCAATGGACTTGGCTAGAGTACTTCTCTGAGCTCAGCCCTACGCCCAGTACATGTGTGACACCCCTGCGGATTGTCCAACCCGCCTAGTTGCCTAGACTTACGATGGGAGGACTCTAAGTCCGTGATTCTGACGGATACTACCGTA
>JNEY01000027.1:169842-203328 GCA_020875895.1 Aphelenchus avenae | reverse complement strand
TGCCCATTGTTCCTGGTACCGGATCCCTCTCCCAAAATTAATGTCGTTCCTCTTCTCTCGGAGGACTACAACCTCGCTAAGGAACGCACGCCGTTCCAGTTCGCCTCAATGAGCCTATCGCGTTTAGCCGAGCTAGACGTGTACGACGAATGCTACGTGTATCTCTATTGCGACCCTCGACACATCGCCGGTTGGACCCAGGAAGTGGAGTACGACACCTTCGATCCGATCCATTCCAAAGACGGAGTCGATTTCGTGCAGGAATACCTCCGCGGTGTGGCTAGCTGCAGCCTTGACACCCTTGCGGCCTCCATCTTCTACGTAGGAAAGGGCCGACATCTACGCAGTCATGAGCATTTGGAAAAGGTGTCCAAGATGTGCCACCGTTTCCTGAAGACCGGTGGACCCAAGTGGCCGAAGGAAGTCGAGGAAATGAGGCGCTGGGCGGTAGTATGTGTACACGTAAAGGTTGCGCCTCCATAGATCTGATAGTTAGACCCGAAATCGCCGCGAAACTTGAAAGTTTCTGGCAGCTTTCATTTTCTTCCCTTGTCACCACCATTTCTTTTAGCCGAAGAATACATCACGAACGATGCTAAGGGTACGCCGTACGATCCGCTGGACAAGGATTCGGAAAAACTGCGCACTCTGGGAAGATGGTGTCTGGAGCAGGCGCTCGAGGAGCTCAAGCGGTCCGTTCCGACGCCCTTCCTTGTAAGCACCGGAGGGTACTAATTGTGAGGTAAATTCGCTGTTTTCAGCTGCCGTAGACCAACCTCTGACGGACGCACAAGCTGGACGAAGCAATCGGTTCAAACCGTCGTTGCAGCATAACTGGCCTGTCTTTCTCGTCCACCCATTTACCCGGTCATTTCTGCCAAGCTGTATAATCTGTTCCATTCTGCCCGGTCGTACATTTTGTCAGTCCTTGCTCATGCTTCCCGTAGTTACTGTTGATTCTCGTAGCGTTCCGTTGCGGTTACCCTATGCGAATTAGTGCTTGTCCATTTGAAGCCACAATGCGGTTGATTTATGCCAAATACTACTGGTCTTGTTCGTAGTGTCTTACGTCACATCGCAATGAAATTCATTGTCTGCATATCCGTGTTTATGCTTGCATCCTCCGAGAACCGTCCGTTGAGCCGACCACGTGACCGCTATGAAATCCTGTGCCTTACATGTCCAGCATTCAGCATCCATCCAGTTAACTACACAAATAAATGCCTGTTGTTTCGAAGACACCACTCAAACGGCGACCGACACGTAAAAGATCGTAGAGCGGTTGCGCGACGACGGGCCGCATTGCCGATCGATTCGGGTTCGGCGACAATGCGTCCTCCGTCCTTTAAGCGCCCTTTGGCTATGCCCGCTTCTGGCCGAACGTCGATTCCGCGGCGGACCGACGCTTGTCGGCCAGTGGCCGCCGGTTCGTCTTCGCGTTGTGATTTTCCCTCCGAAAGACGTTTGACGCAAAGTTGACTTACCGGATAACTACTTCGCATTTGTATAAGAAACTTTTATGGTTTCGATCCTGCCTAAGTTTAGCTAACTTTGTTAGCTCGTCGCTTATGCTAAAAAGTTAGAGCCTGACCAGCGGTTAACATAGACGCCGATTAGTCACCATCATTTAATGCGTCGCATTTTGCACTTCGTCTCCCAGTCTCAGTCTGCACGTCTCATACGTTTTCCATCCATTATGCGCTTGCAGACGCGTCAATAGTTTATCCGCCCCGACGCCGCTCTTCCTGCCCTACCCTGTCCGGTGGAGATCTTTTGCCACCGACGCCACGTCGCTTTTGCCACTCTTAGTCATCGGCCGCCACAAAGCTGACGGCCGCCGCGTTCGAGCGAGCGCTAATCGCTGCTGCGCTCGGGTGCTCGGGTGCTGACTGACCCATACGTCTGCGTCCGATTTGCCCGGCCCAAGGCTTTAGGGCCCCCTTGCTCTAGAGAGAGGAGGCTGACTTTTCGATCTGTCAAAAAGTCGTCCTTTCCGTCAAGCGAAATTTTCTGAAGAGAATTAAATGACGTTTGCGGACTGGGAGATAGCCAAGCGTCTGTTTATTCCCCTCCGTTAATGCGTCTCGGATGTCCACTCGGATAGTCGTTGTCCAACGATACGCGACCGACAATAACAAGGTCCGTACGTACGGCATGCGGCATGGAGACATTGCTTACGGCCACGAGTTGGTCAGCTCAAAATTCTAAGCATCTCAATCCCAAAAGATTAGAACCAAAGCCGTACAGCTCCCCGCGCAGCTGCTGACGCCCTTCACCAGTATGGTACTGCCGTACCGTACGGTACGCATGACCGGGAAATCGAAGCTGTTCCGCACTCCAAGCAGTGTTTTTTTTCACTTCACTTGCACCTAGTGGAAAGTGGGACTTTTAGGTATGTCGGTGAGTGGAAGGCTAGCATTACTCTGACCCCCTCCCCCGCCCACCTCCCTCTTCCCGTACCGTACCGGTACTGTGCGGATTGCGGTACGGGACGTAACACACTACGGCACGCGATCATCCGAAGAACAGTTTAGAACACACCGATTATTTGAGCTCGTAACAAGCCGTCCCTTCCGTGACGCTATACGCACGCATAGAATTTATTCCCTTTACGGAATGCAAGACGGCTGAACGTTTGTTTATTTCGTTCCGTTAACCCCTCTCGGGAGTGTCCATTCCGATAGCTGTTCTGCAGCAATCCGCGGCCGACGCTATCATTGTCCAACACAAGCGCGGTCCACTGATACACAGTGGACGCACATCCCGCGGGTCACGTTTTCGGCTGGCCCACACTCGTTCTCTGCTCCATGCGGCCGGCGCGCATTAATGGTCAGAGGGCGACGGCGCCGCAGCCTACCGATCGATTCGGCGGCCCGCGAGAACGCGTCCTTCCTCCTTTTGTGTGACCTTTGGCGATGTCCACTCCGTCCGAACGTCCACTGCGCCGCGAGTCGGCGTTCTTCGTCCATTGACCTGCGTTTGGTTTTTCGGCTTCCGATTTGCCGTCCGAAAACGCGTTTTACGCGGCACGATTAGCCAAAAGAATACTTCGTGTTTTTTTTCATGGCGTGTCTTTTTGTGTGTTTGTAGCCGCTTACCTAGGATTGTTCTCGACAATTAGGTTGCCTCAAAAGCCAAGCTAATTAAATTGGCTAATTAATTTAATTGGCTGGTTGACGGTAGGATAATATACGTGAACTAAACGACTAATTACCGTAGCCCTACTAATGACTCATGCGCACTATGTTTCCGAGCTAAACTTTTGTGCGCAACTTTGTTCCATTACGTTTTCCCTGAAATTCATAATTGAGTATACTTTTTGCTGGCCAAATACGGTGTGGCAAGTCTGTGCATGCCGCATATGTTCGTGCAAAAGTCTCTTAGATACTTATTGTTAGCAATATCAGCCTAACTGGCCCCATTTGCGATTCGCGTCCGCAAACCTTCTGCATGCACGTCCACATGATTTGCATCCTTTATGCGCTTTCGGACGCGTTCGTCGTCCGTCCGCACCCAGCCACCATCTCATTCTTGTCCTTTTCCGCTGGTGGCAAGTCCTTTGCCACCGACGCCACAACGTTTTCGCCACTCTTAGTCATCCACCGCCACAAATCCGACGGCCGCCACCTTCCACCGGGCGCTATCGCGGCGGTTTCGGTGCCCACTAACCCAAACATCCGCGTCCGATTTGCGCTGATATGTTTAGACGATAAGCGCGCAAAAGGTCACGGGATACTTTTGCAATCCCTCAAACTGCAAAATTTGCGACCGCTCACGCTAAGCTGCTTCTGTTTGCCCATTTTCACTTGTCGTCTGCCACCTTTGTCCGGTGTGGCATGTACTTCCGCCGTTAAGCACATTTGCAACGTGCGTAAGCGCGTCCTGGGCCTTCTTTTGCGCAACCATGAGGACGTTCGAACAAAATGCTAATGAAACGCAGGCGCACTGCATTGCGTTTCCCTAATTTTCCTTTCCCTTTTTTTCCCGTCTTGTGCAACGTTTGGTGTGTAGCCACGACTAGCCATCATTAGTCAGCAGTTGCAACATTTCCGCAAAATTGGGGATTGCTGCATTCAGTCGCAGCAAAATGCGCAGTCGGTTAGAACGCAATAGCCGCAAATTTAGCGATTTTCTGTCCACAACTCGTGGCATTTGACACTTGTCAGTATAAACCTAAACGCCGTAGACGGTTTAAATCCATTAGGGTTGAGACATAGGTTCNTCGCCGCGAAACTTGAAAGTTTCTGAAACTTCGTAGGTCCTTGCTATAGACTCAAAAATTTGCCCTTCGGGCTCAGAGGGATGATGGAACTGGTCCCTGCTAGACAAATAGATAGGTCCTCCCTAAATTCAGGCGTAACCGTGGTGCAAACCGTTAACTCCCTGGCCTCGTACGCGGTCAATAACTGCATGAGAATAATGGCGCTTATTTCAGGACCCAGCGAAGTCGAACAAAGAGAGGGACAATCGGAAGGTTCGCCACATCCTTCATCTGTGGACGGAGTGCACCGGGCCGGTCATTCTCCGCTTCCTGACGGGTCGTTCAGCCGAGTTTCGTTCACTCATGAAGCGGCGGTGCTTAGCGTCCTTCGTGAGTTTTTGATTCTCGCAGCTTTTCGTTTTCTTCCCTTGTCACCACCATTTCTTTTAGCCGAAGAATACATCACGAACGATGCTAAGGGTACGCCGTACGATCCGCTGGACAAGGATTCGGAAAAGCTGCGCACTCTGGGAAGATGGTGTCTGGAGCAGGCGCTCGAGTAGCTCAAGCGGTCCGTTCCGACGCCCTTCCTTGTAAGCACCAGGGGGTACTAACGGAGATAAGTTTGCTGTTTTCAGCTGCCGTAGATCGACCTCTGACGGACGCACAAGCTGGACGAAGCAATCGGTTCAAGCCGTCGTCGCAGCATAACTGGCTTGTCGATATCATGTTCTTTCTCGTCCACCAACATACCGGGCAATTTCTGACAAGCTGTAGAATTTGTTCCATTCTGCCCGGTCGTACATTCTGTCAGTCCTTGCTCATGCTTCCCGTAGTTACTGTCGATTCTCGTAGCGTCCCTATTCGAATTAGTGCTTGTCGTTTTGAAGCCATAATGCAGTTTATTTATGCCAAACACTACCGGTCTTGTTCGTATTGTCTTACGTCATATCGCAATGAAACATGTTATTTACTTGCCGGTTATTGTATGTTTTATGTATGTTCGTGCTTGCATCCTCCGAGAACCGTCCGTTGAGCCGACCACATGACCTTTATAAAATCCTGTGCCTTACATGTCCAGCATTCAGCTTCCATCCAGTTAATTACGCAAATAAATGCCTGTTGTTTCGAAGACACCTCTCCGACGGCGACCGACACATAAATGATCAGAGAGCGGTTGCGCGGCAACGGACCGCATTGCCGATCGATTCGTGGCGGGCGACAATGCGTCCCCCGTCCTTTAAGCGCCCTTTGGCTATGCCCGCCTCTGGCCGAAAGTCGATTCCGCGGCGGACCGACACTTGTCGGTCAGTTACCGCCGGTTCGTCTTCGCGTTGTGATTTTCCCTCCGAAAGACGTTTGACGCAAAGCTGACTTACCAGGTAAGTGCTTCTCATTTTTATAAGAAACTTTTATGGTTTCGATTCTACCGCTATGGCCCCTAAGTTTAGGCGTCTTTGTTAGCTCGTCGCTTATGCTAAAAAGTTAGAGCCTGACCTGTGGTTATCATAAACGCCGATTAGTCACCATCATTTTGATGCGTCGCATTTCGCACTTTGTCTGCCAAACTCAGTCCGTACGTCTCATACGATTTCCACCCATTATGCGCATGCAGACGCGTCAATAGTTCACCCGGCCCGACGCCGCTCTTCCTGCCCTACTCTGTCCGGTGGCAGATCTTTTGCCACCGACGCCACGTCGCTTTTGCCACTATTAGTCATCCTCCGCCACAAAGCTGACGGCCGCCGCGTTCGAGCGAGCGCTAACCGCGGCGGTTTGGGTGCTGACTGATCCAACGTCTGCGTCCGATTTGCCCGCCCAATGCCTTAGGGCCCCTTGCTCTAGAGAGAGGAAGCTACCTTTTTTGATTTAGCAAAAAGTCGTCCTTTCCGCAATGCGAAATGCTCTGAAGAGAATTTATTGACGTTTGCGGACTGGGAGATAACCAAGCGTCTGTTTATTCCCCTCCGTTAATGCGTCTCGGATGTCCACTCGGATAGTTGTCGTCCTGCGATCCGCGACCGACGCTATCGTTGTCCGCATATGCGTCCCAGGGACTCAGTGCTTACGGTCCCGAGTTGGTCACCTCGGTATTTTATGCACCTCAATCCAAAACGACTGGAACCGAAGCCGTACAGCTCTCCGTGCCGCTGGTGACGCCCTTCACCAGTACGGTACTGCCTAGTATACGTACCATACTAGTATGCTACTAGTATGGTACGGTACGAACGACCGGGAAATCGAAGCTCTACCGCACTCCAAGCAGTGTTTTTCCACTCCACTTGCACCTAGTGGAAAGCGGGACTTTTAGGTAGGTCAGTAAGCGGATGACTAGCATTACCCCCGCCCACCTCTCTCTTCCCGTACCGTATGCGGATTGCGGTACGGGACGTAACACACTACGGCACGCGATCCGAAGAGCAGTGTCGCGCTTAGACGATCCGCGCCCAAGCCGACTAGTTGAGCTAGGTTCTCGTGACCCGGTCCTAGCACCGGGGACTGCCTCACCTTAGCACAGTACGGTCGTGCAAAAGGATTTATTGTATACTTGGCAAGAAGCGGGCGACCCTCACGGGTCCATCCGAGACAGTGTAGTACAAAACACGCGTTGGAACGGCAGTCCGTTCCTTCAGCTAATTACACTTGTTGACTTCGCATTCAGAGCGGGGAACACGGCTCGAGAGAGGATCGTCTGAGGAGGCTTATTACAGACCAAAGAGCATTCACTGTGATGGATACACTGGACACCGCACTGGGATACACTTCAGACGGCTTAATAGAACTCATCACAGTTGCGACAAGGAGTTGGAACACACCGATTATTTGAGCTGGTAACAAGCCGTCCCTTCCGTAACGTTACACGCTCGCATAGAATTTATTCCCTTTACGGAATGCAAGACGGCTGAACGTTTGTTTATTTCGTTCCGTTTGTCCATCCCGATAGCTGTTGTCCAGCGATCCGCGCCCGACGTTATCGATGTACAACACAAGCGCGGTCCATTGATACGCAGTGGACGCACATCCCGCGGGCCACGTTTTCGGCTGACCCACACTCGTTCTCTGCTCCATGCGGCCGGCGCGCAATAATGGTCAGAGGGCGACGGCGCCGCAGACTGACGATCGATTCGGCGGCCTGCGAGAACGCGTCCTCCCTCCTTTGGTGTGACCTTTGGCGATGTCCACTCCGTCCGAACGTCCACTGCGCCGCGAGTCGGCATTCTTCGTCCACTGACCAGCGTTTGGTTTTTCGGTTTCTCATTTGCCGTCCGAAAACGCGTTTTACGCCGCACGATTAGCCAAAAGAACACTTTTTGTTTTTTTCATGACCTGTCTTTTTATACTTTTAGCCGCTTAACTAGCGTTATTCTCGACGCTTAGGTGGCCCTCAAAAGCCAAGCTAATTAAATTGGCTAATTAATTAAATTAGCTGGTTGACGGTGGGACAATATACCTGCATTAAAGACTAATTACCATATTTCCCCTACTAATGTCTCATGCGCACTATTTTTCCGAGCCTAAAACTTTTGTCCGCAACTTTTTCCATTCTGTATTTCCTCGCAAGAATTGAGTACGCCTTTTCTCGCCGAATACCGTGTGGCACGTCGGTGCCTGCCACATATGTTCGTGCAAAATTCTCTTACATACTTCTTGTTAGCAATATCAGCTTCAGTGGCACCATTTCGCGAGCCGTCCGCAAACTCTCAGCCCTGACGTCCACATGATTTGCATCCTTTATGCGCTTTCGGACGCGTTCGTCGTCCGTCCGCACCCCGCCACCATCCCATTCTTGCCCTTTTCAGTTGGTGGCAAGTCCTTTACCACCGACGCCACATCGTTTTCGCCACTCTTAGTCATCCACCGCCACAAATCGGGCGGCCGCCACCTCCGACCGGGCGCTATCGCGGCGGTTTGGGCGCCCACTAACCCAAACATCCGCGTCCGATTTCGATTTGCGCTGATATGTTTAGACGATAAGCGCGCAAAAGGTCACGGGATACTTTTGCAATCCCTCAGACTGCAAAGATGCAAACCTGCAAAATGCTGCAAAACCGCCCACGCTATGCTGCATCTCTTTGTTCCTTGTCATTTTGACATTGCCATATGCCGCCACTGCCGCATGTGGCATGAACCATCCGCCGTTAAGCACATTAGCAACGTGCGCCAGCGCGTCCTGTGTCTTCTTTTGCGCAATCCAAGAGGCCGTTCGAACAAAATGCTAATGGCATACGGGCGCATTGCATTTCCCTAATTTTCCTTTTCCCTTTTCCTCCTTTCCCGTGCTGTGCAACGCTTGATGTGTAACCACAACCGCTCTGAGCCATTATTGGTCAGTAGTTGCAAGATTGCCACAAATCGGAGAGTTGTTGCCTGCGTTCGCAGGGGGAGGGGGGCAGTCGGCTTGAATGCACATACCTAGACGCAAATTTAGTAATTTTCCGTCCACGACCCATGACATTTGGACACTTGTCAGTATAAACCTGAACGCCGCAGGTGTTTTAAATCCATATGTTTATACGGCTTTTGTAATTTGCGATTGTTCTCCCGTCTGGCGTGTCACTCGGTCCCGCTGCGGCGACGCCTTTGCCCACATGCGCCGTATGCCGTCTGCCGGTTGCTCAGTCCCTGTCGGCCTCTTGCGCGTTGATTTTTTCAAGCTGCACACAAATTGATCGCAATCGCAATGTCGTGGAACGAACCGCAAAACCCATCTTACTTACGCATTACTTCAACCCTAAGCCTTAGAAATGACTCTCGCCACCGTACTCTAACTGTAAAGTTGCTCAAAGACAGGTTCACGCGGAGTTCTACCTCCATTGCGACTGTTCGCTACCCTGATATGCCACTTAGTCCCGCAGTCACGAACGCCTCATGCTACATGCACCTCCCGCCTTGTGACGCTTTTGTCTGCCACCGCCGCTCATCCCGCGCTTCAAGTCTACCGGCAACGGCAATTGTCCAAGCGCTGCCCAAATCAAAGTAATCCTCGCCGATGTGCGCTGGCATAAAGTGCACTAGACTTTTCAGATAACATTACCGCTTGCTTTTGCTCTGTTACACACTTGCTACCAGGTCATGGATTTCGACTGGGGCGGGGGGGGGGGGGGGGCTGATCGGCTGATTGCAACAGCGGCTCTTCCTTTGATTATTCAGTTCCCAAAACATTCTCATGATAGGTGCCTAGGTAAATCTCCCCTTCCGATGTGCACTCTCTCTTACCACCCACGCCATACCACTCGTCCCATTGTGGCGGTCAGTAACCGCTCAGGTGGTCAGTCAGGATGATGTAACATGAGGTAACCGGTAACGCCGGCGCCGTTGCACGGCTAGTTGGCGAAGGCGACCGATCTCGTTACCTGACACTCGTTGCGCTGTCTCCCTCTTTGATGGCAGGGCTGGCAGGTCCTGGTCTGGTTCTAGTCCTGCACTAGGTCTTGGTCCAAGCACTCAGAAAAAAAGCCCACCCCTCTTTGACGGTGGAGCTACTCCACTTCTTGATGAGCCAACGGGTTGAAGGAACTCTGCAATTTTGTACCAGCTCCTCCTCTCAAGCGAACATCTCCTCTCCATTCCGGTAGCAGGTCACAGACACATGTCGCTTTCTTCTTTTCTCATTCTCTGCAACATTTGCGAGCAAACCGCACTGTGATTGTAACCTCAGTTTGTCGGCAATTCCAATGTTCTACCAAAATTTGCACATTTTACCTCCTGCTGAAGCAATAGAGCCACCAGTCTGCATGCATGAGACTGGAAACTCCAATGATTTTTTCCGAACCGCTACAATTTTTCTGGCCTTTGCGATTATCCGTCCGTCTTCTGTGCCACTCCGTCCCGCAGCCACCGCGACGCGTCTTGCCACATGCGTCTTCCGCCGTCTGCCTATTGCGCGCGCCGCCCGGCCTATCAGCCGCTTCGTGGCTATCCGCCGCGACCTTGCAATCGTTGCCCATCGCGGCCTTTGTCCAAAAGCGCTAACCAAACATCCGCGCCGACGTTCGCCGATATGGACGGGTGATAACCGCCGAAAGGGTCAAATGGATGCCACGTCTGTGGCGTTTCCTCTTGCCACGAGTGGCGTTAGGAGGGGCGGACAGCGTCCCATGTCTGGCTGATTTTTTTAGCCTCGTTCGGTCGGTGTTTCGAAAGTACCGGAAACCTTGGATCTTACTGTCTTTCCACCGTACGCGAGTAATGTGCCATCGTTTGTCTTCTGCGCGATACTCTTCACGTTGCGATGTCACCGAGCGCGCAATTCTTCCAATGTGGCGCATGGGTCACTTGTTGGCAAGCCGATGCGCACGAGACAAATATGCAAATTTTATGCAGGCTCGTTGCGACATTTTGCTCAAAATTCCCTTTTCGAAATCCCGCGTCAGTTTTTACCCTGCATTACGAAGACTGGCACCTTGCAACATGCGCCCGCAGCTCAATGCCGTGGCTTATTTTGGCTCGATACTCTCGGGCTATGCCGCCAATTTTCCCGTAGTGCAACTCTATTTTGCGCGTGCGCGATCATTATGGAATTCTTTGTGGCCTGGAGGTGCATGGCTTGGCAGATCTTTCCAGCGACCTTCTGCTACTCGTGTCCAAGACGAATGACCAGCTGCGCTGCAATTCCACTCGTCGCCGCTTTGCACGCGGCAGTTACAGCGGTGTCCAAAGCCTATGCGTTTTTTAATGGTGCAGCGCTGCAGCTCGCCGCTTTGCATCGCGGCGATTATGGCGCAATCTAAACTATGCGTCCATTGAAGGTTGTGATGTGTCAACGAATCACTCTTGGATCATTTTGGGAATGCCGGCGCTCACTCCAACCCCCGTTCTTTGTTGCTCGGATCAGCGCGCAAGTGGCGTCAGCCATTATTCTTATTTCCGGCGGACTGCCTCTTTTTGCTTCAATGGGGTCACCGGGCGCGTCAGCTGTTCCCACAATTCTTCGCTGACGGACGAGCGGTGTTCGTTGTCCGTTCCGACTTTCTTCGGTGCGCACTTGCCACTTTCGTCTGCCACCGATTACACTTTCGTTGCGCCACTCACTGCCACCAGGTCTTGCATTCCAGCCGAATTTTCTTTGCTCTCAAGAAGAGATCTTATTGCAAAGCCAGCTTAGTTCCTCGAACCCCTAGCCGATTGTCCATGGTATGTATGTCTTGTGCCACCGAGGCCGCCTTCTGTGCATTCCCGTGGGCCAAATAGGTAGGAGTCGACGTTTGAGGGTCAAACACCTGCACCCAGATCAGTGGCTGGTGGCCGCTGATATGCGCGCAGTTGGCTACTGTGTGCCACGTGCAGCGGCAAGTAAAATAATGCTCGAAAAGTCCTCCGTCTGTATGAACCCGATCCAGTCAGGATGATTCAAGCTAAGGTCACCGGTAATAAAGGGGCCCTTTCGCTGTTAGTTATCGCACGCGGCCGATTGCTTTTTGTCTGTTTTGGCGCCCTATTTATAAGGAGTAGATGAAGTATGACCCAGTTACTGTCTGCTTGAAATCAAAGTCGGCTAGTTTGGCCGCCACATAATAGCTTCGATAAGCGCAAGGCATCCTTCCCTGTATTCGCGTTCCCATGCGCAATCGCTGCGCGCTGTTGCTTCTCTCCGACTTTTATATGTGCCGTCGACGAATGGTGGGTGACAGATAAGAGAGGCTTTAGTGACCTCGGGGTCTTGGAGTGCGGCTGCGTCGCATCCGCGTGCGATACCGACCATTTGTTCTAGAGCTTATGCGCACGTGGACGTACGTTTTACATGCACTTCCCTCTGAGTTCTCGTGCTGTTCCTCAAATCCTCAAAACGACACCGTCCAGGAAGCAAGCCTTTTCCTGCGCGGCGTGGAATTATTCCGGTAATGAACGCGTGCCTTTCTTTTGTTTGCCGCACCATTTGTCGCAGTCGTGCCGTGCTGCGAACGTTCCTCCCGCTTAGTCTCGTTTGTCCAGCGCGCACGTCGCATGACCCTTGCACAAGGTCAGCGTTTTACGACCACGGTCACAGATTGATGTCCGGCGGAAGGAAGGCGCTGAGGACGACGATGTGCCATGCGTTTCCCGTTATTTGCGATAAGCAATGCCATACTTTTCCTGCGAGTTTCTCCTGTTTCCGCGTTTTTTTTTTGTCCGCCCATTTCGGGTGAATTACAACGCCTTGGCGTGACTTCCGTTCTCGTACGTCCATTGCTATTTGCATAATTCAGCCTGAAATCAATTCGCTCATTTAGACATACGCCATATGACCGACTGGGGCAGCGGAACCAGTAGTGGCGGCGGCGGTGGCCGCAGCGGCGGTGGAAACATTACGGACTTCAAGAAGCAGCCTGTTCCCGTGTAAGTTTCTCTCTACTCCAGGTTGCGGCCTCCTGGTGTACCGAGGTCCAGTGAGGTCCCGGAGGTCCTGCCTCGTCGTGAAGTTTCGTTCCAGAGGGACGTCCACGTGCGCGCAGGGCCGGGGTGGGCACTTTTTTCTGTGGACCAGGACCCGTACCTACCCCCCCCCCCCCTCCCAGGATTGCGCGACCGGACCAGGACCTAGAACAACCCGTTGGGGATTTGTTTATACTCAACGGCAGTTCCGCACTACGGGCCGTACCGTACTGCGTACCGTATTCTGCGGTACGGAGTGCGGTACGGGGTCTCCAAGTAAGCACGGAGCACGGTACGGCATGACTTTCTAGCTGATAAATGCACTAGTACGGCAGTATGGTACGGCCTCACTACGGCCGTACCGTATTCTATCATGCGGAGTACGGTACGGAGGTGTCAGTACGGTACGGGGGTGTCAGTACGGTACGGGGGTGTCAGTACCGTACGGGGGTGTCAGTGCGGTACGGGGATTTCGAGCCTAAGCCTAATTTTTTGACGACCAGCACATAGTGCTCCAGGACCAGGACCTTGACCCGCTCAGCCGTCACCACCGGACCTCATACTCGCTTTAATACTACTTCTACAGCGCTGCTTTTCAGACTCAGCATGATCGACATCAAGAACATCCCGTTGCTCGACAGCGGCAAGACGCTCCTCGGACGGACCGTGTTCACGTGGCTGACGCGTCCGGCCGTCTACTTCAACGACGCCATCGGTAGTCGCCCTAACGACACTGGAATGCTTAACCTAGAACCGTTTAGACCGATTGAACTGCTACGTGGTCCCGGCGGTTCTGATGTTCTTCATCGCAGTCATCAGCGCGAACGTGTTCGGCTTCACTGGAGGCGAGCCAATCCGATGCTTGGTAAGTTCTGCGGAAGCATAGACACTTCCTTGGGGCATTGTATTCCATGGGGCTTCCCAGTGGGCAGTGTACGCTTTCCCGTTCCGATGGACTTAAGGCATTCGTTTTCCCGACTTCAGTAGCCTTTTCCCACTGCACAGTATTCACTTTCCCTCTGACCAGGTTCCGTGTTTCAGAAAACTCCGGAGCTGAACGAGGAGGAGCGCAACTACGCTGTCGACTACTGCCAGTCGAAGAACCAGTACTACGTCTCGCCGGACGAGGGCATCCCCTGGTCGGACAAGGAGCGCCGCCAGAGGGAGCTCGGCTACTACCATGTAAGTCCACTGACTGCGTTTGCGTACACGCATCCGAGACGTTTAGTGGGTGCCGGTGACACTCTTCCTCCAAGCCATGCTATTCTGCCTGCCGAACCTCCTGTGGAACTCCATGAACACTCTTAGCGGTAAGTCATTTTTGTGGAGAATTTTGCGGAAGATGGAGCTTCTTTTAAAGGACTTGTGGAGCTGCTCCACTGAGGTACCGTATGTGGAGCATCGGCACATTGCGCGTGTGTAGCTGCTCCACGATGCACTGACCATTGCCTGACTGATCCAATGGATTTAGGCATCGACTATAGGGCCTTCATTACGGAGGCCATCCGCCTGCGTGAGCTCCCGCTGTCGGACCCGCAGCGAGCGGGCGTTTCGGAGACGCTCGCGAAGAAAATGTTCGAGGCGCTCATCGAGCCACCGAACCGCGGGCGCTTGTTCGGCTGGCTCTTCGGACGCCGTGTAGGCTTCTACGTGGCGGTGCTCTACACGTCCATCAAGCTGCTCTACCTCCTGAACGTCGCCGCACAGTTCCTCGCCCTCAACGCGTTCATCGGACACTCTTACAAGTACTGGGGCATCGAAGTGCTCCGCGCGCTCTTCACCGGAGAGAACTGGCAGGTATGTGAAATGCACATTGTGAACCAGGAGTGAGCAATATTCCTGGATAGGCAGTACTCCGAAAGCGACCGTTCTGAGCCGGACATTTGGAGAGAGCAGCAAGTACGAAAATTGATTGTCTTCCCTTTAGGATTCACCCGTATTCCCGAGGCTCACGCTTTGCGACGTTCCCATTCGCCGACTCGGAGACACCCCACGCTACACTCTGCAATGCCACCTCCGTATCAACACCTACAACGAGAAGATCTACCTCTTCATCTGGTAAGTGACCCGCTTCCACCGTGGCCTGAGTTCACTTATAGTCTGTCTTTCAATGGGCTTCCATAATATAAAACCGTCTGCGTCTATGAATTGTTCTTTCTTCTTCCATGAGCTTCCAGTAACGTAGAGTCGTCTGCGTCCATGGATTTTTCTTCGCTTCTTCCATAGGCATCCATTTCTCGGAGTCGTCTGAGTCCATGCGTTGTTCTTCCTTCTTAAATGAGCACCCTTTAGGTGGGGCTTCCTCGCGGTCGCGCTCTTCACCGCCATTAACTTCCTGTACTACCTGCTGACCTTCCTCGCGCCGTGGAACTGCGAGCGTTCGATTCGCCACCTGCTGAAGGACAAGCGCCACCGTGCTCTCGTGTACGACGATAACAAGCAGAGCCGCAAGCTGATCCGCAAGTTCGCCGAGCGGGGAATGCGTCGCGACGGAGTGCTCCTCTTCTGGTTCATCGAGGGTGAGTTCGGAGCGGGAAAGGTGTTCAGTTTATCCATCAAGAGTTAGGAGATGTTACGGAAGAGCAGAGGACTGCTCCGAATGGAATGTGTAGAGGTTCTGAGAGGAGTAGTGAGCAGCCCCCACTATATTGTAGAGCACCAAAATGCGGAGAAGCTTAGATGGGCGTGCGGAGCTACTGAATGCAGTGCAGCAGCTAGACTCAGAGCGGCCCGCCTGAAATGTGTTGCAGCTCTGAGAGAGGTACCGAGATACTCCAAAGTGAGTACGGAGACACTTCATTCCAACTATAATGCAGGGTAACTAAGACTGGAGTATGCAACAGCTCAGTTTGGAGTGTGGACCTACTGAATGCACAATGAGTCTGCTCAGCCCAGATCTCGGAGCTGCTACGACTGAAGCGTGGCGCTGCTCCACCGAAGGACTATGGAATCCTTACCAATGCATTAAACAACTGCTTCATGCAATGGAGCAGCAGTTGTTCACTGGGAGGAATGTGGAGCTGCTCTCCCGGAGGACTTGAAGCACTTTGTCCCCGATGAAACAATGGCTGCTCCACTTAGAGAGGGGAGCTGCTACATCCCGTGAAGCGTGGCGCTATTCTCGGAAGACATGCGTGTAGCTGCACCATCGAGCGCCGGGCGTTTATCCTGTACGAACATTTTACTGTACTGCTCATTTCTTCAAAAATTTCGCTGGACAGCTCGTTCCTGTTCCGGTGCATGCTTTTACCGTGCACTCGTTACTGTCCGTCATTAATGTGCTCATTACTGTACAAAATCACAGTGCAGCTCATTCCTGGGCATGATTTTACTGTACACCCCATTACTGTACATAATTTGTGTACTGCCATTACTGTACAAAATCTTTACAGTAACAAGATGTAGGTACAGTGATACGTGTACAGAGAATACCAGTACAGTATAAAACGGGTCACACAAAGCGCCTAGTCCCATGGAGGATGCCTCTAGCTGTCCAACTCTACTTCCCTTTCCCGGGAATAATCCGTTTTTTAGGTCATGCTGGAGCTGCCGTGGCCCGAGAGCTCTGCGGACATATATTCGACGAGTACCGGAGCCAGGTCAGTTGAGAGGAGAATCGTTACAGTTGTGAAGAGTCATATGTACGCAAGTGGTGAGGTTTAAGGGCACAATTTCAGGTCGCCATCGAGCCCGCAAGCCCGTCGCTCACCTACTCCGATAAGAGCACGATGAAGCTGCGAAAGGGCGACCAGCTCTCGCCGATCTACGAGGGCCTCGAGAGCGGACCGAAGGCTGAGATTGGTTTCAAGAAACCGCTCCTCGAGCAGCCGGACAGTGGGGCAGCGGAGGGCTCCTCTTCCAGCTCCTCCAATGACGACAACTTTGACTGGAGCCAGCCCGCGCAGAACGTGTACGCGCCGCCACCGTCTGCGCCGAAGGGCGATATCGAGCAGGGCCTCCCGTTGCCGCAGTATCCGCCGGTCTCGTCTCCGACGCAGACCCGTCGTGGACCATTCGGATGTTTCAGCAAGTAGGTCTTCAAACGTAAAAAATGTGGTATTACGAAATTCCGAAAAGAACAAGAGAGGTAAAAATGTCATAATTAAAGTTTCAAAAATTGTAATTAACTCCAGCTTTCCAAACAAAAACTAATAAATAAAACTGACAATCGCTTAAGACATTGTCAATCTGCTTTATTTTAAGTTTCATGGACTGCTTTTAGACGCGGTGGCAAGCACGCTGGCATCTCAACGAAGGGAAGCAAGGAAATCTGAAGCAATTCGCCCAGTTAACGTCGTCAACATGCCATTCCACCACACTTTCCTAGTTTCCCTAGCACGTCTTAGCAAGATGCCATAGTGATCCAACGTATTCCGCTAGGTATTTTTGTGTTCCGTCTTGTAGCGTTTTCCCGTGTTCGGATGTATTTTGTATTTCAGGCAGTTGTTTGTAGTTCATATCCACTTTTGTGTTCCTGTCTCTCGAGAGAGCATATCGATCCTGAATCACTTCCACAATCGCAATGCTTTAACCTACAAGTGCCTCCTTCGACCCATTCACATTTGTCGCCTAACTGCCATGACATCCATTTACACTTGCTCATAGCTCGCTACTTCACTTTTGCATTCTCAGGACACCATCACCTGCCCCTTTGCACTGCAGTTTCCTATCTGTTCGTTTGTCTTCACTTCATTTATAAAGTATTTTTTTGGAAATAAACATCTTGTTACAAGAGCCATTTTGCAATTAAGGAAGCGTTCCATGTTTTGTGGTGTTTTTTGTTGGGAATCGAACAAACTAATTACAATGCGAACAAATGCAAAATGCAACAAAACAATTACAAACAAAATATGGCAGATGTGCCGCGTGAGCTGTGATGTTCTACGCATGCGGCATTCGCAAGTCGATGTCACCTAAATCATTTGCACTTAGCAGTGAGTAAACGCTAGCGAGTAGTACCCGGCTCCTCCGAACTGTAGTCCTTTGGCAACAGCGACCATCCATTCCGCTTCGCGAACCGCTTCACCAGTTTGCGGAAACGCAGAGTTGGAATGAGCAGCTCATCGCATCGAGCAAGGACGAAGCTTAGGAATTGCAACTTATCTGAAATGCAAACTGCTACCAAATAAGTTGTGGTTATGTAAATGGGCCTTCTATCTTGTGACTAGTTTTTACCTCTTAACGTGTTTCGATCCGATGGCAACCGTCGGAGCACTCCGGACTTCTTGCAGCGCCGCAGCATACGTCGAATGTGTCCAGCGATGCGGTCCGCCTGGCTCGGTATTAATGTCGCCAGCTCTGAATCAGAGCTTCCGATCAGGCTAAAATGACGAGCCGATTTTATGCTGTCAGTATGCATGAGTTTACAGTATTTCCGAATCGTCTCGCACTCATCCCTCCCCCCCCCTCCCCATATTAAGGCGCGACGTACGTTATCACACTAAGTACAGTAAAGGCGCCGCTACTACAGTAGCGTTTACTGTACCACATCAGACGGCACACAGTCGGCACTCGGCAGGCATTTACAGTAGCACTCTCACAGGGTATCTTGCTGGTACAGTAACGTTCCACATGGGCCCATTAGCAGGATCCAAGTTAACGCACCTTTTGCGCAGCACATCCGCGATGAGGTCCTGTTTGCGCTCAATGTGCCCCGACTTCAGCATCATATTGATGCAGCGCGACAGTTGTCCACTGCTCATCGTCGAGTACGGCTCTTTTTCGTCAGGAGCTCTCTCCGTTCCAGTGTGCTCGACGTAGAAGGAAGCTAACGCTTCTTCGTTCGCCTCGGTGACGCAGTGCCGCAGTGTATGTTCCGCAATCTTGTCGACGTCAGGCTTGCGCAGGACCTCTGCCGACCACTTGAAATAGGTCCTCATCTGCATCCTACATAGCAACAGAGGTCAGTTAATTCACTCGACTTATGAAGCTGACCATTTTCGTTTACACTGCTCACTCGTCTTCCCCGCGTGCTCGGATGCTTCACTCCAGTTGACCTTTTTGTATCGCTCCCCTCGGACTGCAGCTTCCACTGGGTGCCACTCGAGAACGTTTTTCAAGTAATCTGAAAGTAACGTGCTGAGAGCTGCAAATGGCGCCTACGTACGTCTTCACCGCATCGAACCAAAAGACTTACTGTAAAAGTTCCGCAGTTCTTCCGAGTTCCAGCGTCCTGCGAAAAGCGGTGCTATTCGGACTCTTCCGAGCTTCAGGTATCGGTAGTGAACCTGGCAGGCATGCTCGCCCTTCTACGTCCGACGGTGCCGTCCTGGGCAAATTACAGTATAATTCTACTGTAAAACTGTTATCCGTGTACAATAAATCTTTAATTCCGAATTTTGCTCTCAAGGTTATGCAGTAAAATTTAAGAAGTCATCATTTCTTCCACGGGAAATGTTCGGTTTCGGAGAAGCTTTATTAGTCGGCATCCATGGAAGGAGCAAAGTGGGGAAATGGACATTTAAAACGAAGAACGTTAATTGCAGTCTTACTTTGCGACACATTTACTTCCAAAAGCGAATGAACTTTCGCATGAAACCTCCGATGGTCTCCGATCCCGAGGGTACAGTTTGCGGTGATGGCTCCTCCACTTCCCGGAAGGAGAGAGTTGGCGGCTCGGGAGTACGGTGGACGAGAGCAGCAGTTGACGTAGACGGGTACTAATTAGCGAACATATTGTAACAAATCTCACAGTAAGGTTAACACACGACTTCGTCATGCGCCGGTAAAAGCTATTCGACTTCGGGAAACAGTAAAATGCGAAGAAACGAACCTGTTGGTCTTGTACGTCGCGCACAGCTCTCAAGAGGCTAGAAGCTGGTTGCGACATTTCCCGGCCAGGCCTACAGTTTGCAATAAAGGAAAAATTGCTGGAATGCATGACTAACGGATATTGAGCGTTGAAATAGTAGTCCGCGCAGCGTTCGATCTCGTCCTCCGTGTAAGGCTTGCCAACCAGCATTTCCCGTGCCATCATCAAGAACCACTTTCGCTTCATCCATCGGGAAGCGCCTTGTCCGGCAGAGGAAATAGTCACTGCTCCCGCAGCGAGGTACTCTTCATGCTGCAGTAGAGGATGAAGCAGGGGGTTGTCGTTGTACGGACAACTCGACTGGTGGCAGCCACATTCGTACGGTCTGAAGCTTACAGCATTTATGGTCCGCGCTCATGTGCAAAGCTCGCCCAAAACTACTTTAGCTGAAACATACGCTGGGTCCGCGTAGATCCACCGGACGCCGTCCATGGCTCTAGCACTGGTGTGCATGTCGTCGGATTCGCTCTGATGTTGCGCATACGGTCTGCCTCGTATCTTATGAGGCTGAGCCTCCGTAAAGCACAAGGTACCAATGACGTGGCCTCGCGAGAAGGTACCCAGCGTCTCAAACTCATCACCTTTTGCGCAGTCTGGAAGGCGGGATTTAACTATGCCAAACTGTTCTTTTTCATCTCATTCAGGCAGGTTCTTAAGTAATTTACCGAAGCAGAGAATGTAGCGATGATAGTCGTTCCAGTGCGACAGCCAGTCGTCGACACTCTGGATGGCTATGTTCGGATGCTTGCGGCAAGTTGGCAGGTCTTCGTCTGGTCGGAAATGGGCGTCGTTCATGTGTGCCACAATACCATGCGGGCCGTCAGCCTGGCGGAAGCGATAGCCACACATGTAGAATGGGCAAGGACAGAGCTGGTTGTAGTTGAGTGGGTAAGTGACCGCAAACGGCGTCATGCTCCAGCGGCAATGCGTGCGCGATGCAAGCAGTTGACTAGTGGCCACCACATCCAGAACTTTCGGTGTCAGCGGTGGCTAAACAAGCACAATGTCGTCCGACTACACTTTGTCTTTCTTCGGATGTTTCTCACCAGTGTCGGCAACTTAATGCTTCCGTGCATCGCGCGACGAATGTGGTCAGTTTTGATGAGATTCGTGGCTTTGCGCTTAGCTTCCCCAGCGAACTTCGCTGCAGTCTTGCGTAATTTCCCGTCGTGCTCCGCCTCCGTCAAGCCTTCCCCTCCCCATTGGTTCAGGAGCTTCTGAAGTTCAGGATCATCCGCCGGTCGCCCAAATTGCTTGAGGTGTTCTACAATTTTGGGCGTAGTGGATTGCGCAATGTCCGCGCAACTGCGCCCCAACGAGTTGCTCGAACTTACCGCATTCTGCTGCTAAACCAGCCGCTACCGATTTGAGTCGCTTAAAATGCGATTCTTCGGCCAGTTTTCCGAGCGCTTCGATGGCTCGCCGGTCGATGTCCCCTGGACCCTGGACGTCAGGCAAACGAACAATTTTCGAAACGGTCATGTACTCGTCGTAAGCGTTGATTGCTCGATTCGGGTACTGACGTCGCTGGTCCATAACCGTTGTGATCAGCTCCTCGATGGGCAACTCGCTTGGTCGTAAGTAGGCTTCGGACGCTTTAGTCGTCCATTCGCGTAGGCCTCTGGCCTTCTTGATGCATTCTTCGTAGGTCGGAGTAGTCTCGGCGGAAATATACGCGAAGCATTTGGAGAAGCAGTAACCCTTAATTGCTGTGGCTCAACCAAGGGATAAGCGTCCTGGCAAAACACTTCATATTTTCTGATTATGCTTCCCTTTAAAAGAAACAACGACGGAGACAAAATAACTGAAAATTAAAAAATATTAATTAAAAATAAGTAAAAAAGAAAAAAATAAAAAATCGAACGACGAAAATTTCCGGATCATCGGGCAAATTGAAGTACTTCGAGCCGCTTACTTGCCGAGCGCTGCGAGGAGTCACGAAACCTTCGGGCAGTCCTACGCGTGTGCAAAACCAGTTGAATGTCCTCCTCGCGGTATCGACTTTTAACAGTCGCGTGTTCTAATCAGGTACCAATTCAATCAGTTCGTAACACTTCTAGCTTACGCTGTATTGCTTCGACGCGTACTCTTCGACGCCCTGTCCGCCAAATATGGACAACTTCATGAAGTCTTCTCTGATCTTGAAGCTTTCCGGTGTTCACACGTTCCACTTCCACGTTCCACGAACCAGTTCCCGTCCGATCTCCACCCACTGTGGACCCTTTTCCTGTACCAGGCGTAGTAGGTCTAAGCTCTCGCCCACTGTGAACAGTCGTCGCTCTTGCGCCTCCGGTTGCGGTAGCGGAGCAGTTGCTTCCATCAGGCGAGAGAGGATTTCCCCTTTTCCGAGGTCTTCTTCGATTCCCAAACGGATGAGCTCTTTGAAGTCGTCCCTGGAAAGCGCTTTATCAGGGAGGCTCCATTAGCACCAGGCATACCACTTTACTCGGCATTCTGTGGCTGACTTTCCGGTTCGTTGCGAAGCGTCGTACCAGCAAATTCGTGCTTCTTGCTCCACCAAGTTTCCTTCGGAGACAAGCTGCTGCGGGTCGCATCCACTTGACTCGCGCAGGAAATCTGAAATGTAGTTCTAATCTGTAACAGTGGACTGATTATGGTAGGTATTCGAACTTGTTCGTTATAATTACGGTAACTGGATTACTGTACAACATCTGGCATTCGCGTTGTTACTGTATCAAAATCAATTAACTTACTGTAAAGTTGCCGTAATTGGCGCTCTCGCCACGGCGTCACATGGTAGTCGTTCGCTGTATTTGCGCTTTTCCCACTGGATGAATTTGAAGGCGAAGGAACGGACTGCGTACAGAGAGCGGTCGATACACAGCGAAATCACCTTCCATCGTGGTCCAAACCGGTTGACAAGTTGTTGCAAGCGAACGAGGTCTTCTTCGGGCCATGCGAGTCCCGGTCCATAACGTTTGGATGCTAAATACTTGGTCGATCATGGAAACGGGAAGGACTAGAAGCGTACACTGGGAGGTTTCCACCTTCAGATGTTCGTTGTGCTTGCAGATGATTCGATAGCGGTTGAGGCAAGCACGGTAGGATCGGTTAAGTCGCAGTCCGATTTCCTTGTAATTCGGTCCTAGCTCCTTGACGAACCTCACGAGGCTCTCGATCTCTTCGTCCGTCCAAGGCCTGAAAATGCTATGTGCTACTGCCATGTGTCCGGGAAGCGTACTCTTTGTCGCTTCCCATGCGGTTGCGAGGATGGAAGAGTTCTCGGCATCTTCGTATGACCATTTGGCAGCTCCGGTGTAAAAGGTGTTTACCTGAAAATGCAAACATCCAACGCATTGTGCGAAAGCCCTACACATCCACGGACGAAGCTTTGTGACACGAGCACGCTGGATGATCTCCTTGCGGTCGACAGGATCTTGTCTTTTGAGCCCGAAATACATCGGTGCCTCACGCACAGAAATATGATGGTAGTTCGCGTACTCCCTCCAGTTCTCGATAAGCTCCTCGTCTTCTTCCCGAGAGAACTCTCCGTACTTGAGATGCAAGCCTAAATTACGATGTATTTTGTGTTGTGTTAAACTAAAACACGATGGGAGCTCGGATAGGAGGCAACCTTACCGCACATGTTGAGCCGTCGGAGTTCGTACTCTTGAATATTATGGTCGGCTCTGTGGTGCAACGGAAGATCTTCGAAGAATATTCCACCATCCTCCGGTAGCTTTATTTTATGCTTAGCCCGGCGACTCGGTCCTTAGTAAGCGTCTACGTCCGGTGGAGCCTCCTGGGTGGTGTACTCGTCTCCATCCCGCACTAGGAGAGGGATGTAGAGCTCCTTAAGAGCGGCGAAATCCGCAAACAGGTCTAAATTTCGTAAATTTCTTCGTTGTATCATTCGCGAGTGACTCACGTTTAGACTGCGTATTCTCGAGGTAATCGTAGATCGATCGGAAGGAGTCCAACGAACGCTCCTCCTCTTCTTCAGCTTCGTCCTTCTTCTCCGCCATGCTATGCTTCCGCTCCTTGATCATCGTCGCGTCGATTTTCTTGCGCTTGCTGCGGACCTCGCTGCTGCTTCCCAACAGCTTTGCTTTCTTGCGCTTTGTTCCTTCTTTGTGAGAGTCGCTGCCCATGGCACAAGCAAGTGTTGGTTCTAAGATGCACATTTATATTTGCATAGTTGCGTGTTGATCAGTAAAGTGCAAACGGCGCTGGACAATTAAGTGAGGTACGAAGACTGGCACTTATCGATTCAGTGTCTAGCTAATTCACTTGTCGCAACATTTTCGAATACGGATGCAGTTTTTGCAAACCGCGCAAGTTCAATTTTCGGGCTTCAACTTCGCGGCTAATTGCCGTGCAACAAATTTTCTTCGCACGTAAAACGGTGTCTGCAAAACCATTGGAAACGCATTCAGAGCGTGCTTGTTCAAGGGCGCTTCTCCACTGTTGGTCTCGAACGGAACGTTTCATTACCGTAGTGTGCACATCGCCAAGGCGTCCTCTTGGTCCCTTGTCATCAGTGGATGGAGGCCTCCCATGCATGGACCTGCGCTCGGAGCTCTCGAAGCGTTAATTTGTGTGTTTTTAACCCGATATTTTGGCAACCAGCAAGTTCTGCATTGCAAATTCTGCTTTGAGAGATTACCCGATTGGCTAAAATTTTTCAACATGCGCAATCGTGCGAGTGTTTGCAGTGCGCAGACATTGAAGGCTTGCTGATAATGTATTTCATTTTAGCCTCATCCTCACTAATCTTCACGGCAACCATGGACGACGAGGACTATGGCCTTGTAAGTCCTTGAACAAACACACATGTTTTGCCACAGTTCAATTCGTAGCACAATTATCTGTCATTAACTACGTTGCTTAGGAGTACTCCGACGACTCCGGAAGCGAGCCCGACGTGCAGCTGGAGAACCAGTACTATGCGGCGAAAGCGCTCAAGTCGGACGGAGATGTGTGCGGAGCGCTCTCTGAATTCGAGAAGGTGATTCAGCTGGAGACGGAGAAGGGCGACTGGGGCTTCAAGGCGCTTAAGCAGATGGTCAAGATCACGTTCAACATGGTAAGCTATTTGAGCTGCTGCTCCATTGGGCTGCTCGAACGGGGACTTTAAGCTGCTCCACCATACGGGTTGAGCTGTTCCTCTCTGCACGGTGAGCAGCTTGCTCCGCGCTACAGATTGAGCTGCTACACCGTGCGGGAATGCTGCTCCATGTTGTTCCATATTGCCGTCTACTTTGTGCAAATTGCAACTTTCAGGAGAACTACGACTCCATGCTCGAGTACTACCGCCAACTGCTCACCTATATCCGCTCGGCGGTCACGAAGAACTACGCGGAGAAGTCGATCAACTCGATCCTCGACTACGTGTCCACCTCGAAGCAGATGAGCCTCCTCCAGAAGTTCTACGAGATCACGCTCGAGGCATTGAAGGTAGGCTTGAATGCGCAGAAAAGTCTAGTACTTGCAACAGTCTACTAGTACAAAATTCTCAAGCATGACTTGCGCAAGTTGTCCATGAGGCGCACATGTCGTCCATGAAGTGCCCAAGTTGCACACGTGATGCGCAAGGGTTGCGTGAGATGCGCAAGCTGTGCAAATGCGAAACATGCCAGTTCCTCAAGAGACTCATACACATGCGTTTAGGACTCGAAGAACGAGCGGCTCTGGTTCAAGACGAACACGAAGCTCGGGAAGCTCTACTTCGACCTAAAGCAGTTTGACAAGCTCGAGTGGGTCATAAAACAGCTGCGCAACTCGTGCAAGGTATGTTGTCCACCACCGCTGCCATGTTTTAAGCATTTCGTTTAGACCGAGCAGGGAGAGGAGGACCTCAAGAAGGGCACTCAGTTGCTGGAGATCTACGCGCTCGAGATCCAGATGTACACCGAGCAGAAGAACAATAAGGCGTTGCAGTCGCTCTACGAGAAGTCCATCCACGTCAAGAGCGCCGTCCCGCATCCGCTCATCATGGGCACCATCCGAGGTGTGTGAGGAGCTTTAAATCTAGTGTCGGCCTTGCGAGTTACTGCAAATTTTGTTGAAAAACCAGAGAAAAATACCTCGTCAAAATACAGTTGTTAAAAGACAAAACAACTTCACGCGAAGTCAGTGGACTTTTTTTCAAGATGACCCTGGAAAAATACTCGTTAAACATACAGTTGTAAAAAGACAAAAAACTCACACAAAGTCAGCGGACTTTTTTCAAGACCACCATGTCCAGAGCTATGTCCAGTTCAGCTTGACCCACACTGCTTTGTCTGGACGATACGCGGCTGTGATTTAGAATGCGGAGGAAAGATGCACCTGCGCAACACCGAATTCGACAAGGTCAGTTGGACAACTCTCTTGGACATCGGCCCACAACAGTTGTGTTTTAGGCGCACACGGACTTCTTCGAGGCCTTCAAGAACTACGACGAGAGCGGCTCCTCGCGACGCATTCTCTGCCTGAAGTACCTCGTGCTCGCGAATATGGTAGGTGACTTACGACCCTTTGTAGCCTACTAACCTCACTTATTTATAGCTCATGAAGTCGGACATCAACCCGTTCGACAGTCAGGTACTAAAAGCCTGACCGATACCAGAAAGTTGTACATTTGATTCCAGGAGACGAAGCCGTTCCGCAATGAACCCGAGATCCTAGCGATGACGAAGCTCGTCGCGGCCTACCAGAAGAACGACATCCACGAGTTCGAGTCGATTCTAAGCACGAACAAGGACACGGTGATGAGCGACCCGTTCATTCGAGAGCACATCGAGGAGCTTCTCGGCAACATCCGCACTGAGGTACGTGTTTGCACGGTCACCTAAGCTCCATCTGCCAGGATGTGCTGCTCCACATGCCAGGACTGGCTGGTCCACTTGTCGGTTGGGATGTTCCTACATGTCGGGTTGGGCTACCCCAGATACCAGGATGGACTGCCACAGGTACCAGCATGGGCTGCCCACATGCCCGGATGGGCTGCCCCAGCTGCCAGGATGCGCTCCTCCTGTCAATATGAGCCGCTCAAAATGATATGATAGGCTGCCCTCAAGCCAGGATGGGTTGCTCCTACTGCTAGGATGGGCAGATCCACGAGTCAGGATGGGCTGCTCCGTCTGGCGGGACGTATTGCTCCTCGTGCCAGGATGAGAACTGCAGTCCTGCCAGAATCGGCTGCTCCTCCTGCCAGAATGGGCTGCTCCTACTGCCAAAATTGTGTGCTCTTCCTGCTCAGGTCATATTTTCCTCTAATTTTACCCGCTTTAGGTGCTCTTGCGTCTGATCAAGCCCTACACGCAGATCCGCATCTCGTACCTCGCGGAGCAGCTCAACATCCCAATCCAGGAGGTAAGTACATTCGTTTCAAGCGCACCTGTAACGTCAAATACACATCTTAGGTAACCCGCTTGCTCATCGACATCATCCTGGACCGCTGCCCGCAGCTGAAGATCGACCAGATTGCCGGCACGGTGGTCCGCGTCGCCACCACCACTCCCGTCGAGGCCAGTCGATTTCAGGTCAGCTTTACTAAAACTTTATTGGATTCCCGCTAGGATTTCTACGAGACACCTGCTTTCTTGTACCCTTTGGATCTTGAGGCTTGAAAAATGTACCAGTATTTTTCGCTTGCATTCAATGTATATAGTCCTCATGTCCAATGGTGAACATTCAGGCAATGAACAAAGTGTGCAAGGAGCTGGAATCGATCACCCAGAGCCTCGTGGACAAGTGCACCTAACTTCCCGACGCCCATCCGAGTGGACGCACAGTCAACCTATTCGGGTGTCTGACTTGATCTTCCGATGTATTTATTGTGTTTTCCTTCTCGTGGTTTAAAAAAGGTGAATACCCGATGGAAATAAAGTTTGACTTAGAAAGACTTCCATTATGCTTAACGGAATAACCATGTGGACATACTTTATGGAATTGGAAGAAGGAAGCCGCAGACGGAAGTTTCCTCCTAGGAGAAGAAGCAAATGAAGGAAGCCTTCCCGAAGCAGCCGGATCCCAAGGAGCAGGCCCGGAAGGAGATGGAAGAGCTCATTAAACGGCGGTCGGAGATTGTGGTACGTGCTGGCACAAGAAGCTTTTAGGAGCGATTATTAACTCCTGTGACTTGCTCCTAAATGGGTGCGTTTAGGAGGCGCTGGCGGCACTGGAGAACCAGATCTACAACTTCGAGGCGTCCTACTTGGAAGAGACCGTCGACACCGGGAACATCATTAAAGGTGCGCCCATCGAGAGATGGTCTTTGGCTTGCAACGCTCGGGAATTCCCTCAATCAGGCACATACTGTTGCCGGTTAACGCACTTCCAGTTACCACAATTTCCCGTGCTTATGCCTTTCTCTTAACTGCGAAGACTACATTCCCTTATGAATATTTTCCAGTAACTGAAACTTCCCGCACATAACCAAGTCGGATTTTATTTCCCAGCACTTCCCGGTCAGCGTAGGAAGCATTTGAGGCAACTGCGTTCCGTGACTGCCAATGCAACGATAAGCTCGTCCGCGCTAGGGCCATCATGCTTCCCATGTAGCTCCTTTCCGCGCTACCAAGCCAGCTTATTCCGGGCAACTCTGTCGTGTTCCCGGCTCGTCCATTTCCCTGGCCTCGCGTAACCCAGTCTCCTCATCCCTTCTCCGTCGCTGCAGTGAAAGCTCATCCCGTCCCCGTCCATCTCTCATCCATATTTCCAAGGCGTAATAGCAGCAAATCCTACCGCATAGGGCAGTAGTTCCATGGAAAGCACATCCCTGGACAGCTCAGTGGGCTTAGCTAATTGTCGCATTTTAGGCTTCGACGGGTTCGACGCCGCCATGGCGCAGTCCACGGGCTCCGCGTCCGCTCCGAAGAAGAAGCAGTTCAAGGAGACCGACCGGCTCTTCTCCCTCTCCTCCGTCACCTCGCCGGTGGTGGTGCGCGGAGATCTGCTCTCGTCCAGTGCGGAGGAAGACGAGCCAAAGCCGAGCTCCTCGACCGCGAACAATGGCGGCGTCCGCTGGAATAATTCCCCGTCGCCGGGGCCCGGACCGAGTGGATTGGGTAAGGACTTCCCGGGCAAACCGTTTGAGGTAAGGTCGGCAGAAGTGCGATGGGATTTCTGTTCCCGTTAACCTAGTGTTTCCCGTTTCCCAACAAACAGAAGGCGAGGAGCTGTTTCGAAGGGAAAAGCTTAGGCGACTGGGAGTACGTTGTCCATCCATGGCGAGAGCGAGATGATTAACATGGAAGCAGGAATAAATTACAATGGCCCGAAGAGTACGTTCGAAAGGAAAAAGGGGATAAACGACTGGGAAATACACGTTTAGCTAGGGAAGCAACGTCTAAGCGGCGTTACTGTAGAGGTCCTTACCATAGGCCCGAAGGCTGAGGTGACTGGCAAATTAACATCATTTCTAGAGAACGCCCACTTTGGGCGAACGGGTTTTTCGCTTGGGGAAGAAGAGCGTAGGCGAGCCCAGGGAAGCGAGGTTTGAGCGATTTTCAGGTCCTTTCCCTAGGGAAGCAGGATGTAGGTGTGTGCATAGGATGCGCATGTTTTCTTTAGAAAAGTCGGTCCATAAGAAGTACACAGGTTCCCTTCAGAGAGCGTGAAATAATCCATGTTCCCTACGGGAAAGCGAGGTCATATCTGGCATTTCTCACTCGTACCTATCCAGTTTCAGTGACTACCGCACGTGGCGTCGAGGAGCGGGACGACCCGGACTTCGAGCTCGACGACCAGCCCGGCACCAGCGCCGGCACGTCCAAGCAGCGCGGCACGAAGCGTCCGCGGCGAGCCCACGACTGAATCTCCTAAACTCATGTGTTTTTTGTTGTGCTTCTCGGTACATTCTCGTCTCTTCCTTCCATTTATCACATTGCGATGTACAGTAAAACGAAAGAATTATCGACAGTTTATCGTTCCTCGTGCTACGTGGGCCGCACACATAGCGTGGGCACTGCGCAATTCCGCTGACGCCAGTTTGCGCAACTTTATCTGAGATGTGCACAGATTAGGAATGAAGTGCGCAACTTGCCCACATTCCACGTGACGTTGGCGTACGCTGCGCATCTAGGTACGCATGAAGCGAGCAGCCACGCGCATTTTGCGCGTGGTGTGTAAGTTCCTCGAATAGAGCTACTGGGGCTCATTTTTTCGTAGCCCTTATTTTCAAGAAAAGTTTTATTTGTTTCAATTTTTTATAGTTTATTTCGCATTTCTGTGATTACTCTTACCCATTTTTATTTCTTATTTATATTTATTTTTTTTAAAAAGCCGATACACCAGCCGATATGGCGTCCCCGTACACCGGGCGGCTGCGGACAAATCCAGGGCTGGGAACCGTCACCATCATGCAGGCGTCCATTACCACCGACGAAATAAGGCACGCGGAAGTGGTCTAGTCTAGTTTCCTTTCAGCGTGAGAGAACGGGCGCGGGGGGAAATCTTGGCGAGAGAGCACACCGATGTCTCGCCGTCTCGCGGCCCGCTGACCCCACGTCCGCGACGGACTTCCGCGAGTGCGCTTGGCCCCCGAAAAGCCGTCTGATCAACGCTCACGGCCTCTTGGCTATGATCAATTTGTAGTTTCTGTTCTTATCAGCTTAATCTCTGATACGAGTCCTACTCGGCTTCTCGAGATTATCCGATTTTTGGGACCTGGCCGGGTGCAGGGGCTTGCCCCTCCCCGACCGCCGGTCGACCCGACATTGCACCTACCGTCGGGATCGGCCGATCTCCCCTTCGGGGGAGAAAATAAAGCGCGACAAAAGCTCGAGTTGGGGGAAAGCCCCGTTATTTTCCTCTCGAGGATGTAGTTCGCACTTGACGTTTACGATTGCCCGGCTTTTGCGGCTCGTTAAAGTGGAAGGACAAGGAAAAGACGACAGCGGTGAAATACGCTCCAATGAATGCGAAATGCATGTGCTTCAGAAAGAAACGAACGATGAAAAACCTGTCGGAACCGACGCCACAAATCAGACGTAGTTCGGCGTGGCTATAGGCCGATATGAACAGGACAGTAACCGAAGCTAATCCGCCATTGTGCTACCTCTAGGTTGAATTCGCTGAATTTCCGAGCTGTCTTTTACTCCGGCTCAGTGGGAAGCACAAAATCTCATCCATTTTATCCATCCATCCATTTTCTGCATACACGCTGCTTGATTTATACGTTGAGGCGATCTTTATAAACTAAAGCGCTGTTGAGTGTCTGTCCCAAAAAAAGTTTTGCTATCTGTTCTTGTTTGGTATCATTCGATAGGGCGTCTGAAGTTATGAAAAACTAGAAAGTTTCAGCGGGGTCCATTGGCTAGAAAAAGTTACGAACCAACCAGTGTTTCAAAAGCAAGATTCTGCTTCCGAGCGCTATGGAAGCATGCGCATAGCCAAGGTAACGTTGGACATCTCACCATACTTCATAAAAGCCCTTGATGAGGTGATTACGCAACGAAATACACCATGCCCGCAATACAGATATTTCATGATACACTAATGTTTTCTCACTTTTCCCGATGCGTGATGTTATGTCACGTCAAATGGGATTCAAGTCGGTAACTGCTTGGAAAAGATAGACTGGATTGCACTGATCAGTGGCGTACCGAGGATCCGATTTTAAGGGGCCAAGGATCTAGGGGGGCCAAGATCCTATCCGCCGAAAAAATGCCCCTTGGTACCCCCTTACCATATTTTTCGCCCCCCCCCTGCCCCCACTGTCGGTACGCCACTGGCACTGACAAGTACATCGGGAATAACCAACTGAACCGAGAAAGACCATCAGTTCGGTTCTGCGGAGTTGGACCAAACCACTGTTCATCGGAAACTACGGCGAAGACTGGACGATGAGTTGTAAAATAGCTACAAGTATGCGTACCCTGATTGGCCTCAGATTTCGTACAGTTATCCGCATCATTTGCGTCCTCCTCAGAGTGTCGGCGGTCCTATTTTTGGTAGTTCAACAATACCTCGGATTCGCGAAGGACGACGAAAAATGTCGACGGTATGTTTCCGTCGTCAGTCGCACGCGCTTGTTCCTTGTGACGTTGCACCCACACGTTGTCGGGGATGAATGGAAAAGAACATAGGAAAACGCATCGAATAAGTATAAAAGAAGGCACGGACAAACTGACGACATTCGCTTCAGTTTCAGATCCTCAAGCGGAGATTCGTTCGCATCCCAACTTAGGTGTCCTCAGCTGATCGACGACTGTTTTATGCTGTTTTGGCGCTTTTCCAAAGTTATTTGTTCCTGATTATAGTCGTCGCTGCCGGATACATTTTGAAACCACCGTGACCAGGCCGTTGAACCCGTCCCCTGTGGTCATCACACATAAAAAATCCGCTTGGTACGGCCATACCCGTCCGGCGTATCACGTAACACGTACCACGTGAAGATGATAGTCCGTCCATACGACTGTCGTCTGTAGTAGAGATAGGGGCTTACCAGCCGTACCGTACCCGTCCCCGTACTGTGTACCCCCGTACCGTTCCCGTACCCGTAGTGACCGCTCCCGTACCGTAGGCGTACCCGTATTTTACGGCTACGGTTACGGGTACGGCCCCGTATTACGTTACGGCTCCCAATCTCTAGTCTGTAGCAGGCTTCGAAGCCTCTTTTATTTTTCCCCGGAGCAGACACCAACGTATTTTAGAGGGCAAAAATTTTACGAATTAATGAGGAGCTTGCGCTATTGGCGCCTAGCGGCGCCTCGTTTTTCCTGGGGCTTATGATCATGTTATCTCAGACCTAGAGAGCTGGCTTCCCGTGACCAGCCGTGATCAGGGTCGAATCGCCCCCCCCCTTCACTTGTCTACAGGCCCGCTACAAGTCACGTTTTTTCATCGCACTCAATGCGCTGAAGAAAGCCTCACTTTTTAGGTCTCTCGTCGACGATGAAACTTTCGTGGATTTCAGCGCAAGGCGCACAGGGTTGGCTCTCTTCTGTCTTCGTGGGGCTCTGGGGAAACCTGCGGTTTCGCGATGGAGGAGGAGGAGCCGGATTACGACGTTCTAAAAGTTGTCATCCCGGCCAAAGAACGACCGGAGATTCGCGGTACGGGGGTCGTAACAATTAGGATCCCGGAGCCTGAATGTTTGGAGCTGCTGTGCCCATTCTGCCCCTTCATCGAAAAAGGGTTCTCCAACGACGGCAGGGTTTGCGACCTCATGAAGCACTGCGCACGGATGCACGGGGACGTCCGCCTAGGACCGGTTGAGTACTACTGCCGCGTCTGCGGCTTCGAAGCTTCGCCGGAGAAAAAATATCCTAAGCGGGTAGTCAACGAGCATATCCAAAAAGAGCATAAAGTCATTTTGGTGGCTGCAGCGTCTAATAAGGCTCAAAAGCAGTTTGTTTGCACCGAAGAGGGATGCACTAAAAGTTACGCCAGAAAAGGTGACTTCGACAGACATGTTGCTAAGCATAAACAGGAAAGTGTTAAGCAAATGGCTCGCAAAATGTTCTCAGGGAAACGGCCTAAAAAGGACGAGTTTCAAGGGAACTTTATCGGGGTTTCGAGTCCCGAACCCGGTCCTAGCTTGGCACCGTCAAGTGGGCCACTCAGAACGCCAGATAAATCACTTTCGGTTCCGAGTGACTGCATTGCAAAAAGGACCCGAAGTGCAGAAAAGATACTGCCTACCAGAAAAACCATGGATTTGCCATCACCAGAAAAAGAAAAACCACCGAAGAAGGGCAGACAACCAAAAATGGAAAATTCATCTGCTTCACCTAGGCAGCCATCACAGCGCCAGGCGGCCAAAAAGGCACTAAAGTTAATTCCCGAAGAGCCAGAATCGGGTAGCGAATCGGAGGGCTACGTTCCTTACCGGGAAGACAAGGGGGACCATAGGTCAAACAGCTCGTTTTCGAAGGAAACATCGGCCCCAAAGGGACAAGCAGATCCATCAGGAAGCACTATGATTCCGGTGCATGTGAATGGCGACCACTGGGCCTTAGTCATTGGCAACCGAGAGGTCTTCAATTATTTCGACTCTCTGCGATTGACAACGCACAAGGACGTCAGCAGTAAGCTGCAGCAAATACAGAGCGCATTAGGCGCGAATAACGTCGAAGTCGTGACAGCGAATACGGACTCCTACTACAGGCAGGAGGACGGAAGGAGTTGTGGGCCGGCAACATGCCTACTTGCAGTCAAATGGGCCAAAAAC
>JNEY01000027.1:148564-163847 GCA_020875895.1 Aphelenchus avenae | reverse complement strand
TGAGTTGTAAAATAGCTACAAGTATGCGTACCCTGATTGGCCTCAGATTTCGTACAGTTATCCGCATCATTTGCGTCCTCCTCAGAGTGTCGGCGGTCCTATTTTGGGAAGTTCCACAATACCTCGGATTCGCGAGGGACGACGAAAAATGTCAACGGTATCTTCCGTCGTCAGTCGCACTCGGTTGTTCCTTGTGACGTTGCACCCACACGTTGTCGGTGAATGAATGGAAAAGAACATCGGAAAGCGCACCCAGTAAGTATAAAAGAAGGCACGGACGAATTGACGATACGCTTGCGTCCACCTCAAGCGGAGATTCGTTCGCATCCCAACTTAGGTGTCCTCAGCGGATCGACGAATGTTTATGCCTTTTTTGGCGCTTTTCCAAAGTTATTGGTTTCTGTTTATAGTCATCGCTGCCGGGTTCATTTTGAAACCACCGTGACCAGGCCGTTGAACCCGTCCTCCGTGATCATCACACATAAAAAATCCGCTTGATACGGCCATACCCGCCCGGCGTATCACGTAACACGTACCACGTGAAGATGATAGTCCGTCCATGCGACCCTCGTCTGTAGCAGGCTTCGAAGCCACTTTTATTTTTTGCCCGAAGCAGACACCAACGTATTTTAGGGAGCAAAAATTTTACGAAATTATGACGAGCTTGCGCTATTGGCGTCTAGCGTTGCCTCATTTTTCCTGGGGCTTATGAACAGGTTATCTCAGACCTAGACAGCTGACTTCCCGTGACCAGCCGTGATCATGGTCGAATCGCCCCCTTCACTTGTCTATAGGGCCGCAACAAGTCACGTTTTTCAACGCGCTGAAGAAACCCTCACGTTTTAGGTCTCTCGTCGACGATGAAACTGATTTTCGCCACCGTCATTTTCGCCGTATTCGCGTTTGACCAACTTGAAGCCGCACCGTCCAAGCGCTCAGCATGCTGCTGCTGTGAGCAGCAGCAGCAGCCGTGCGTCGACCCGTGTCCGCAGCCGTGCGCACAACCGTGCTTCGTGATGCTGCCCCCGCCACCGCCACCGCCTCCGTGCGTAGTACCGCTTTGTCTTCCGCCACCACCGCCACCGCTCGTGATGCTTCCCCCACCGCCGCCACCGCCATGCGTAGTACCACTATGTCCACCGCCCCCGCCTCCATGCGGACCAATGTGTGCACCACCGCCACCCCCATGCGGGCCACAGTGGCCACTCTGGGGGCCATGTGGACGCAAAAGACGTTCCATCAAGGAGGTGAGTCGAATCGACACTGTCTCGTCTTTCCCCTAGTAGTTCCCCTATTCCCTAGGGACTGATACTATTAGAGAGGGGCTACTAGGGAGGTACTGTTCTTTCCTTTTCGGAAACTTATTCCTAGCACACATTCTTCTCCATGGCAGGGGGGCTATGGTTGGAAAGAACAATGTTTGCCACACATCCCTAGAGAGGCTGTTCCAAAAAAGCCCTTTTCAATACCATTATGAGATTTGTAACTTGCTGATCGCCTTAATGAGCGTTTGATTTAGCCGCTTACTGCCGCTCAAGCTCCGGAAGAAACGAACAAACTTGCGGTGCTCAACTGACTCTAGTCAAGCCGCAAACGAGCTCTCAGACATCGTTTGTACTAGTCGTAGTCCCTTGTATTAGCGAAGTATGCCGTCAATAAACAGC
The DNA here is from genome assembly GCA_020875895.1 of Aphelenchus avenae. Taxonomy (NCBI): domain Eukaryota; kingdom Metazoa; phylum Nematoda; class Chromadorea; order Rhabditida; family Aphelenchidae; genus Aphelenchus; species Aphelenchus avenae. Next base: position 162,183 of record JNEY01000027.1, on the reverse strand, counting down.
CCTTTATGCAGGAACTAGTGAAACTGTGGTGCAGGGCGGAGACCATTTCGTTACTTGAATCATGTGGATGTTGCCATTCAGTGGCCGAAGAATGCCAACTTCCGGGAAAAGTAGGATCCGAATCTACGCTTGGTTCAGTCCTTGTTTTGCCCTTTCGAAGCCTTCTCGCTATGATCATCAATTCACTGTCTTGCTTCGAGCAACCTGATGACTTATTACGGATTACCGCGGCGAGCGGTGACTTACTAAGGGAATCCGGGCGGTATAGCCAGAGTGGGCGGCCTTTTGGCCGTTAATGGTCATCGGCCGAACCTGCTTAAAAGAGATTTAGAATGGGTAAAAAGTACGTTTCATTTCTTTCTCCAATGAATAATTCAATCCGTCCCGCCCAGTCAAGCCCTAGTATGTACCAGCGGTCTTTACACTTAAAATAACAGTTTATTCTCCTTCACAACGTGAGAGAAGAGAGATCGTCATCACTAGATCGGATGGCACCCAAGCGCCCGATATGTACTCGGTGGAGAGTGGAGCGAGATCGAGGAGGCGGAACACAACGAAAGCCTGCACGCGGGTTTTGGAGACATGCGTAGGGCAAAGCAACAAATACATCTATCAGATTTTTACAAATATTCGAGATTTTGTACTCGTTTCGCCTTCCAAAACCATTCCAGCGAGTTAGAACTGGAACGATTGGCCTTCCAAAGCGTCCAGCGCGCGCTTCTGGGGCTCGCCCGCGGAGGAGTATCGTTGCCGAAGGATCTCGTCGACCTGATCCCGCAGTGATCGGAGTCGGTTGTGGTTGATTCGCTGAACGGCGCGCTTCAGTGCGGCGTCGTCGCCGGATGAGAGCGATTCTCGGATGGCTAAACAACATCGGTTGTGTCAGCGAAATATACTGCAGGTAATGGTTGGGTAACTTAGTGCGTGCCATCAATGCGTTGTGGCCGCATGCAGGGCCACGCGCATGCGTCTACATGACAACGAATGCATCTGACGTGCTTTCGCCAAGCATACATCCGCATACATTCACATGCGGTCGCAGACCACCGAATTCACCCTCATGCGGGTTCTTGTGATTCTACATGACGTGCATGTTTGTCCGCATGTTCACATGCCAACAAACGCACATCACCAAGCGTACAGTTGCATACATTCGCATGCAGTCGTAAACTGCCGCTTTCACTCTCATGCGGCTCTGTTCGACTCCCCATGACGCGCACGCGATCATATATTTTGTCTCATATTCGCATACCACCAAAATCACATTCATACATGCGCATGCAGACCTACACTAGCCCCACGTATTGCATGCGGTCAGTTGTACTTCTGCATGCAAGTACTCGTAGATCATGTACGTCGCATGATGCCTTCGCAGTCCTTATTTCCCACTGCATGCATTCACATGTTTGAAGGCGATGAAATGCCTAGTGTACTGCCCGTGTTCCATTTTCTCTATCCGCTATTGGCTGCAGCGTTTAGCGTATGCTTACCTTTCGCGTCTACCGTTGCGGATCTCTTCTCGAGGCCGAAACCCCGTCCTTCTAGGCTGTCGAGAGACCGCTTGGCCAAGCCGAACCCTCTGCCCTCGAGACTGTCCAGCGCCCGCTTGCTCGGTACGACTGCATATGCGGCGAAGCGTCGCTTCCTGAGCCCGCCAAAGTCATCGCCGTCCAGCGAGTCCAGGGCGCGCTTGCGGAAGCCGAACCCGTGGCCCTCCATCATGTCCAGTGCGCGCTTCCGGACGAGGCCTGCGAAGCCGCTGCCCTCCAGCGAGTCCAACGATCGCTTGTTGAAGCCGAAGCCGTCGCCCTCCATGAGATCAAGCGCTCGTTTCCGCGCCAGCCCGCTGAATCCGGCGCCGTCGAGGCTATCGAGCGCGCGCTTGGTGAACCCGAATCCGTCGCCCTCCATCGTGTCCAAGGCACGTTTGTTGAAGCCGAAGCCGTCGCCTTCCATCGTGTCGAGAGCGCGCTTGTTGAAGCCGAATCCGTCGCCCTCCATGGTGTCCAAGGCACGTTTCCGGACGATTCCGAAGCCTGGAAGGAATGTGAATACGTATGAAGCTATCTCTGAGGGATGTGCACATGTATCCACCCTTTTCCGTTTGAAGCGGAAGAATGGGTTCGGGTCCCGCCAGCTTGGCAAAAGCTTTTTGGGGCTGTACGCAAGGATCTTTTGCGTAGGCCTAAAAATCCTAAGGCCTACTGTTAAGCAAGTTTGTCCACATAAGCGAAGACACAAGGATTTTTGCCTTCCTTATTACAAAAATGATCAAAAACACTTTTTACCTTGAATTTACTCATGAAATACAGAGACCTAAAGCCAAATTCAGGGGGTAGCCCTTAGTCGAGGTGAGGGGCCTGGCGTCCATGTACATGCACAGCATGGCATGGCATGAGTGCATGTACATGCACGCAGGCATGTACGTGCAGGTAAGCATATCAACGATGCTTACCAGCTCCGTCTAACGCGTCCAGCGCCCGCTTGTCCGTGAGAATTAGCCGATGGGCTGTCGCAGGTCCCGCCTGAGAGTCTTGCGAAGACGCCGTCGCGTACGTTGAGCAGCCGAGGAAGACAACAACTAACTAAAACGGTTCCGTCAAAACAAGTTAATCCACTTGAAATCCCATGTTTTCGAGGAAGTGAACCCTCCCTTCACGGTTCAAAACAGATAAAACTGTCGCCAAATTGGTTTTCTCTTCCGCGTGAGCCGCGTAAGCACTTACCGAAAATAGAAGAGAAGATGGGACTCGCGTCGCTAGGCCAAATAATCTATGCATCGTTGCTTTGTTCGTGTCGGGCACGAGGGTAACCTGAACGAGCATAAACGTTAATTATTTCCCAAACGATTCAAACGCGACAAAGAAGTCCGCACACATCGCGTTTCTATGTATTTGTTAAGTCTTGAAGGCACAAAAGATTAGCGACAGGGGCACGCCCAGGACGCGAATTCGCATGTGAATCCCACACTTGCTAAAGCCAAAAGAAGAAATAATTTCGGGTTTCTGCAGAGTCAGTGATGCATTCCGGGCGATATGATACGATATGATAAACTGCATAAATCTCCTGACGTCGAACATTCAAAGACAAGCGGAAATTCACGTCAGCGCGAATGAAACCGCGCGTGAAAGTTCACGCACTTAATGTGGGCTTGCGCCAAATTTGGCTGCATAAATGGACCGAGCGGTCTCTCCTGGATTCGTAACGTAGGCGCCGAAAAACCTGGCCGACGCGTCGCGCAAATGGTTTCTACGGGCAATACGTGTGGTTTTCACTCCTTGTAAAGGCCTCCATTCTGTGAAAGAAACTTTAGGAGCAAAGGCTTCAATACAGGGGATCACAAAGAATCATCGCTGACCATTACGAACCGGATCCTAACTGTAATCGCCGCTGTGGCCTGTCAAGTACGCAAAGGTCATAGAGATACGAGACGCTTCAGTTTGAAGGTTACTCGGACATAATGAATGCATTTTATGACGCTGAACCCGTCATAGGCCCCGCCTTCGGCATTCGCGCGCTTCAGTGAATGTGATGCTAGCGTCAGGTGCTTTGCGCCGCTACCCAAAGGACGGACAGGTGCATAGCGGTGGGTAAGGACGCGGCTGCATGGCTGACGTAAACGACCCGGGGGAGGCGACGATTCATCGAAAAGCACCGATGAAACATTCGCCAGCAGATGCCGCAGACGGCTAACTTGAATTTTCCTGCTGCTTCGAAGTCTTCTCTTGACGACCGAGCAGGTAAACATACGTGTCCTCGCTGTCACGTGTCTGAACTAGCACTTATTCCGATGTCGCAAATGCCCTTCGGCCGCCAAAAAAAGGATCTACGGGAGCTATGCAAAGTGCAAGCTGCCTGAGAAGAAAATGCCGCTAAGACCAATCCTCATTCAGGCGGTAACCGTCCTTTGGGACGGCAATGGACGGGGAAAAACGACTCGCAGGCATGCAAAGTTCGAGCAGGGGGAAGTGTAAAGAGGGGAACCGAGTAGAGAGTGGATATGAGAGGCCCCACGAAAAGTTAGTGAAAAGTGAAGCAAAACCAAGAGGTCTCAAAGCTTGACCAATGCAAAAGCGACGGATCTATGAGACTTTAGTGAGGTTCTAGCCCCAAGAAAGAGCGACACGGATCGAAGAAAAGCCCAAAAGACGGTTCTGACCTAAGGCCTAACGGCGTTCACCCGTTATGTGAATGAACCGGCGGCCGGCACGGACCTGCTTATATATTAATGGACGTCCAAATGAGGGCATCTTTCGGCGAATTCCTCTAGTTACTCGCGTAATGCACTCGTCGGAGCATACCTCTCCGTTTCCCTGAGGATGCTATCGGCTCGTTTTACCTTAATTTCGATGCTAATGCGACCTACGCTTCCGTTCTCTCGCGTCACGGTGAAGAGCGATTCGCGCGAAACCCTTTGGGGTTAAATGCCAATTAGCGGAAGGCGAATTTTTATGCGTTCGCCACATCGCGCATTGAAAGTGGGGACGTGAATACCGTGGGAGGTCCTCAAGCGCGTGATGGGAGCCTCGAACAGATGGCAGCGTGTACGCCCATGAGGCTGCTAGAGAACAGTTACCTGTACCTTCGATATGCTCGAAGAGCCAAGGATCGTAGAGAGTGAACTGCCAACGTGACGCAGGAGAAGGGAAGCAGAAACATGCCTTTTTCCATGCATCCAGTGGCGTACCCCGGGGGTGGGTCAACCCCCAAATATATGAGGGTAAGGGGACCAGAATAAATTTTTCGTTTTCACAATCCACGGCCGGCTTTTCAACTACTAAATTTAGCTAAGTTTTCAGATTTTTTGCCCCGAAAGCCAATAATTGCTCTAGCGGTGCCTGCGCCGGGATGTCTTAGGTTCAAACACGCCAAAAATACTTTAAAGACATTAAAATGGTGACAATTCGGCTTGTACAAAAAAAACACTAAAGGGGGACAAAACATTTTATCGGCATCGGACGTCGGGCGACGACGGTGGGAGGATCTACACCAATTTCCTTGCACCTAGCCTGGGTGCGCGTAATTCTGTAGGACCTATTGAATACAGTGGATACAATGTATGTACGTAAGTAAGTTCGAAAAAAGGTATCAGTCATCAAAGCCCAAGCCGCACAACGCTGACGACACGTTGCGTGTTATACGCCGCCTTGCTCTCCATGATGTCCCAGGAATAATCCCTCAACGGCTAAGAATAAGGCGGAAGTGTCAGCTTGCCGCGGTTGAGGGCCAAGAATTATCAAGAACATGTTCCCTTAAGGAGCGTGCGTGAGCGCGCTTGACGTGAGTCACTCGTCAGGAGCGGAGGCGCTGACGAAGCCGCTATTCGTCGCCGCTTCGTCCTTAGGTTTACTTGCCCTCATTTCGCTTCTTTTTTTCGTGACCGACGACGACGTCGTCGACCACGAAAAAGGAGATTCGTCAACGGCCCACCCGTGTCGAAGCACGTGGCGCTCCCACGGGGTAGCGCCGGGACAAAGGTCGGCTTATCGTCGCGCTTTTTGAGGCGATGCGTAGGAGACGAAAAAGGGAGAAGAGTGGCGATGGACCTTTATTAGATTGCACGGAGAGGAAGAAAAGTGCGCTCCTCGTGGACAGAAAACTCCCGCCTAAAAATACGCATACGCGAGAGGAGCACCCACCCGAGCGGGTGGAACACTTGCTTGGTGCAGGAACTGCAGATACATCGGTGGTAAATAATGATTCCGAGGTATCTTAGTACGTTCTAGGCAGGGTCAAGAATTTGGTCCCGCGAGTAAAGATGGGACTCAAAAAGGGACAAGGACGCCTGTACCGTTCCCGGTACCAGCGGCCTCGGTACCGGCGGCCTGCAATTCTCTACCGACGACGAGAAAGGATATCGGAGGAAGGGACGCACGGCACGTCTCAACCTTGTCGTTGCCCGCTTGGCACGGATGTAAAAAAACAGTTGCCATGTGAATCACACCACTTCCTCCGAGGACTCATTGTGACCGAGTTGTAGCCGAGGTGACATGCCTACCTCTATGAACTTTTTACAACGGAAATTATGACGGATTAAGACACGACAATTGGGATGCTTCCGCAAAAGAGGAAGCAGTTCTCGGAAACTCCGGCAGACAGTAGGAAGCACCCAGATTTGCGATACCGTTCTTACGCATAGGCGAACTGCATGAGATCAGTAGCGGAACAAAAAAAAACAAAGAGCGCTACGATTCATGGCTCGAAAATCTCCGTTTGGTCCACTGGGCGTCGGTGACCTTAGCACAGTGCGGTCCACGTGTCTCACGAAACGGGCAATACTTTGGGACACCGAACAAATCACGTGGGTCGCGCAAGGCCACTGAGCACCACCATTGACCGTGGGAGCGGCCGCATTATTCCCGGCTTGCAGGCAAATTTAGCCACTCGCTTGCTATTCCTGCTCGCTTATTCATGCTCTGCATAAAATGCTGCATTGTGCAGCGCTAATGTTCCGGTCAAAGTGGGTGCCGATTGCGTGACTATTAAAGGTGTAGCAGGCGTTTTTGGGCTAGCGCAAAAGGCCGGAAACGAAGAGGTGAAAAGAAGAGAGTGGATTTTATAAGCTTCCCATGGATACCGACCCTTGAAGGGCACGTGGGCGATCTTCCGGGCGTAAAAGCGGTCTTTAAGGATCTGAAATTGGCGGGTTGAAGCCGCCGAAGCCGCCCAAAACTAGAGGTGAAAGCCTTGAGGATGTCTTTCCAAGAGATTTTGCGCCGCATACTCGCTTCTCTCACGACAAGCAGTCACATTAGGCATAAAAACATAGTGAATCACAGTATCGCGCGGCTCTTCGCAGAAACTTTCACTAGCCATGCGCCTTGAAAGACGCCAAACCCTCCCGTATTTACGATTCGTCTGAAAGCGACTTCACTCTAGCACAGCTCGTAAACAAGCAGCTTTGGGTAGTCTTCTAGCAACCGCTTGTTTGAGGGATGCAACCTAGGTTTCTACGTCTCGCTCTTCACAGAAAACGCGCACAACCAGCTCGTCTTGAGCGTCCATGCCGTCAACACACCCTCGTGGCACTACGGGGAAAGCGCCGTAAACATAATTACGAGTAGTTACATACCAAGTATTTCGTGATGGTCATTTAATTTAAACTCATAAAAATTCAATAACTTTAGATTTTATCTAAAATAACATCTTTTATTTTATTTTTATAACATTTTATTAAAATAAAAGATGCTATATTGCATGAACAATTTAAAAAAGTATTAAAATTAAGTTGTAAAAACTGAAAACTTCTTTTAAGACCACACCATTCTAAAACTCATTTACACTTAACCATTTCTGTACTCCGTAAAGTATGACCTCACGCTAGCATCGAAGCAATCCAAAAATAGCTGTGATATCACTGGCCCGAAAAACGCACAAATTTGCCGACATGTGATCGAAGGAATTGAGCGAGTAGCGCATCCAAAGTCGGACCTTTGACCTCGATGGTTAACCTCATTTCCCGGAGTTAAGCGGGCGAGGGTGGATGCGCGCCACAGCGAGAAATCAAGCGCATCGCTTTCGGCAAATTAAATTCGCCACCCTCCGGCCGACTCCCAACGGGCCCGGCTCCCATCGGTGACGCACACTCAAAGAACGCCCATGCCCAACTGGCGTCTTTCTCGGGGTCCGCTGGAACGACGTGTGGCATTTAGAGTGGGTTAATGAGAATCGCCGCCGTTTATGGGGTTCTAAGGCGAGCGATGGACTCTGGGAAAAATGGCCAAAGCGGTCGAAGACACCCGCTAAGCGACTAAGAATCTTAAGTGTAAATAAACACGTACAGCTTCGAAGTGATTTCCTAAACGGAAACGAATGGATAGAGTGGTTTAAGAGGGCAGGTGGATTAAGAAGCCAAGTTTCGCAAGATCAGGCTTAAGTGGATTAATGAGTCAAGTGCTAATTATGGTGGTGTTTTGAGGATTCACGCTTACGGAACTACTTGAGAACCCCCGCTCGATGCCGTCTCGTAACCACGTGGGACAAGTAGTCGTGCACACAGGGTAGCCGAATGTGGAGAATTCTATGGCAAACTTATTCCTAGAGGTCCGGTAAGCGGCGACAATAATCCAACTTTGTACAACGTTGTCTCACCTGCAAGTCTGCTGGGGATGCATGAGCTTCGAGGACGCTTAAGGGCTTTCAGTGGACCTTCAGTTAGACGGACACACTGGCGACGTCGACGGGTTTCATCCACTTAGTCTCAAGGTTCTCCGCGTCTGAGTCACTGAGCTCTGATGTCTAAGCTGTTATTTTGGCAACGTTGCCGACGTCGCAGACACATGAAGTTTACGTCACTCGAGTCGGGTTAATGGGCCTCTTGAACCTTCGGGACCTCACAAGGGAGACGAGTCGGCGGCCAGTCTATTGAGCGTGGGAATGGGTCACCCACTCAAAAGGCACTTAGCAACACGACACAAAAAGACGCTAACGAAGAAGCCGAGAACGTCGAGCATAGTATGCCTAAAAATGTCATAAAGAGGTCAAAGGGTGAAGAGTCCCTTGTAATTAACGGGGCTTTTCCAAAATTTTCTTGAAGGGGTGGTCGACAAAAGTGTCGTTTTCCTAAATTAACAACGTCAACTTTAGCCGACTTTTTATGGAATTTCCTAAGGTTTGGGTCCCCGCAGTCGCACGGCCAAGTAAATGTGTACACAACCTTAGCTGTGGTATGCACAAGCTTATTTTGCTCTTGGACTATTTGAGTTTCTTTGCCTTGACGGCTAGAGCCTTCCCATTCCACCCTACCAAACCACGACTACTGGCCTCCGCCCTGCCCTGCTCGGCCCCGCTACCGGGGCTACCGCTTCACCTCCCCCGCAACGCATATGCCCTTAGACGGCGATAGACAGATCCCAAACACTTTCAAGCTTGTCTCTCCACACGGAAAAGCGACTGCTTTAGAGTGTCGAATCATTTTGCAACACAATCAGTCACTAACAACTGTTGCACGCGTGATAGACTTTCTGAATAGAAGCTTACCGAACGAAGTCAAATCAGTTCACGTTGCTTATCAACCTGCGGAGCGAACGAGACCGAGGATTTGTTAATGTCGAAATTGCACAAAACAAGCGCCGAGCATTCCATCAACACATAGTCAGACGGAGCAGGTGGTACGGCTAAAACCCCATGGAAGCCATCACGCGAAAACTGGCACTCCTGGCATTAGCCGCGTGATTTTATACTGCAACAAGCTCGAGAAGTTGATGCGGGCCAAGGGCAAGCGCCCGCCCGACGTGGCTGGTTCCTGGAGATAATTAAGAAATTACACCTGTCCACGCGAAGCCCTCCGAAGAAACCATCTGCGCAAATGCCACCCGGAGACGTGATTGAACGCGGCAAGAGGACAAAATAACGGGGTGCCGGCCGCGCAAAATCACTACCTACGCATTTCGGGAATGACGAAAAGTTCCGCCATTTAGTCGGTATGCAATTGGGTTACGCGGAAAAATGCGGACGTCTCGAGCGGCTTGCAGCGATACGAGGATGTTTTGTCAGACCGGAAATGCTCGTCGAGTTGGAAGTGCACGTTTTCCGCGAAAACTAGTAGGCAAGTAGGCGAAAAACGAGCATGCAACAAGTAGACGCTTTGACGCGTTGAATAGGTCGTCGAAGGTGGCATGCATCGATGCAGGCATGCATGACAAAGACACAAAGACGCGTAGCGCTACGAAGAATGCTTGTCATTGAGGGTGGACGTATTATGGTCGTTTTCAGAGTTACGAGGATGTTCGGGGCATGCGCCCCAAGGAGCAGGAAGTGCACGTTTTCGGGAAATGGATACATCAGGATAAAGAGCGGCGTTAGCATAGTATTGACTTGAAGCGTCTGATTATTGGAAGTAGTGCACGAAACTATGACAATTATGGCGGCATATTAGGGTAATCTTTTGGCGGAGCCGGAAGTGCAAGTTTTCGGCGAACAACAGCTAGAGAAAGGCCTATCATGCAACTAAAGAGCGTAATGTTTTAGACTGATAAGTACAAGGATAGACATGTAAACAAGACAAAGAACCGCTGCTAGAACAAATCGTCGAGGTGTTGTTCGCTGGCAAAGGTCCGCAAGCTAACGTGAACAGAAATGCGCCATTCAGCGTTGAACTTCTTCACACGGCTTGGAGACTAATGCAAAGAATGAAAGTTAAGAGCGGGTAGAAGAGGGTTTGATACAAAGTGACAGAGCGAAGCGAGGAAATAATTCTGATTACCAGGTCAGACAAAAGTACCCAAAAGCGGGAAACTAGTTCCTTTAGTCGGTCGCTTGTAAGACACCAGTGACGTACCGCTTTTCTCTGTTGTCTACTGGTCTACGATGACAATTTTGAATACCTGCGGGTATGTTCTTAGAAACCGCTGCTCACTGTCAACATACACCAAAACATCTCATACAGCTACCTGTAAACATGCACAGACCATAACAACCGATTAGCCCTGCAACTCTTACCACCTACTCCGTGTTGCGGCGCCTGCGCGTTCTCATTACGCCGTTGTTATTACCAATTAGCATCACCGCAAACGCTTGTTTATGATGAGCGTCGTGCCGCGACGCCATCGACCATCTTGACTGCGCTTGAGAGGGAGACATGTTGTGGGAAATGCAAAACAAACGTCGTAAAGGCTCAAAGTACGGGCCATCCAGGCGGCGAGAATAGGAGAATAGGGCCAGGACGGGAACTCCGCACTGTACTTATCCTAGCTCATATGTAGGTCTAGTGCCCGAACTCGTGTGTTTACTTAGTTCGATTTCTGTCTTAGCGACGTGTTGCCCTTTAGGAGGCGTGCGTCATTCCCCGTGGCATGGCACGAGAGAATATCATAGGTAATAGGCGAGTATGAGCCAACAAGTTGAAGGCTTGAAGGTCTCCTTGTGGTCACGTCGGACCTCAAACTCGTTAAGCGAATGTCGTAAGCAGCAAGCTTAAGTGAGTAACGCGAAGGGACATCGATCAAGACGATGGTTACGCAGAGCAGTTCATGGGAAGAACATCGTTTTCAGGTACAGCGTTTGCCGCAAAAAAAAACGCCGTCGACCTCTGGTGACTACCGCCATATTCGAAGAAGCTACCGAATGGTTAATGCCCTACGTAGCCTTTTTTACGATTCCGACGATGCCCGGCGGGGAGACCCACTCCCCTTTGTAAGAGACCCATACAGCGATGGCACGCATTTTCGCGGTAATCCTCCAGAATTGCCGAAAATACGGGTACCACTCAGCGACGCGAAGCCGTCAAAATACCGCCCGCGGCACTCACGAAAACAGGAGTCATCTTCTCGGGACTCGCGTCCACGACGGTGGTCAGTTCTCGGAAATGGACGCCACCGCCGCACATCGCGGTGAAGGACCCTCATGGGCCGAAGACAGGAAGCGGTCCCTATCACGAACTGAACGTCTGAGGCGTTGGACGGGCCCCTCTTGGCACCTCATTTCCGCCTTACGTGGGCTTTTGTTTCCACGCAAGTGCCCGGCCTATTTCCGCCACCCTCTAACCCACCGACTATGGACGAAGAGCGCCTGAGAAGATGTTGCAAAATGGTTCGGGTTGAAGTAATTTGATTGGGCCTCACGACATGTCGCCAACTTGGAAACCTGCTTGGAAGGAAGGTTTGTTCTGCCGCGTATTGACGGTACAAAAAGATGCGCTGAAAAAAGCGAACATGCGATGATGCCCAGGGAGCATTATAAGAAAGTAGGGGTCTACTCGTCTCAAACTCAAGGTAGTGGAATCGAAGGGGGGGGGAGGCCTCGAGAGGAATCGAGACTTTCATCGTCGTGGACAACATTGGTCTGTCGTTTACAAAGATCTTCCGTGGTTTGTTGGGCTTGGACAACTTTTTTTTGTTTTTATGAAGAAGTTTGGCTAACGGCCAGCGCCACGCCCTTTCTGCAAAGGATGCGCCAACGAAAATAGTAACAGCAAGGTGTAGCAAAAGTAATCCTATGTGCGCCGAGGTGCACACCAGGGTGGAGTTGACATTCCATTTTTGGCATATGGGCCTATGTCTTTGGCCCCAAATATCATTTGGGCAACAGGCTTAGAATTCAAGGCTTAAAGGCTTAAGAGTCACGGCGGCGGGCAACAAGGGGGACACCCACGAACAATGCGGAGGAAAACGTAGCCCGCGTACACCGCCGTATCCGGTACACTTTTAACTGACCTATTTTTACGAAGGAAATGAGACTTTTAGACCTTTTATAGCCAATGGAATTAAGGCACGACTAAATATAGGGCTAATATCGGCAAGCGAAAACACCACTGGGAAGGAGGGCGGCCAGCGGAACGTGCCCTCGTCAAGTCGAGCCTCACGTCACGTCGTGGGCACCGTTACGCGGAATGATCTTATCACGTCCGACTTGTGGGAGGTTGGTGGAGACGAAAAGACAGCTGTACGAATTCGGGGAAATCGTGTTTGAAAAGGGTACATATCGGAACGTGATGCGATGTCGCGCGATTGTGAAACCATGACGAGCTAAGAGGGCCGACATGAGAATAGGTATTCCAGATATTGGTCGCTGTGGTCGTGTGGCAGGTGATGCCCTAGCCGTTACGCCTAAAAGGGACCACCTGAGACGGACGAAAAGTCAAAATGGCGTTCAACAAGGCCACCTCTTTCTGGGAATTCTTTGACCTGTTTCGCAGGTGGAAGTTCTTAGTAAGATAGTTGAAGGAAATCGAAAGGGTCGAATGAAGCCGAAATGTCAAATGAAATGAGAGTAGGGATGCGCCGAACCAGATCGTCACTCATGTGTTTGTGAACAGAAGACTTGGCCGCCAGGATTTGCCGAGAATCGGAACCATCGGAAGTCGGACATTTTGTTCGACTTATGTCAAGACCCGGTTGACGATTCTCCGATGCAAGATGACATCATGCGAAGCAGACTTTGGGTGCAAGCGGCGAGTTTCTAGTTTTCTCCCACTCGAGTAGCCCTTTAGGCGTCTTCTCTCTGTTGCAGGCTCGAAAAAGAACTCGCTAATGAGCTTAATAAGTAAAGAGCGGCGAGTCGTCGCCAGGATGGCACGTGGGTGGTGAGTAAGCCGGCTGACCGACATTCCGACCCGCACAGATGCGCTGAACCATGCAAAAGACATGCGACGAGTCGTTTGGGAATGGAACAAAATGGACACGCGTGGCCCGCCAAAAAAAAGTCCCGCAGTCGTCTGACCCCTCTTGGGAGTCGTCGGTGGTCGCAATGAATTACCACGACGGATTAGTTCAGCGCATTCTCAATGCCAAGAGTAGGCCGGGTTTGGATTAGAAAAATGTCGAATAAGCATTAACAAGTTGGTGCCGGAATTTTGCAACTTCGACCACGAGAACGAAATATTTGGTCTTCCACGTTGTTCAACGGAGGACGGCGTCCCTCATGTTGACGCTTGTGCCGAGCTACTTAGGTTCCCTTTAAGTCCAGTCTCCAGGGAGGTCATGTTTTAGGGTAAGTATGTAAACATCGGATTTTGAAAGAAATCAAAGACCTGGCACAAGCGGCATCAGCATCATAACTAGTCGCGGGGGCGTAAGGGATGAGCATTTGAATGCGGCATGTGTCAGAAGGACAATACGGAGTACACATGAACTAGGACTGGATGCCCCTCGGTTCAGAGGATTACCGATGCCGATTCCAAC
>JNEY01000027.1:128968-142548 GCA_020875895.1 Aphelenchus avenae | reverse complement strand
AAAAAAAGTCCCGCAGTCGTCTGACCCCTCTTGGGAGTCGTCGGTGGTCGCAATGAATTACCACGACGGATTAGTTCAGCGCATTCTCAATGCCAAGAGTAGGCCGGGTTTGGATTAGAAAAATGTCGAATAAGCATTAACAAGTTGGTGCCGGAATTTTGCAACTTCGACCACGAGAACGAAATATTTGGTCTTCCACGTTGTTCAACGGAGGACGGCGTCCCTCATGTTGACGCTTGTGCCGAGCTACTTAGGTTCCCTTTAAGTCCAGTCTCCAGGGAGGTCATGTTTTAGGGTAAGTATGTAAACATCGGATTTTGAAAGAAATCAAAGACCTGGCACAAGCGGCATCAGCATCATAACTAGTCGCGGGGGCGTAAGGGATGAGCATTTGAATGCGGCATGTGTCAGAAGGACAATACGGAGTACACATGAACTAGGACTGGATGCCCCTCGGTTCAGAGGATTACCGATGCCGATTCCAACCCTAGTACGAATCGACCGCTCTGTATTTGGTTTTATCATCGTTCGGTAGAAGACAGGGCGTGCATAGCTCATAGTCCCCTCTGTCTCATCGCCACATGCCCCTCCCCAGAGCATTTGTGAACTTGACATCAGCGCTGCTGACAACATTTCTCCATAGTCTCTTAGATTACTCATAGTTCGCGTCCCAGAGGCCTAAGGGTGACGCTCATTCTGGAGAGTCATTCCTAGTGGTATACGACCGAAGTCTTCTATGCACCAAAGGAGTTCAGCATGCATCGTTTTGGATGTTCTCAACAACATCGCCCTAGTCGCACAGTTCAGCATACCCAAGCGAGCTCCTATCCGCACTACACTTTCCAGCACCTGCTAGGTCGGCCTAGCTCCTTGGCGCACCTGCGTCAAGGGCGCCAGTGATGTACTGAGCCGTCTGGTACACACGGTACCTCATGAGGTTCCCGCTTTTGTCGATGAAGTCCGAGAGGAAAAGTCAGCTGAGAGCTAGCGACATATGGCAGAGATCAACGGCACAGGTCCCTACTACGGACAGGTGTAGACAAGAACGATTGGAAGTTTGAACACAGAACTAGAACACTAGAATTCCAAGAATGTACTTAGGAACCAACATCACTGCAAGGTACATCCAAGGTTGGAAACTGGCTGTCAAAAGCACAGCCAGTTAAAGCCCTTAAAACCCGTCAAAAATCGAAACTAGTTTGAAACGTTCCGCTCCACAATGCCAAAAATCAAAAGGTCTCCCTTAGTGACCCAGGGTCTCTATTTCGGAGATGTACAGCGAAGCAAAGAGGTGCCAGACGTGGTGCCAGACGTTGGGACTTTCTTTCCACCTTTTTTTGTCTAACTTCAGGAATCATTCACCTTGCGTAATACTTTTCACTGCAACACTTGAGGGCATAAGTTGGACACTTTTTCCGAGATGCAGGAACAGGTCATTGTTGGGGTGTGGGTGGGGAGTCTACCTATGCTTAATGTGGATCAGTAACGGGTGTTTGACGTGTCCTAAAAACAGCAGACGAGGAACAGACGCCAAGGCAAAGACTGCGGGAGCAGAACGATAAAGCAGGCCTCTTCCCAGGAGGTTTTGCATTTGCAGCATTCCATGAAGTCATTGCGCCAGTTATATAAGAGCCCCTCCGGGCTCGTTTGCCGACGTCTGAATTACGCATTCCGCGTATTCCGGCATCCACCGCTTTGAGTTAAACGAGTGTTGTTGACTTGTCCGGAGCGAGGAGTACTTTGGTGACACTTTCTCGGAGAACTTGGCAGCAGAGAATGAATGGATGATGTACGGAGAAAACCGCCCCGCTTAGTGTGGGACAAGCGACACTTAGTGCCTCCGCCCGCATGGAACATCAGTGAATCGCTGGCAAATGCGACTGGGTGGCTTGTAGATGAGCGCCACTCTATTGGTCTAGATGACCGCCACCGCGCAAGAATAGCTACGGGAGATTATTGATAGAGCTGTACAGACATACAGGAACCCCAGCCCGGGTCTCAAGTTAAGGCCCGCAGGCCGGGTCGGGCCGAGGTCGGAAGGCCCCTTGCACAGGGTTGGTCCTGGGGATGGATCATGCAAGTATAACACACCGCGTATTCTAGCTTCGCCCACATGGCCCTCAGGATGACGAACATTAAGGCCGTTTGATTAGCACCTACCCGCTGCCTAACTAGCGGGTGTCATGTTGGAATGTCACGACGGAATGCGAGTGGGTATTTTGAACGATTCAAAGCGTGACGGCAAATAAACAGCGTGCGAATTCAGCGCAGTGGGTCGTGCATGGAAAGCGAGATAAGCGGAAGTCATGCAAAATTTAGCGACTCATACGGGCCCACGAAAACAACGTGTCATTGTCAGAAGAACGTCGACAGAAATGGCGTGACGTAAACTCCGAAAGAGACCCCTAGAGAAGATGCTTCCTCTCATCGCACTATCAAACAGTTGTTTTTAATAGCGGGCCGAGATACCAATAGATTGATAACAGGGCGTTTTAGCACTTGGCTGTCGCCTTGTCCTTAACTTTGAACAAGCCAAAGCCGTCCTTTTGTGAGGCAAGTACGCTTCTGATTGTGAAAATAGAAGAGGGTAGCTGAAGGCTTCCATGGTTGAAGTTCAGGTGAAAATCTCAGTCTTTTTCGAAGAGTTTATTCTATGTGCCTTGTCCAACCTGCAAGAATAAAGCCCTGAACGATGCAGAGAAGACGCTGAAGACTTTTCGCCATGGAGGCCATACAAGAGAAGCGACGCTCGATCGTGGACATTTTTTAAGCAAACATTGGTCGTTTAGCTGGCAACAATACATCAGTGCTTGTTGCTTCGAATTCTGTTTTGTGAGATATTCATTCTGCCGAAAACAATGGCCCGATCCCTTAAACCCAACGGTTACCAGGCAAAATTGCTCCAGGACGCGCATAGGTCTACCTTTAGCGACACGCCTTCGGCTCAGTACTAAGTGACACCGACGCCGTTTTCGCACCATTTTTCTGTGTGCAAGAACGCAACTAACATCTGCTCTTCTTCAGAAAACACGACGTCTTTTCCGCAAAATTTAGCGACTCGTGCGGGTCCACGAGAACACAGTGTGACGCACAGCTACCTTTTACTTTGTCAAACTGACTCGGGAGAGAAGGGAGTTGAACATATTATGAAGGTAACCTAGATCTGTATGGCCATATCCGTGTTACAAACGAAGGACTTCCGACCATGGTTTCTCACAAAGATCAAGTACGACACATACTGTGTCATGCATGTCGTGCTGGCACGGTACAAACTGTAGTTCGGCGGAGTCAGTCCAGTACGGACTACGGTACGGCATTCGTTTTCCCAACGCTTAGCACTTGTACGGCCCGTACCGTACTGTAGTACGTCCCGTACCTATCCCGTACCGTTCTGGCACGGTTCACAGGGGCTCTGTGCTGCATGGGAGGGGCAGTATGGTACGGAATACGGTTGCCGACAGTTCTCAACCCTTTCGAAACCATTTGCAAGCAACTTTTTGCTTTTTTGCTCGCAATTTTACAAGCACTGAAGCCCGGTAGCTAGCATACCTTTCAGGATCCAGTCAGAATTGCGTTAAGTAAGTAAGCAATAAGTAGACAGCACTACCCATAACGGCAATCGTTCAACGCACTACAAAGTGACGCGGATCCCTTTTCGCGCTACCTCCTTACAACGCCAAAGAAGACACAAATAACATCTGCTCTTCCTCCGGAACCAGACGTATTTTTCCCGCTTCCCGAGTGTCCTGTTGGTCTTCCTTGTACTCCCGGTGCACGCGTTCCGCTTCCCGCGCAACAAAAGGGCATGGTTGATTGCTAACGAGAACCGGCCCGTCCCACGAGGGACAGATGTCCTTGTCACGTCTGCTAAATATTCCGACGTCGTCTTTTCACATTTTTCGTAGGCATTTTAGACCGCCCTTTAAGCGAAGGGCATTTCGTAGAAGCGGCCGCCATCAGCAATAGGGCGGAGGACGTCACGTCGAGCGGCCGCGACGGACTTCAATGGCATTTCATTCATCATCGCGCATGAATGGGATGCGCAGACGGCTCGCATGATTAGAAGTGTCACGCTCAGAAGCAGTCGTGGTCTTATTTCGAAGAAAAAATTGAACACTAAAAGTGCACCGAAAACATGTGTCAGTTAGTGGGACAAATGATGACGCGTTGGAATTGAGCAACTTAGTAGACGGTCTTTGCAGACCTTTGTCACAATGACTTGCTCCAAAAGTGTGTTGTTCGATACAATGTTTTGTGGAGTGAGAGCCAATGAGTTCCCGATCAACAATGTTTATTTTTAGGCAGGTATACCAGATACGATACAATACCACAAATTCGAGAAGTGGTTTAAAGGCAGTAAAAGCCTGGGCTGTCCACGCACATTGGCTAACGCTTCGCTCAGGCCGTTCCTTAGTGCTGATATAAGCCTTAGGAAAGCCATTCATGGGTCTATAGCTCCAATCTCGCATGTCTTCTTTTACCGCTGAATTAGGAGAACTCATTAGGCAGAAAAAGTCCGTTTTTTACGACAAAATTTTCGCCGAGCTCTCGGTGTAGCCGATAACGATGAGCAATGCGAGAATACGCATCAGCGTGAACGACAAATAGTGGGCGAGGCTCGAATAGTGGGCGAGGTTCTATTAGTGGGCGACCAAATTCGACCTTCGAAAAATAGTGGGCGATCGCCCACTATTCGAGCCAATACGGTAGTTCTACGGCACACGCTCGCTCATCATCATCTTCCATTCAGCATGCATACCATTGAACCCTTCCAACCTTAGCCTCAAATATTTCGAACTATTTCGAATATTTAGCGCCTTTCCTAAATAAAGCGTTTCATGTAGATGAAATGAGCTTTTCATCGTAGCTCAGCGAAGATGAAAAGCAGCTTCTGCGAGCCGCATACAAAGTGTAGCCGTGAATCGTGCATGCTTTGTCATTGCTTACCGATGAACTAGAGTGGGATCGGTGCAATTAGAGGTAGGGAAAACATTTTATCCAATAGCAAAGGTGCCATGCTCATAAAAACGTGAGCATTAAAACCGGAAGCACAAACTTGTAGGAGTCCATCGCAAAGTCAGTCAAGCACAATTCAGTTATGGGCCTGTCACGGAATAATTCCGTGCGGAGGATGCAAGTGCATGCGTCGTGCGAGAAGTAAAGCTGCAGCGAACAGCAAAATGCTCGGTTTCGTTTTTCGCAACTCGCATCGTGTTCCCGGACAAACAAGCGGAAAATACGTCTAGTCGGCCTACTTCTTGTGACGAAGGGTAGTAACTTTAGTGGTGTTAGTGTCCTTTCCAAAACGGTCTCGAAAATACCTTCAGCGTGCTGTGATCCCATGTTTTTTTCGTGGAGTCGCATTCTATTAACATCTCCTTTTGTCATTTGATAAGACGTGCTTAACAGGAAATTCACCTTTCGATTTCAGCCTCCGGATGTCGAGCATCCAGCAGGTTCCCGTGGAAATCCTCCTGGACGTGTTCCAAGCGAATGATCCGGCCGGAACGGAAGCTCTGCAACTGACCTGCCGCGGCTTCCACTTCATTATCCTGCAGAACGTGGACACGCTACCGACGCGCCTCGTCTGTGACCTCGTCCACGATGCCAACGGCGTGTACTCTATCGGGCTATCTATATGCCTGACGCCGAAAAGAGCAACTGGCATAGCCGGTACATCATTGCAGCCGCGGACGGGTCGGCGAACGAGCTTCAGGATATGTACCAAACAACGGAGCGGTGAGTTAGGTCACGATTGGGAAAACGTTTCTCACGTAACAAACGGTACTTTTTTGTCTTACTGGCTAGACTGCGACAATCAGAGGCGGTCTGAACCTCCACCAAGCTCCTCAAATTGACCTACAGTGCTTGTTGTTTTAGCAAAACGGCAATCCGCATAGTGGGCGTCTGGACTCCTGTATGCCGCCTGCCCGACGCACCCCTGATGCATCTGATCGAGCACTTCCCCTCCGTGAAGGGCGCACTTCGCCTCGATATCAAAGGCTTAGTACTTGCCCTGCCCACAGACGCCGCCCTGCACCACTTCGAGCGCCTTGAGACGGTCGTCATCGACACCTAAGCATCGGAGAATGTTCCCCTGGCAAAATACCCAAGATTCGCTGAGAATGTTGGAATTTCCAACCGTTAAATTTACCAATATCGAATACATTTAGTAGGCGCCGATTTTGTTCCTTCACGAATTCAATGCCGCACGACCAACAAGTACGAAAAATACTTTTTACGGTAATTACGTGTGTCACCCATAACGCGTAGCCGCCCGAAACGGCACTTTTTCACATCCTGGTAGTTTTGAAAAATCGATGTCTCCGTCATTGGTACGTAAAGGCGTTGGAAAATGAAGAAAACATTGTTTCGGGAAAATCAAAGACTCACGTAACGTCGGTGCTCCGGGAGCGCTTTGAAGGCGCTGTGCGTTATCATAAAATTAGCATTGTTCAGGCTCGTCGCCGGGCCTAGAATGTCGACGTGGCGTAAATACGGAAAGATCGATGCCTGCGACATCAGTTGACCAAACATGAACAGCTCCGTGTACTTCACGATCCTCGTTTTGATGGCCGTGCTGTGCTTTTACTTAGCCCCAATGGCCGATGCGGCGCCTGTACAAGCTCTCTCGAATGGCTTGGATAAAGGTGAGCTCAATCTTTGCCCACTCAAAGTTGATCAGGCTGCTAGTGCATTCACCTCTTCGAGGCTTTCTTGTTCTAACTCGAGAGTGCCATGTTTAGCCGTGAACCTCCGTGCTGGACGGTGCCATCCCTGTGGCGGCAGCGGGGGGTACTGCTGCGACTAAGTCCTCTATCGTTGCATAGCACTGATTGATGTTGAATAAAACGTTAAACTTAAGCCGATCTTTTTGTATAACATTAATTTGAGCTAGAGTCGCTTCCGTCTGTATTACCTAGTGTTTGTCTGGCAACCTGACCGCCTGCAAAGACTCAATGCCGTCTCCTCGTAATCGGTTCGTAATCGGTGTGCATGGCTGAATGGACCGAATTTTTGTACAGTCGCATGAAGATTAAAGACATTCTCCGAACGGAACCCCGCGTACTCTGTCGAAGAATGACTATACGAACTATGCAAAGGGTACCGGTTCGCGGCAAAGGTCATGCTGAACTCGAATTCTGAAAGAAACGCCTACGACGGACGTTTGTTCTATTGTTCACGAAAGCCAACAGTTGACAGCTCTTAAGCAGCAGCAGTGGCTGTTCGCCAATCACTCTTAAGCGATGGCGTGTCAGGGAAACTTCGTATTTTAGTTTTGTAGCCCCCGTAGTGTGTAAGAACTTCTCCGATAATTAGCCAAGATGGACTAAGAATCTTAAGGTTAAGTGGCGCTGCGCATGCTCATGCCATGAGCCTGCTAGCATCTTAATGGACCTCATCATCGGGCTATTTCACAGGCCCTGACTTGCTTGTATTTGCTTCGCGTGCGTCTGCCTTGCATGCACCTCGTTTTCATGCATCCGCCCAGAATGCTCATGATTTGCATACCGTAAAAGCTCTAATATAAGACGTGTTCTAATATAAGACGGCCCCTAATAGAAGACGCACAAATTTAACCTTCAAAAAATAGAAGACGCGGCTCTAATATAAGACGGCCCCTAATATAAGACGCGGCCCTAATACAAGCCGAAAACATAAGCTGTGGGTGCAGAACGAGAATCTCGTTTGAATTGGACTGACGCGGCCATCGCTATGGACATCAACGTAGGCCTCGCTATCGACGACAAGGAGAGCCAAAGAGGTTTGCAGTGCCTTTGAAGATAGATTAAAGCAGCATCTGCGGGTGCCAATCCTCTCCATCGGCCACGAGAAGACCAACTTGACAGTCATGATGACCGCTGCATCGGATGGTACCTCGTTGAAGCCCCCGTTTAAGGCCAAATACTGTTGCGATTGGCGGGGATCCCAAACGCGTCGGGTTTGCCGTCCGAGACGGCGGGGCCGGTAGGACCCAGGGATAGACCGGTGGGGTCTGTGGGAAAGCCCGTAGGGCCTGAGGGAAGGCCAGTTGGGCCTTTGGGAAGGCCGGTTGGGCCTAACTGCTGACTAGGGACCGGGGCCTCCATAGTCGGTGCGCGGCGAGCGTAGTCGAGCGTCTTCAGTCCAATCGTTTACCTCAAATTTGGGTATTTAAACCGTTATAAACAATACAATAGTAACGCGAACAAATAACAAGCAACGCGAGATGCAATAAAGGGACATCTGGGCTCAATGGGGTCTAGTGGATTTGGATGTGGGAGATGTCTGTGGGAGTTGCTTCTCAGAAGGAACCAGCCTGCGTCGGTCCATCGTGTCGTCGCGTCGGGGAGTTCGCTTGTGGGTGCACCTCGTAGAGCGCGTGTGATGACAGTGGCGTCATCGTAGAGTCCGCGCCGATCCTCAGTGGTGATCTCGGGGAGCCGCTTGTGTAGCTCTAACGGGGGAGTTAACCCGAGGAGCTAGCGGCATAATCTGGGCGTTATGTGGGCGTCTTTGCGAGAGCACATCGTGGAGCGTTTGGGATTCCAGCGGCATCCTCGTAGAATCAGCGTCGGGGAATCCTCGATCCATGGAGAGCGGCTTGCATCGATCAGACGGGAGAATCGAGCCCGCCTGAGGGATCCTGAAACGTGCGGGAGCAGCATCTGTGGGCGCTAATACACGTAGAACCACGATGGGCAATCTGGACGTTATGTGGGCTAACGTGGCGGGCCTGGACCGGGGAGTTGAGCCGAGTCCAGGCCGTGTGGAATTCCTGAAACATGTTGCGCAAGTGCGCGTGGCTACGGCGAGAATGTGGGCCACTATATGTGGGAACAGTAGGAGAACCGGAAGTGGGAATCCTACTATGGGTATCATGGAAAAAAGCCCGTGATGGGTAAAGCCTCTGGGCGTAAGTGCGTTTGAACGCAGCAATGGCGAAACCGACGCCATCCTTCGTCCGTTGGTGGCGAGGAAATGAGTGTGGACGGTGGACTCTGGGCGTCGTTTAGCACTAGCGGTGGTCAGCGCGATTCCCGCCGACCGACCGTATGTGGGCGTAGAGCGGCGCCTCATAGAAGAGACGCGAGGTTTTCTGTGGGAAATAGCGCACGCGAAGGGTCCACTTTCCGCCAGGCGGAGAAAGTCTGGAGGACGCCCAGAAGGTTTTCGCTTCGGGACCCGCATGCTCCCGAAGCGACCAGCGGAGATAATTCCGTTGCAACGCGAGTTGCAACAAATACCCCGAGCTCTACGACAACTGGATGGACCATGGCAATCGACAGGAGGGCAGATGGCAACCCGAAACCGCCTCCGCATGAGGTGTACCTCCATTGTGTTGTGGAGGTCTGGAAGTGTATCCCGCACGAGGCGCTAGCGGCATCGTCCAAAACGTGTGGCCTCGCCACGGCTACGGACGGCAGCGAGGACCACCTCGTTCACTACACAAAGCCGAATGGAGGAATCCAGTCCGGACGCTCTGCACTTGAAGAGGTCCGTATTCTCGACGGGGCTGCACTCGGGGAGACGCTCTTGCTCGTCGACGAGGATGCTGCTCTTCTAGACGTCTCCAACTCGGATAGCAGAGAGTATTCCGACAGCGACGTTTCCACTGGGAGCGAGTCGTCGTCGGAAGCTGGCTCTTCGCAGGGAACTAATCTGCAAGCTGGCACATCAAAGGCGGGCGATCCATGATACCTACCAGCTCGGTTGCCATTGCGCACTATCCGAGGACACGGAAGACGAGGACGTTTAACATGCTACATTGTTGTGCTTTGTTTTGCCGTTGTTTTGATCGTTTTAATGTCCGCACCCGGTGTAATCTGAGTAAATTTTGGTCAACATTCCCTTGTAAAAACGGCTTCAAAAAATAGAAGACGGGGCTCTAATAAAAGACGGGGCTCTATTAGAAGACGCACAAATTAGACAATCGAAAATTATAAGACGGGCGTCTTACCTATATTAGAGCTTTTACGGTAGTTCGAGTTTCGCCTACTTCTACCTCATCGTGTTGTGCCGGTCCGTATGATGCTTCTACCATCCAATCAAAACAAATAGTCGTGTTAAAATCATATTTCTTGAAGTCTAGGATAGCTCTGCAGCGTGCACGTATAATATTTGCTTGGCAATTTTTGGCTTTACAAGTGTGAAAAGTTCGAATGAATTTAGCGAGCGTCGACTTCGTTCTTCACGAACCAGATGTCACAGGACTGCCAAAGCCAAACAAGCGTCGCGCCCGAGTGCGTACAGTCTTCGATCTTCCCCGACGTCAACGTCACGGTAACATCGCCTCTTGCCGTTCTCGTCATTTGAGTCACTTTTCAGACCAGCAACGTGGCACTTTGCGTAACTTGGTTGGCGGCAGTCTTCAACGCGCTCGTCATATTCTGCGCCTTCAGGATCTTCCATCGTAATGGGGTGTATACTCACATCCTGATCGTCATGATGAGCTTAGGAGATCTGCTTCTAACGGGTAAGCTCGTTTCTTGTGGCTAGGGCTGGGGTTTAAATTTTCTTAATCTAAAAATGTTGTACACCCAAAATTTGCATTTTTCATTCGTCTCATTTTTAGGGTTGTATTTCTCATTTTAGGCCACATTTAGCCCAGTCTTGACCTATTTTAGGCCCCTATTTGGCTCTTTACCGTACAGAGGTGGCACCTCCCGATGCTTCGAAAATCCTGCCTACAGCCCTGTTTGTGGCCGGGTGCCCTGCGACCAAGGGACCGTCCCCATAAAATTGTCTTTGAATAAACTAGAAAAATCTCGGCGCTTCACTTTCTCACTGGTTCTAGTTTACCCGATTCCGCTGGAAGCCCTGCACCAGATCATTCCGTCTCTACGATCAGAGTACTTCTGCGCATCCGTACAGATTGCCTATTGGCTGGGTCTAGCGCAATCTGGGCTGTTCCTCACGGCTCTCAATGCCGACCGCTTCATCTTTTTTCATTGGCCCCTCAAGTACATCCTCTTGACGAAGACGTACGTCATAGCGATCTGCGCAACGATCGCCACAGTGATCATCGGGTATGTTGTCTTAGCGTACCTTTTCACATTGCATCAATCCTTGGCAATGGGCCTTCAGTCGAGACCTGGGGGTTGAACAGAACGATGGCTTCGGACAGTCGGAATTTTTAGCGCTTATAGGGGCTCTACGTTTTTCGATTCATTCCATATTAGTTCCTCGCTTTAGGTACCAACATAAAGATTTTTGTGTTTATATGGTAAAAAAATTTTTAAAAAATTTACCAGAACCCGTCAATTTTTGAGCCCCTAAATGGACCACAAAATGTCGGCCCTACCCCAGGCCTACCGCGATTACATACGTAAAATTAGCAATGGCCAAGAGCCACCTAGGGGCCGGCTAACCAGGAATGAACTACACTCTTGTTCTTTAGCCCGATCACTGCATTGTGGGCGACGAAGTCCGTGTACATCGCCAACAAGTGCGTAACTACGGTACGTTACTCTTTGATACTACCCTCGAAAGCGATTTAGTTCACGAACGACATTCCGGTCATCGCGGTCACTGCTAGCACGTGCGTACTGCCGATTGCCTCTTCATTCGCCTTGAGTGTTTACCTCTTCGTACTGACGGATCGCCGCCGCCGACGCGCCGCTTTGGCGCAAGGCACTCGTCACGGAAATGCAAGGCGTAATGTAAGTCCGGCAGCAGAGAATTCCGCCATACCCTCTAAGAGCATTTTAGCCTAACTCGCTGCTGTTCATTTTCGCTTCGTCCACCTGGACGTTAATCTCGTTGCAGCCCAGCCGCTCGTTCATCACGTGGTACTATGCTGTGCACCTTCGTGAGAACCCCTCTAGCTGTGTTGACAACACCCTCCTCTGGTTAGGGTATGCGTCCAGTCTGCTGCTTCGCGCCAACCCGGTACGTTCTGTTTTCACCTGAGCGCTTTATCGAAGCTAAATTTAGATGGTCAACCCGGTGATCACCGGACTCGTGTGCGCGCCCTACCGTCGTGAACTTACGCGAATGTTCAAGTACGTCAAGTCTCTCGTTTACCACACATGTGTTGCACTAAGACGTGAATAAACTTGTACGAAAATAGTTGCAGCACCTGCCTTATAGCCAGTTTCGAGCTGAGGTCTTGGTCATATCTTCTAAGGGGAAACGAGATTTGACCCTGCAATCGTGAGCCATGGGCACTCAGAATGGTTTGTTAAGGTTCGGTCCGGAAAGCAAAAATCTCCCGAATATTCCGAGCCACCGTCGGACGCCTCTGCGCAGTGGTTCACCGGAACTAGGCCTTCGATTCCCCGTGCGTTCGATTCCCCGTAAAAGCTTTATTCACCGAAATCTACACATTCTGAAGCCAGGGAGTCATACGGCGGACGGAGGCGATGCTTCGGAAGCGACGGAGAGAGCAAAGCGGGGGGAGGCGGTGGTAGGCAGCACATCGTTAACTGGGGAAGCGGCGGGCGTGGCTAGAAGTCTATGGAAGCGACCAGTGCTGTGCATTCTTCTTCATCATTCTTCATCTTCTTCTTCATCTTCTTCATCATCTTCCGAAGATGAAGAAGAAGATGAAGAGTTCATTTGAGACTGCGGAAGAATGAAGGTGAAGATGAAGAATTTATTTTGTGGCAATGAAGAATGAAGATGAAGATGAAGAATTAAATTATTCATGAAGATGAAGACGAAGACGAAGAATTAAATTCATCATGAAGATGAAGAATTTTTAATTCGTCAATCGTCAATAATACGGAAATTCCGCTCTCTGATCGACAGTTCTCCTAAGTTTTCTCATGAAATGAAGATGAAAATGAAGAATTTTTCCCGTCGAAATGAACATTGAAGATGAAGATGAAGACTTTATTTTGTGGCAATGAAGAATGAAGATGAAGATGAAGAATTTATTTTGAAAGACGGAGAATGAAGACGAAGAATTTAAATTCTTCATGATGATGAAGATGAAGATGAAGAATTTTTACCATCGCAGTGAAGAATGAAGATGAAGATGAAGAATTTTTACCATCGCAGTGAAGAATGAAGATGAAGATGAAGAATTTATTTGAAGTTGCACAGCACTGGAAGCGACGCTAAAAACCGTCCACAGTGAACAAGACAGACAGGCACAATAGCAATAGCCCCTTCATTCAAAAGGACACGGAGGAGCACAAGTTGCGAAGGAATCGAGGTCCACGCGATGGACAAGGAAGGAAGATCTAGTTGTCGGAGCCGGGCGACTTCTTGAGGCTGTCGAAGAATTCCTGCTGCGAGAGCGCCATCGCCTGCGCGAGCACCGACGCCTCGTCGATCGGATTGCCCCACTCGTCCTCGAGGCCAGGAAAAGAGAGAGTTAACGAGTCAGCGGAATTTGCATGCCTCCGTAATTCTCGATAATATTGTCTCTGAGTGAATGAGCCGAGTGGGTAGTTTAAACCAGGCTCACTTCTGAACTTTTCGCTTCTGGCACTTGAGGCCCATGCACGTCACGGAGCAAACTTGGCGGGTATTCGCCTTGTACCGAACTCCGATCCGTACTGACACCCTCCGCACCTACTCCGCTCCGTACTGACCCCCTCCGTACCGAACTCCGATCCGTACTGACCCCCTCCGTACCATACTCCGTTCCG
>JNEY01000027.1:108861-124473 GCA_020875895.1 Aphelenchus avenae | reverse complement strand
CGGCTACGTGCAATCGAAGAACGCCGCAAACGCCTCCAGCAAGACCAAGCCACCTCATCCGAGCTCACCGCCTTCAAGAAGACGCTCTCCGACGTTGTCCAACGCCTTGACAGACACGAGCAAGGGGCCACCGTCGCCGCCGTCGGACAAAATGAACACCAACGGACCTACTACCGATCCGACAGTCGACAGCAGGACCAGTGGCGTCCACGCAACGAAGGCGTCTTCAGAAGCGAGCGGCGCCAGCCGACCTACAACAACGGCGGATACAGCAGTAGCCGCGGAGGATACCAATATCAGCAGAGCAGCAGAGACGACCGCTGGCAGCCGTCACCACGTGACCCGACGCCACCACCACCAGGAGGATTCGGACGAGCCCGAGGCTTCTTCCAACGACTTTCACGCCCTTTCCGCCGAGGCGGCCAAGGCAACTACGCACCTCGCCGCAACGACTCTAACGGCTACGACAACAATCGGTACAGTGGATCAAGCGGCTACAATCAACGAGCAGACAACGGTAACGGAGGCTACGGACGACGCAACGACGAACAAGGATACGGCCGCAACGACGTCCGCTCTGACCAGAACCAACGAGGTCAATGGACAAGCCGACCACGGGGCAGCGTCGGATTCCGCATGCCGCCGACCATCGGACTCGCCATCACCCTGCTATGCCTCCTCTTCATGCCGACAGCAAGTGCAAACCAACAGCGATTTCAAATCTGTTCGACAGCCGGTCAACCCATCTACGTGACACTCCCCGAACCTGAGCCATGTCAGCTTCCCGAGATGCTCCACACGGCGAAAACCCGAACGGAGATCTTCACGCCACGCAAGCATCCAGTGATGTTCGACGCCGTCAAGTGCATCAACGCTACGGAGACGCTGTGTGCCGATTTCTTTTTCGGCCTGATCACCAACAAAGATCCGCAGACCATCAAGACGCAAGCCGTCGATCCCAAGACCTGTTGGGAGATGTCCAACAACGAGACCTATGCCGCTCAACTGAACATCACCAAGCACGCCGACACTATCTGGACCTCGGTGACTAACGTCAGCATGTCGCGAGGATTCATCGGACAGAAGTGCCAGAGCGTCCAACAATACGCTGTGCAGCGAGGCTCGATCGGTTCTCCAGACGGACACCACATCATCAGCAACATTCTCGGTCCCAACAACTGCGACATCCACGATCTTAACTGCACCGACGGGACAGGAACCGTAATCTGGAACATCACCTCGGACGCAGTCTTCTGCAGCCATCGAAGCCGAGGAATCTACAACACCGCCGTCGTGAAGACCGAGACCACTCAACATTTGCTGGTGCCGTACAGCCAGAGCTCATTCACCCTAGCGCCACATCAGCCGATACCAGCAGCCGTACGCAAGTGCATCCAAGGAACAGTGATGGCCGCAGGTAACGACGCCTACATACGCTTTCTGCCAGTTGCGACCACTGCCGCGACAACGCCAGCTACCCGTCAGAAGCGAGCCATCCAATGGCTGAAACTCCCCGAGAGGACATCGACCACCGAACTCACTGCGGAACAGAAATTGCTCGCCATCCAACGGAAGCTCTGGGCTCTACGAGAGATACTAAGCATCCCACCCGCAGAAGCGCTCTTTAACCCGGACATCAACCGCCTTGCGAACAACCGCCAGCGGAAGCGAGCCGACAGGCTTCGCAACATGCAGATGTGGCGAAAACGTCTCCACGAGCTGGAGGGCTCCCAGCACAAGTCACAGCAACCACGTGAGCTGCCAAGGATCACCGAAACGGCCACAAAACCGCAGATGCCTGAAAGCGGACGGAGAACCGAGAGTGCAACTAAGCAGACGACTGCGACGACAGCTCCCATGCTGACTCAGCAACCTGCGGTGGCCGCGTTTCCCTACGTCCAGCCGAAAACCGTTCTGATCAAGCGAGCCAGGAACGGCACGAACTACTACGAATCATCTGCGAGGAAGAAGTACTCGCTGCCCCAGCTACCACACGGATCCGTCGTATGGAATCGGACGTCGGACGAACTGCAATATGTCTTCTGGCCGACCGCCGAACCGGCATCCGTAAAGCTTTACCGTCACTCACGATGGGAGTATGCCGAGGACCGCCGCGAGGGACCACGATACACTCCAACCAGGAGCACGCGCAACAACATGGCCGAAGTCAAACTACAACTTGCCATCGGCAACCGCGAATCCCTCTCACCTCAAGAAGGCCGAAACTTTGCCCAACTCTGGGACGAAATCACACGACGTCAACGCCTCGATGAAGTCATTAGCCAGATGTTCGCCGGGCAGATGGACAACGACGAAGACCTACTTCCTGCACCAGCAACGTACCAGGAGCAACGGGAGCAGCAGGACCAACAGGAAACTGCGGTCGACGACGACGCAGAATTCGACGCGAACTACGATAACTACGAGTACAAAAGCTCGGAATCGGAAGAGCCCGCAGATAACAGGCATCGACGACACGCGAAAACGTCAAGCGAATTCAACTACGATGACGATGACGCCCACGACAAAGAGCACAAGAAACACGTGGCTCGAAGGTTCGAGAAAGACGCAGAACGACTAGGACATAGCGGAGTACCCGACAGCGAAGAAGATGAAGCAGTAACCGCGTCGCCGTCACCGGCACAAGATGACCACCACGTGACGCACCGACCACCAGCCAGTACTGCGGAAGCAGCCGACACAACATACCCGCAGGACACCGAGCAACTGTCGCACAGCCTCAACGAGAAAATCCAGTTCGCCGACGACGAATGGAACATCCACAACGCACGCGTCTTCCGGCAGGTTTACACAGCCATCTGTGAAAACCACAATCAAGACGTTCGCATCATCCGTTCCCTAGCTAAATTCGACGCCTCAACGGCTCTTCAAACGTGGTTCCGCCGAACGGACATCGTCGCCGTGCAAGCCGGTCAAGCACTCGCCGTATACATCTGCACCCCAGTGGTTCCGACAACCGTCCACTGGAACCAACAACACCAGAACACCTGCTACGCTGACGTACCGGTAGACGTCAACGGCACGACTTGGTATCTCCAAGCAGGAACCAATGACCTAAAGCGATACTCACGAGAAATCCCGTGCTCGCAACGACGTCCAAACGTCTACCACAACGGAAGCAACTGGATTAGCAGCACCGGACACAGGCAGCACGTCGCCAAGCTCAGCCACCACATCCACTTCGAAAATCCGGAACTGGAGATCGACCTCAAAGGCAGAAGCTTGTACGAATCAGACTTCGCTGAGGTCCTGACCAGTGCATCGATGCTCGCCGGATACGACAGGCGAATGAACCGCCTCGAGGACACCTTCACCAGCATTCAGCTGCGCACCGCAACGCCTATCCTCGACACCATCGCGTCAGCGGTCGACGACGCCAAGCAGACCCTGAACAGGACGCTAAGCAACGCCAAGCAGACCCTCAGCAGCTGGAACCCGCTGGACTGGATAACTGCCTGGTACCATTGGGCCATCATCATCGTCACAGTTTGCGGCGTCGTCGCAGTCATCATCGGATGCTGGTATGCAGCACCGTTCGCCCTTGCATGCTTCAACGGTCTCCGCCAAGCCATTCGCCTCCGACGACAAGCCCAAAAGTTTCGCCGCCAGAGAAGGCGACCCAGCACGCACAACACGGAGATGCACCAGATCATAGCTGCCGTTCACGCTGAAGAGCCGTTTCCACAACCGAAGGCAGACGTGAAGCTTTACGAGTTCTACCCGTCATTTGCACTAATGACCGTCGCCACTAGACACCATCAACGCGAAGCAGGCGTCCCGCCAAGCATAGTCGCCAGGATTGGACGATCAGAAACGACCATCATCCTCGACACGGGATCTTACTGCTCAACGTCCAAAAAGGAGCTTCAGTACATGACAGCGACGACACCGTTCAGCAAAACGATGACAAATTCACTGTTCATCTCTCTGCCTACCGGCCACCAGGTCGCAGCTCCCGAACAGTACGAGGTCCAACTCAACGTTGAAGGAAAGAACCTCCCGTTTTCGTTGCTCGTGCCTGATGCCGACACCACCATGCCAAACACGATCATCTTTGGATGCGATGCCATCTCCGCCCTCAACTCCGCATTAGGCAGCATCAAGCTTCAGTTCCAGCCACGCGAACGATCGTGGAAACTTCAATTTGTTGAAACGGAAAGCATCTCCGAGACAAGAGCTGTGGCGTCAAACTACCGACTCAACACGGCGAAAGCCAGCGACCTCATCATGCAGTCCTTGCAACAAGGATGGACCACGTTATACATCGCTGCATACGTCAACTCACATTCCACGATCGGACGCGTCGACAGCGGGTCGCTCGTGTCCCTATGCAAGGTCTCGACAGCATTCAGATGCAACCTCGACCGCCAGGAAACGAGCGAGGCCATGCCGCAACTACGATTTCTCGGGAACAACCTCATCGAACCAATCGGAAGGGCGTACGCAACGTTCAGCATTGGACCGTATCGACACCGAGTCCTCATCTACGTAGTCCGAGACGACAGCATCCCTTACGAATACTCGGACTTCGTGCTCGGCGATGACCTGCTTAATGCCATCGCACGGGAATACACCATTTTCCTCAACTTGCCAAAGTACGAGTTCAAGATATCAGGACTCAACGTCGCGGTAGACGACACCGGCCACGCAACGCTGTACCAGCACCCGGAAGACTACAGGTCATCCCACCAACGAGCAGTCGAAACAGAAGAACTACGTCAGCTCCGGTCTGAAAACGAGCAGCTGAAGCAAAAGCTGGCAGACGCCAGGAAGCAGCGAGACACCGACGTCGACAAGGCAGAACGACATCGCCTGGAGCGCAAGGAACTCAAATCCAAATTGGAGACAGCCGAGAAACAGCTCAAGGACATTAAGGAACGCGACGCACATCGACACAGCAAGGAGATCAGTGCAACGGAGCAGCTGATTGCCGAAAACCGCACACTTCGACGTCAGAAGGACGACTTCCACGCGGAACTAACCGAACTTCGGAAGCACCACACGGAACTCATGCAGCATTGCCCCGCGGCACTCGAAAACGTCAACGTTACCCAACAACTGCGCGAGGAACACGCAAAGGAGATCAAAAAGCTTCGCACCGACGTACTCTACTGGAAGACGAAGTATGAATGCCGGCCAGAACGCATCCAGAAAATCGAGGAGGCTAACATCACGTGCGCGAAGCAAATCGCCGAGCAAGCGGAACAGCTGAAGGCCAAGGACAAGACGATCCAGCACCAAAACGGGTTGATCGTGGATTTGCGAAGCAAACTGGTCGAATCGAAGCAAGCGATCCAAAACGTAATCCAAGCGGACCTGGATTCCTATGACTCGGACAAAGAAGAACCGACGCCCAAGCAGAAGGTCGCAAAGACATCCAAAGCACTCGTTGACCGAATCGAAGACTTGCTCACCGAAACTGCCGGCATCCGCAAGCCTCCAGCAGTTCCAGTCAAGAAACCAAGACCAAGCAACGCAGACAACGAACCTCGGGTGTGCCCAGTAACGCCGAGCAAACAAATGGAAGTCCAGCTGAACCTCGACGGATTGGAAGTTCGCGCACTCTGGGATACCGGGTGCGGAATCACCTACTTTGACGTCGCACTGGTACCTGAAGACAAATATCACCTGATCGAAGCACCGCGAATCGCTAAGGCAAAGGCAGCTAACGGCACCACCGTCGCGTTCCACGGCTCGATTAAGCTACCGGTCGTCCTAAAGCGCTCAAAAGTGTACCACGTTTTTCACCTTACAGACGCGCAGAACTGCCCTAGCCCCTGTGTTCTCGGGACCGACCTGATGCTGAAGCTCACAGACAGCGACTACATTGGATGGAACATCAAAGAGAAGCGTATGGAACTGGGAAACGACGAAAGTTTACAACTCGTCAACGCCATCACTTTCGCCAACAGGCTTATCGACGAGACCGAACAGAAACGCAAACAACAGCCGCTGGTCGCGCACGTCATGGAGGACACCATCATACCTCCACGAACGGACATGGTGTTCACCGCGGAGCTCACCGGCAACGTAGACCCGGAAACGGACTACATAATCGAAGAGAAGCCTCATGCCTTCACGATGAAAGTCGGACGAATCCTCGTCACTCCCAAGGACAAGAAGATCCCGATGCGCGTACTCAACATGGCAAATTGCCCCGTCCGCATTCCGAAAGGAGCCACCATCGCATATGCCTCACCAATGGGGGACTACGTCGCGGCACAAGCACAACCGGACACCAACGACAACTACGACCCAACCGATCGACTACTGACCGAAGTCTTCGAAGCACCTGCCGACGACTGGGAGACCCAAATACGCAAGGTCGACCTGTCCCGATCTGTCTTCAACCACAAACAAAAGCGGCGAATGATTCACATGCTCCGACAGCACGCTCGAGCATTTGTGCAAGCGAACGGACGCCTTGGCCGCTACCGCGGAGGCGTGAAACACAAGATCCGACTCATTCCCGGAACAAAGCCAGTCGCCAGACGCGCCAACCGAGTACCACTAGCACTACAGAACGAAACGAGGAAACAACTGGAGAAACTGCTCAAGGACGAACTCATCCGCCCATCGACAAGCCCATTCGCCGCGCCGATTCAGCACGTGCCGAAGAAGGACGGAAGCTTCCGCATGGTCTGCGACTACCGCGGCCTCAACCAGCAAATGGAGCCACAAACCTACAGTATGCCAAACATACAGAGCATCCTCGATCAGTGCGCCGGCAAGAAGATCTTCTCCAGCGTGGACTTCAGCCAGGCCTACCATCAAACCGAGATTTTCGAGCCCGACATTCACAAATCCGCCTTCATAACCGAGTTTGGCCTTTACGAATGGCTTGTTACACCATACGGAATGGCCAACAGCGGGGACACATTCGCTCAGATGATGCGGGAACTTGCCGCGCAGATGTCCTTCCGCCTAATGTGCTTTGTCGACGACATCGTGCTCGCCAGCGATTCAGCCGACGAGCATCTCGACCAACTCGACGAATTCCTGACAGTTGTCGAGCACAGCGGACTCACGCTTAAACTCAGCAAGTGTTGGTTCGGAATGGCCGAACTCCCGTTCCTGGGAATGATCATCAGTGAGCATGGCATGAGACCCAACCCGGAAAAGATCGCGGCCATCGTCAATACACCGATCCCGACCACGATCACTGCCATGAAGAGCTTCCTTGGCGCCGTCAACTACCAGCGGCGGTACATCCCGAACTGCGCTACCATCCTCAGGCCACTCTACGAAATCTCGAGCGGAGAACGACTCGGAGAATGGGGCCCCGCCCAGCAAGAGGCCTTTGACACCGCGAAAAGACTGCTCACGACAGCACCAATACTCGCCAGTCCGCGAGTTGGAGTCGGCTTCATTCTGGAAACTGATGCATCAAAGAAAGGACTCGGCTACGTCCTCCTCCAACCCGACAAAGACGGTAACAACCGCGTCGTCGCATACGGATCGCGCAAGACCACCAAGTTCGAGGAGAAGAAGGATCCCTGCGTGCTCGAAGCAGCAGCGGTCCGCTGGTCACTCGAGCAATGTGCCCCGTACCTCATCGGCAATCCAACGACCATCGTACGTACAGACAACACAGCCGTCACGGCGCTGCTCACGAAAGAAGACCGGAACCTCACCTCGCAGATGAACAAATATCGCCTGGCGATTCAAGCGTACCCAATTCGGCTCGAGCACCGCTCCGGAAAGACGAACAAAATGGCGGACTACCTCAGTAGATATGTACCGGAAGAGCCGAAGACCACCGTGCCGCCACCAGATGCCGAGCCGCAAACACCTACAGTCGTACCCGAACGAATCAACGCCATCACATCCGATGTCCTACGACTCACCAGCTCACGCATTCGAGCAGAACAACGCCGTGAAACCAAGCTCCGGCAATTCTACGAAGCGCTCAGCGGAGCCAAGCCAAGCAGCAAGCACGCCTTCACCGCAAACGAGAAGACAAAGCTCAACAAGTGTTCATTACGAGATGGCGTCGTCTGCTATCAAGCCACGACCGACACCGCACCACGTATCTGGCTACCAGAACGATTACGCGAGCAAGCTATTCGTGAGCTGCACGAGGACCCACTCGCAGGAGGCCATCTTGGAACCAACAAGGTCGAGCTAAAGGTTCGCCAGCGCTTCTACTGGCCGAATCTGCACGACGATGTATCCGCCATCGTCTCAAGCTGTCCCGGCTGCCAATTACGCAAAGCGCCACCGAAGATCACGCCCACGGAACCGCTCAGCAGATGGCCAACGCCACGATGGCCTTTCGACCGGATACACCTCGACCTTTATGGCGTCCTGCCGCTCACGAAGAAACGACACCGATACATTCTCACCGTCGCAGATGCGCTCACCAAGTGGATCTGCGCCATACCTCTAAAGGGACAAACGGCGCAAGAAGTCCACGACGCGTTCTTGAACAACGTCATCGCGAAGTACGGCATTTGCTCGAGCGCCATCACCGACCAAGGAACACAGTTCCTCTGCAAACCGTTCGACCAGCTCGCATCGATCTACGGATTCCGACACATACCGGTATCGGCTCATCACCAATCGTCGAACGGGCAGATCGAGCGATTCCACAAGACCCTCGCAGACATGCTCTCCAGCTACGTTTCCAACGACCCGACCGCATGGGATGATTATCTGGCGAGCATCACGATGGCCTACAACTGCTCAGTGCACGCGATCACCGGACAAAGCCCGTTCTGGAGCCTATACGGACGTGAACCAAACCTACCACTCGACCTCCGCATCACGCTGTTCCAGGAGCAACAGCATCGAGGACAGGACGGAGGGATCGGGGAGAATCGAGGACAGGACGGAGCGGACAGAGAGTCAACCGACCAGGACGCAGAACTTGCGCAGACAGAACGACTACGAATCCTGCGGCGAGCATGGAAAGACATGAGGAAGACTATCGAGGACAAAGGGGCCATAAGAGACGCCTACAGGGACGACCGAGTCCGTGCGAAAGCTCACCAGCTCAAGGAAGGACAACTTGTGCTAAAGCGAAAGCCTGCTGACGAAATCAGCTCAAAGTTCGACCACCGGTTCGATGGCCCATACCGCCTGAAGAGCATCAATCCGCCAAACGTGACAATCCAAAAGTTGCACGAGAACGCCAAGCAGTTGACTCTCCACGTCGACCAAATCAAGCCATTTAAGGCCGCCATCACGCTGCCGATCTACTCAGACTGCCGAGATGCTCCATTAGACGCCGAAGGAGAAAGGCTGGATGCACTGATGAACGGCGAGCATGCGGAGGCATCGTCTGAGGAAGAACAAGCGGAAGATGAGGTCAACGCGGTAAGAATCCTACCACCGACACCGCATCCCATCACCATCAACGAGAACGGCTACTGGAAAGACGTCAGAGACAACCGCGGCCATGTTCTAATCTTCAACGCGAACGCACTCGAAGGACGCGCTCGAATCTGCGCTCTCGACTTAGACGGCACGATCATCAAAACTCGCTCGGGCGCCACGTTCCCGAAGCACGGGGACGACTGGCAATTCTGGAACGAGACAGTGCCGGAGAAGCTACGCCGAATGCACCACTGCGACTTCAAAGTCTGCGTGTTTTCGAATCAGCTCGGCTTGAGCAACGGAACCGTTGACCTACAGGCCCTGAAGAGCAAAATCGAGGACGTTTGCAACGCAATTGCCGTACCGATGCAGTTCTTCGTCGCCGTCAGCGATGGATTCTACAGGAAACCAAATATCGGCATGTGGAGGCTGCTCGAAGAATCGGAAAATGACTATGAGGAAGTTTCGAAGGAGCACAGCTTCTACGTCGGGGACGCTGCCGGCCGACCTGCCAGTGCAAGCCGACCGGCCGACCACTCGAACAGTGACGAATTCTTCGCTGCGAACGCAGGAATCGAGTTCTTTACCCCGGAAATATTCTTTCGCGAGAAGTCCTACACACACTACTCGACTCAGCGACAGGAAAAGCTGAACCGGCTCGACGCGAAGCGCCAATCAGTCAACTCCGTGCATACGCTGAGGACTTCAGCCGAAGCTCGAGAAGAAGGTTCGCCATGCCACGACAGCGAGAATGCCAGGGGAGGGCATTCGGACGAAATAAGCTCCCCACTGACAGGTGACGATTTGACCAAGCTAATGAAGCTGCTGGACCGAGTTGAGGAGAGCATACTTCGTAACGGGGACGCCCAGCTCGAAGGCAGCGCATCCGACTCCGACAGCGGCATCGACAGTACGCACACTCGCCGCCGCCAAGTCCTCCGCTCTAGCCCGTGAACGTGTCCATTTGCCAAATACTTCGACAACCTGACACTCGACCGACGTTCATTTCATGATAACCACAGTGTCCCACTTCAAAACCTGCATTTTCGCTTCATCATTTTGGAGCACGAAGGGACCGTGCTTGGCAACCCGGGGGAGTGTAGCAAGTGCCGCTCCGCCCCATCGTCGTGTCCCCAGCTCCGCCCCATTGTCGATGTTCGCTATGATTGTCTAAAGTGTATTCAGTCGGAGGTAAAAGTGAATTGAAAGAAGGTGCAGAGGAGCGGTGTCCAGGGAGCCCTATGGGGCGAGGTCCAGGTAAACTCTAGGAGGTTTCACAGGATTCGGAGTGCAACACCTACCACCACCATCTTCTCCCCTGACGACACCTCCGTACCGAACTCCGATCCGTATTGACCCCCTCCGTACCGAACTCCGATCCGTACTGACCCCCTCCGTACCATACTCCGTTCCGGACTGACCCCCTCCGTACCATACTCCGTTCCGTACTGACCCCCTCCGTACCATACTCCGTTCCGTACTGACCCCCTCCGTACCATACTCCGTTCCGTACTGACCCCCTCCGTACCATACTCCGTTCCGTACTGACCCCCTCCGTACCATACTCCGTTCCGTACTGACCCCCTCCGTACCATACTCCGTTCCGTACTGACCCCCTCCGTACCATACTCCGTTCCGTACTGACCCCCTCCGTACCATACTCCGTTCCGTACTGACCCCCTCCGTACCATACTCCGTTCCGTACTGACCCCCTCCGTACCATACTCCGTTCCGTACTGACCCCCTCCGTACCATACTCCGTTCCGTACTGACCCCCTCCGTACCATACTCCGTTCCGTACTGACCCCCTCCGTACCATACTCCGTTCCGTACTGACCCCCTCCGTACCATACTCCGTTCCGTACTGACCCCCTCCGTACCATACTCCGTTCCGTACTGACCCCCTCCGTACCATACTCCGTTCCGTACTGACCCCCTCCGTACCATACTCCGTTCCGTACTGACCCCCTCCGTACCATACTCCGTTCCGTACTGACCCCCTCCGTACCATACTCCGTTCCGTACTGACCCCCTCCGTACCATACTCCGTTCCGTACTGACCCCCTCCGTACCATACTCCGTTCCGTACTGACCCCCTCCGTACCATACTCCGTTCCGTACTGACCCCCTCCGTACCATACTCCGTTCCGTACTGACCCCCTCCGTACCATACTCCGTTCCGTACTGACCCCCTCCGTACCATACTCCGTTCCGTACTGACCCCCTCCGTACCATACTCCGTTCCGTACTGACCCCCTCCGTACCATACTCCGTTCCGTACTGACCCCCTCCGTACCATACTCCGCTCCGTACTGACCCCCTCCGTACCGAACTCCGATCCGTACTGACCCCCTCCGTACCATACTCCGTTCCGGACTGACCCCCTCCGTACCATACTCCGTTCCGTACTGACCCCCTCCGTACCGAACTCCCATCCGTACTGACCCCCTCCGTACCATACATACTCCGTTCCGGACTGACCCCCTCCGTACCATACTCCGTTCCGTACCTACCCCCCTCCGTACCATACTCCGTTCCGTACTGACCCCCTCCGTACCCAACTCCGATCCGTACTGACCCCCTGCGTACCATACTCCGTTCCGGGCTAACCCCCTCCCTCCGCCGAGGTTGAAAGACTTGGTAGACTGCGAGCGGGCCGTTGGGCCGCCGGCGCCGGGCGACTTGTTCACCGGCGGTGGCTCGCTTTCATCGCGACGACTCTCAGGAGGCGCAGGTAGGCCAGATACGACTCCTTAAGCCAAAGCAAAACTCTGAACCACCCGAAGCCGAAACGAAACACATCGAATCCTAGCGTCAACGGGCTACGCAAGGACTTCTAAGCACTTTCTACGTCGCCAACCTAATAAGCACAAAGTCGGCCCGCTTGGCAATGGCGACATCGAATTTTTGCTGCGTTTGCTTTTATGTTGGGCTGAGCGCCCTTCGAGACCGAAAGATTCCGATCCGATTCCAAAATCGAGCTAGCTCCACGCGCCGTAAAAAATCACTGCTGATTTTAATGCCTCAGTAGCAAGTTCTTAAAGGTGTGATTTACGGCGCACTTTCCTAACTGACGACAGATCTTGTTCGGTCCGATGGTTGCGTAATTAATGAGCAAAAGTTTGTAGGGGTAAATAGACGCTAATCCTCAAGTTGGAAGCAAAAATTGTGCGAGTTTCGTAGCCGTTGTCGTGGACGAATCGGAGCCGTCACTCCGACGTTGCACTCGCTTCAGCGTCCCCGAACTAGGGCATGCCGCCGTTCGTCATATATTTCTTCCGCACTTTCCGGCTTAATGCACAACGATTAAATAATAACTTGGCAACTCAGACATTGCGTAAGCCTCCCAGTGTCTACAGGCGCGAAATGGGGTACAAACATGTGATTTAGGACCTGCTCAGCTCGCAGTTTCCCTGCTCAGCCTCAGCTTACTGCCGTCTTGTTTGCTTTTGAAGAGCGTCCAAAAATTATATGATCATCACGGGGCTCGGGCCGCCACCGCAGCTTGTGATCGAGCCTGTGATTTCGATTTGGCTCTTGGCCCCTGACCCCTTCGCAGCAGGTCGCACGTCTCAAACTACGTAATACGTCATAGGATCCAACTAAACGCTGCCTCCATGGGTTGGTATCGACGGCACCATGAGAAAGCAGAGACCGACATCATGGTTATAAACCTGCCGCATGTTAAAGCCAACCAAGTTTGGAGAAATTGAACAAGCATAAGAAATTTAATTCGCTCTGGGAGTGACAACCGCGGGCCATTTTGCCTAGTGTCTTTGTGATCACTCAATAACCTCTACAAACCCCCTCCCGCCCGTGATGATCACGCCACTTTTGGGACGATTTTCTCCAAGGCAACATCCATTTTAGTCTATATAGTCGGCACTCACCTCTGTCCTCTCTTCGATAATGGCATTCCCCTCGGACCGTCCTTGCGCCGTGACCGACGTGCATCGGCTCAGCGAATTTGCGGCGGCACTTTTTAGCTATGTCGCTAACCTGTTACTAATCGCGCTGATGATCACACGAACCCCGCGCGATTTGAAGGTTTATAGTCGTATTCTGCTTCTCAACTGCATCATCGACATGGTCTTTACAACGACGTCGTTCATACTGGAAGTGGTAGGCATCAAGCATGGGCATGCGTGGCCTTAACTTAACAGGGTTCGACGGGTCCTGGTCCTCAAATGGGTGCAAAAGCTAACAAATTTTAATCAAATACAAAATCAATCTTATCTTAAGTCTTATCTTAAGGCCTGCAGCTAGGTATTCTGAAGTAAAAAAAGTCCAATGTAACTGATTCGACTCTTGAAAAGGGGCACAAAGACAACCTGTATAAATTACCAAAAGGGCACCAGACATATTTTTTGGCTGTCTTTGTAATTTGCTAGTTGTCGGGCCTACTTCTGAAAGCCGGGAAGCTGTGTGGGTGTACTTCCGTCCATTTTGAAATCATCGTTCATTTGTACTTAAAATGACAAGCCGTGGCTTTTCGCATAGATTTTCGGAATAACAATAAAAATTTTAAGCCATTTTTTATACACCGTTTAGCACGTGTCGGTGCATAGCGGTAAGTTTATGGCCGTCCTGAACGGTTTCGTGCGCTCATCCTCAGCGGAGACGACGTTCTGGCTCGCTAATACGTACTTCTTCACTATGTACCTCTCCGTTATCGCCGTCACGGTGCCGTTTGTGTACCGTTATTTCGTCGTGTGCAGGAGAGTACTCGCAGGGGAAGGGCAAAATGTAGCAACTGCTAACAAGCAACTCCCGGGTAGCTGCAAGGCGCCTTCGTAGCCATGCACAAGCGCCACTACCTACACTAGAGTGATGCGTCGCACCGTACTCCGTGCCGTATTGTTTTGCCGTATCCACGGTACGGTAGTGTGGCACGGAGGGGGTCAGTACGAAACGTAGTACCGTACGGCGACATAAAATGCCGTGTTCCATGCCGCAGTTAGTGTAAACGGCGGGCCATTCTTGAGTCACTACGGCATGTACTACGGTACGGGGGCGGGGGGCATGGAGCACGGTACGGAAGAGGGCCCGGTACGGTACGGAGTGGGGTACGAAGGGGGCACGGAGTACGGTCCAGCGCATAATACCTATGCGGTATTGCATCCCGTTCCGTGCCATGACTCAGTAAGGCACCGCAGTACGGTACGGAGGGGGTGAGTACGGCATGGGGGTGTCCGCATCATCCAGTGGCGTATCCTCGGTACGCCACTGGCATCATCTCTAGGCTACACAACCGCTATTTCTTAAGGAACTACGTCATGGGAAACCGATCCTTCTACGCACTTGTCCTCTTCACCGTCGTCTTTACGTCTCTGCTTCCACTGAGCTGCCGCTTGTGCTACTATCCTGACATGCAGCGAATTCTCGCTGCGCATAAGCAAAGCGAAGTGTACGGGACTTTACCGTGCAAGTTTTCCGCTCAAATTCCGCTATTCTCTATGGAGGTAAGGCTAGTAATAAAGACTGGCATCGGGTATCCTTGCCGTACTGCGCACAGTATTGACGCACGACGTACCGTACTCGGTACCGTACCAGTACAGAACGTAGTACGGTACGGGTAGTCATATGGTACGGCTGCCGATCTTCAGCCGAAAGTGTACCCCCTTAAGGAGCCATACGAATCTCTTTAGCTGAGCTGGTCCACGGTCATACCGCTGCCGATGGGGACCTGCATGGTGACGTACAACTACGGCGTTATCGCCGTCTGCAGTTGGAAAATGTGGCGCCATTTGCGGTCGAAGTCGCACGCAATGAGTGAGCGTACGCAGTCATTACACGCTCAGATGAACTACATGTTGCTGGCGCAGGTAGGATGATTCGAGTGTGATAGTGACTATTGGGGACTGCGATGGACCCATGAGGGCTTAGGGCTTCGTTTCTGGTGACCGCGCCTAAAACACCCAAACTCACCCGACATTAGGGATGGATGGGGTCAGCTAAGTCACCGTCTCACGTGAGACCGCGTTCTATATTCTAAGCTTGTTAGTCCCTAAGGCAGGTTTTGGTCTTACGTCTAAAAAAAGAACTGAAAGTCTTGTTAGACGTCGCCAGCGACGAACCATATTTCGCATTCCTCTCGTTTTCAGCTCTAGTTTTGAAGTTTAAATCGAGAAAACCGATACCGTGACTAATTTACGCAGACTCTCGATGCGGAGGCCAGGGGCGCTGCCATGGTACTCACGCTAACCCAAGCGGAGGATGCGGGCCGGCCCTTCGGCCACATACGAAGCACGTGCAAGGCACCGATGCCTATTT
>JNEY01000027.1:86331-101356 GCA_020875895.1 Aphelenchus avenae | reverse complement strand
TATTATTTATTATTTTCATTATGGTTTATTTAATGTTTAATTTTTATTTAAATTCTATATTAATTTTCGTAAACATATTTCACATAGTAGTAATATATTTACGCAATATTTATTATTTTTCGTTAATGTTTTTATTTTTAAAAAAATTCCAAAGTAATGTAAAGTTACAGGGTACGTACACGGCCTTCCTTCTGCCGCTCGGATCTCCGCCACTCGGTGTTCTTCAACACCGTTCTTCTTGCATGTCCCACAAACGTAGACCTTTGGCAGGTCTGCCGCTGGGTCGGACAGCTTCAGACAGACGAAGTGGACGCCGCGGTGGCAGCTGTCGCAGCGCAGCATGTAGTAGTTACACCTAAGCAGGCAACCACAGCGCCTAGAGCGCGCTGGAGGTTTGTAGTTCTTCCGAGGCATCTGTAAGGACGAGAACGTCAGCGTTGGTAGCAGAGAGAAAACGCACATCGCTTCGTGAGCGGACAGAGCCAACGAATGGGTGGCCTATTCCACGAGCAGAAAGGAATCCCAAAGACTGTCTATGGTGTAACGACGATTTGACTCAAACTGGCCTCGACTCTCCTGCTGAGCTAAATACTACATTTCTTGCGGTTTTTTCAAAACTTGCTTGTCTATACAACTTTTATCCTTGTTGCTATAAATACCGCTCGGTCGTAGAAAATATTTTTTTATCGCCGCGATGTTTCGAAATATGCAGTTAGTGTTCTTAGTCGTACTAAAAGGAGCCCTACTGCAAAGTGATGGAGAGAGGGGCGGTTATCTGAGAGTTCTGTTATTTCTAGAAAATGAGGAATGCGGGCGGTATGAGAGGCTGAAGAAACGTTTTTGGATTCAGATGCGCTCCGCATCCCACAGCAAAATCAGCCGTCATCGATCTCGCAAACATTCGACAATGTGGGTCACGCCACGCAACTCTGAGTATGAGTGGTGAGTGTGAAAAGTGCGGTAACGCATGCG
Organism: Aphelenchus avenae; assembly: GCA_020875895.1. NCBI lineage: Eukaryota > Metazoa > Nematoda > Chromadorea > Rhabditida > Aphelenchidae > Aphelenchus > Aphelenchus avenae. The sequence goes on along the minus strand of JNEY01000027.1, from coordinate 100,384 downwards.
CGCAGTGTGTCCGACGAAAGGCAGCCGTGCAAGGTCCAAGCGTCAGCAAGGGAATTTAAAGATAATAATACGTAAAAAGGCATGCAAACCGCAGGGCTCCACAAGTCGTATTCTTTACAGCTCATCGCCCATAGGACAGGGGACAAGCCGGTTCAAACAATCTGCTAGGCCAGGAAGAATCCTGGCAGGAAGAGCTTTCATGGCGAAGATCTGGAATTGGCAGTCGTCGGGAGGGACGTTGCCTGTGCGAAGCACTTTCGAGTGCGACATCTGCAAACGGGCCCGGACCCGCGGGTCCGGGTCCAATTATACTGGGTAGTCCGGGCACGGGTCTCGTGCCCGGATCCGGACGGACACGGGTAGACCGGCTCTTTCAAGAATGGCCGGTGTTGCGCCAAAATGGGGTCGAAATATGAGCATTTTCGGGCGAAAGTGGCAAGAATTTCGTCAAGGATGGCGGGGTCTTATCATATTCTAAATCTTTCAGAACCCGCGATGGTGAGATTCCCACAGTGTACCCAATCTTTGAAGTGGGACCACGCCAATCTTGCGGACCACCGATAAGTGCAACCCGCCGGGTCTCGGACCCAGACCCGCCCGGACACGGACCTGCCCAGGTCTCTTGCTCGGGCTCGCGGCCGGGTCCGGGTCCGGAAGTTGAGGTACCCGTGCAGAAGATTTTATTAGGAACTCCGTGCAGCAAGCATGGCCAAGCCGCGCTGCCGTTGCAGAGCATAGGTAAACAGTTCTTGGTGTCTGACCCTTGACGCATGTTTTACCCCGACAGTTTCGGTCGTGTTTAGTTGTTTGCGTCAGATTTTAATACTTATTGACGAACCTTCTAAACTCTCTGTATTCTTCTGGACTCGAGGCAATAGCGGACGTGTTTCTGTGAATCTGCAAAGCTGTGGTGATGTCCCTTCTGGCAGCTGCAGAGGCAGCCTTTAACTCTAGTTTACCGAACTATCAGTTCGAAGTTGGGATGTTACGCTGGTGCTCAAACCTTTCCAGTGTTTTATGTAGAAAGCAAACATTCTTAGGCACGGTCTGGCAACAAGTTTACTCTTGATGCTTTAAGAAGTAATTTTCGTTCAGGATGAGTCAATACTTTGAGCATTCGTTGGAAAATAACAAATTACAAGCAGCTGTAGCTACAAACATTCCTTGTCCGCTGTAATATTTGGTTTTTATTTAAGGTTTCCATGCTTAGTACGTCCGAAGCTGTCATTCCTTCCCATTTAGCGTTCCACTTTTCCAGGAGCTCCGGTTGATTCCACGAGACTTGTTAACGACGCTAATTCCTCCACCAAAGCGTCAGTGCTTTAAACTAGCGCGACTTCGTTGGTCCCGACGCGAAGACTACCATCTCCGCATGCACATCCATTCCAACGCGACCGCCATTATTGTGCAAGCACACATATCTTATCGAGCTCCATTTCGCGTAGGATTTTCGACATATTCACGGTAAGCTTTATGTCATTCCTTACGATGTGGTTTCCTTAGGACTGCGGAAGCCTATATCAATATTTTCCTACGATTTACCGCGGTTTCCGAAGGTTTTTTTCTAATTCCGCCTCAAGCTCAAGACGACTAATAGCCAAAATAGCTGAAAATACGGCTCGAAAAACGCTAGCTTAGAGAGCGATAGATATCACTTTCCAACGCTAACTCTAGTGCCAATTGTTTGCCTGAAATTCGATTATTTGACATTACGTTTAGTCGAAAAACTTTAGGTAATAGCTGTTAAAATACAACACGCGAAATTGCTTAGAAAATATGCGAATTTCGTAAATAAATTGTTCTACATTTTAGCGTAGATTCTTGAGCTAAACTTTCTGAGTTTTATGATCAAAGGCGTTGGCAAAATTGGCCGAAATAGCGCCTACGTCGTACCTTATTTTGAGCAAAAGCCCCCGTCCGACTTTAATCCGCTTCTCTCTGTGTAATGACGCCATTGTAGATCCACAACTGAGCTGTTAGCGAGAAGTGTCTCTCTACTACTGAGCTTTCTTCATTCACTGAGAAGGGGAGATAGCTTCGATTCACTAGAGAACTGAGAGTGTTCTTGAGAAGGGCATAGAGCATTCACTATGGTTAACGACGTAAGTTAGCTGCTGCGCTGCGGCCGCGCTGCACTAGTGAACACTAACGTAGACTGTTTGAGAACGTAAAAAGCGCTGACTTTTAGTGAGAAAAATCGCTGATAACTTTCAAAATGTCCGTAAAATTGTCTAAGTGTCGGCTTTAGACCAAGGAAGAGTACGGCTACGACGCGCAGCAGCAGTATGCAGCGCCGCAGCAAGGCGACGCCGGCAACCGCGCCCTCGACCCGGAGCAGTACCGGAAGCTCTTCATAGGTGGCCTTAACATCTCCACCACGGACGAGGGTCTTCGCGCCTACTACGCGCAGTTCGGCCAGGTGGTGGACTGCGTCGTGATGCGCGACGCGATGACCAAGAAGTCGCGTGGCTTTGGCTTCGTCTCCTTCGCCACGTCCGAGGAGGTAAGCCGAGCAAACCCGGTGTAGCTCAAGCGGACCGAAACGCTGGCAGAGCTTGTGCCGCACTATATTCTAAACCTGGCTAGACTAGGGCAACGTGATGAGCTGCACGCTCAGGTTTAGAAAATTGTGTTGTGCTTGTGCTGCCCTATGTTCTAGCTTGGAGTTACCTAGCTTAAAAGATAGGGATCGGCAGTCGTAACATATTACTTGCCAGTACTGTGCTCCGTACCGTACTGGTACGGTACAGAGCTACGTACTACGGTGCCGTCCTCCGTGCGGTACGACATACCGAGCCGTACAAAGTGCGGTACAGAGTACGGTACGGGCGGGTTAGTACAATCCGGAGTACGGCACGGGAAGTGTTAGTACAGCACGGTACAAGAGAGGGCAGTACCGTACGAAGGACAGTACGGCAATGTTTTGTCTGTCAATTCCATTGCGCCAGTATTTTGCATGAGCGACGTCTTTACAATTCGGTTTTAGGTCGACGCCGCCATGTCCGCCCGGCCGCACGTGATCGACGGCAAGACGGTGGACCCGAAGCGAGCCGTGCCGCGCGAGATGTCGGCGAAGGGCGAGCACAACGTCTCGACAAAGCGTCTCTACGTGTCCGGCATCCGCGAGGACCACACCGAGGCCGCCCTGAGGAGTTACTTCGAACAGTTCGGCGGCATTGCACAGGTACGCAGCTTGTGGAAATATGCAAAGTTGAAAAGAGCGCGGCACGTTCCGAACACGAGATAAAGCGACGAAGGTTCGTGTGTCCAATACGGGCGTGACCGTAGCGCTATGAAGCATGCGGTAACGCGCCTCTTCGTACGATAGCGCTAAACCCATACGATAACGCTACGCTGTATGCGTAACGCTATGATTCATGCGGTAACGCTACGAGAATATGCGATAGCGCTATGCTACATGCGGTAACGATGCGTGTGACAGCGCGAAGACGCATGCGGTAACGCTACGACACATACGCGGTGGTGCTCCAAATTGCATGCAGCCCCTAAGGCGAAGCTCGAGCTGCTCTTGGACCTCATCAAGCTTTTTAAGGCTGTGTTAGGTTGCAATTCAAGTTCAGGTTTTGAGCTGCATAAACCCGCTCAGATCATCGCTCAATGCCTGGGTCTAATCCAGTATTTTTTAGGCCGAAATCATCGTCGACAAGCAGACGGGCCGCCCGCGCGGCTTCGCCTTCGTCACCTTCGACGACTACGACCCGGTGGACAAGTGCGTGCTGCAGAAGAGCCACATGATCTCCGGCCACCGCTGCGACGTGAAGAAGGCGCTCAGCAAGGAGGAGCTCGCGAAGGCGCAGCAGATGGACCGAGACCGCATGGAGCGCGGCCAACGCTCCCGAGGCATGGCGCCGCGCGGCGGCGGCGGATGGCAGGGCTCGCGTGGCGGTGGATACGGCGCCGGTGGAGGCTACGGCGGCGCCCAGGGCGGCTACGGCGGAGGCTATGGCGGCGGTGGCGGCGGTGGTCAGGGACAGTGGGGCGCTCCAAGCGGTAAGCTATTTTTGACGATCAGATTAAGTTTTCAGGGCCTTAGAGCTAAGCTTTGATGGATTAGGATCAGCTTGAAGCAGATTGAGGGACATTAGCGTTCATTAAGCCTCAGTTTAGGCACGAAACTTGAGCATGACCCTAGGCCTAACTAGGGTTGACCTTTAGGAATCCTCCGCGATGACCTTAGGCCGACTTGGGGACAATGGCATCGAAGCCAAGGTAATTTTACGACAAATCTAGCGAATTTAGGCCAGGAATAGCGCTAGTTCTAGGTTAGTCGATGACTGTCTAAGCAAAGCTTAGAGCCAAGTGAAACAAACAAGTTTTTAGGCCATCCCATTACAATTTTTAGGCCAGCTCACTACGACCATCTAGGAGACTTTAAGAAAAAATTCAAGACTGTGTTGCGAACAGTATCATAGGACGCTCCTTAGACCTATTGAGGCTGATCTAGACACATGTCATGTCACGTTTGGGACCTTGGTCACCGCTAGATCCCGCAGTTAATAACTGGACTAACTCTCTTTCTTTTAGGCTACGGCTCCGACTACGGATACGGCTACGGCGGTCAGGGATACGGCGGCGGTTACGACGCTCCGGCGCAGGGCGGCTACGCTGCCGCCGGCAGCCAAGGCTACGGCGGCGCGGCATCGCAGGGTTACGGAGCGGCCGGCGGGCAGGGAGGCTACGGCGCAGCTGCAGGCGGCCAAGGCTACCAAGCCGCAGGAGGCTATGGCCAACCTCCGGCTGCTCAGCAAGGTTACACCGGCGGCTGGGGCGGTGCTGGCGGTGGAGGAGCGGCGGCGGGCGGTCAGCCGCCGCAGCAGCAGTGGAACGCGCAGGGCGGAGGCGGGGCGGCCGGCGGATGGGGTCAGCAGCAGCCGCAGCACGTCAAGCCGGAGCCGCCGCAAGGAGGTAAGCTCCGCTGCGAACTCAACTGTAGCGTGACGTCATGTGGTCACGTGACTCTAAGCCAGCCAAATTTGTAGACACATTGGCCTAGTGTAAGCTCAATTTGTTTGACTAAGAGCTCGTCTTGAGCTTAACATAGGTAGATCGAACTCATAGCGAAAAAATCCTGACTGCTTAAGTTTAGGCTTAGGCTTCAACACAAGCGTCTAGTTTAGGCTTCTGTTTAGTGGGTCTCGGGCTTGGCTAGTTCAGGTTATTTTCTAAAAAATTTTGCATGTGCCCGCGACAGGTTTTAATTTCTTTAGGCTTAGGGTCGTTCAACATGAGCATAGAAAGTGCTTACAATGCAACACAACCTAAGCCCGGGACTAGAGATTCAGCTGAACGCTCAACTTGATCGCAAAACATGTCCTAGTCTTTGTGCTTGAGAAGATGCTGAAAAGCGATGCTTAACTTCCTCTTTATTCCTAAATTTGTTTAATCGTCCACACTGGTAATGCGGAATCGTTTAGGCTGGAGCGGTGGTCCACCCGCCGGTGGTCAGCAGTGGGGCGGCGGCCAGGAGTACAAGCCGCAGGCGAACGGAGCCGCGACCGCGGCCAACGCGGCGGCGCAGTGGGGCCGAAGCTACTGAGCTCTACGCAGTCCGCGATCCCATTGCTCTCTTCCCTCATATACTCTCTATATATCTCTCGTTTCTTCCTCCTGTTCTATTTGACGTTGCATTCAAAAGTTTCCTCATTTTGGCACGTTTGTTCGCGTTCAAATCACTTTCCGTTCCGTTCTGTCCGCCCGACTCACACTGTTCTCGGGAAGGGCAATCCAGTGCCCGATATTTCAGTGGTCTCGTTTCGTAACTTTTAGCGTGTGTTGCTCTCTTACGTAGGTTTTGAGCGAATAAACTCCCACTGAATCCAACTAAACTTGCGTAGTGTCCTGTCATTATAAGCCTGAACTGTTTAGGTTTTTCATTGAGCTAGGTGACGGCAACGCCTAAACGGCGACGTTGACACAGTCGGAAAACTCATACCGTAAATCCTCTAATTATAGCCATAATTTTTTTGCTCGGGATCAAAGGGGGCCATAATTAGAGGGAGGGCGATAATTAGAGGAAGGGCCTTAATTATTTTGCCACTTCGCGGGGCCGAAGGCCCGCGGAAAATTGAGGAAATTTTGCCAAAAATCGACTAAAATTGTCTAAAATTTGTCAAAAGTTCACATTTTGGGGAATAACTGCACGTATCCTATTGTGTTCTACGTGTCTTAAAACGCATGACGGCAGTACTTTCATGGGGTATCATTTCTGGGAGGTGTCCTCCAAGTGGACACTCCAAGGGTCCTCCCTTTGGTTCACGCCATTGATGAAAAAAACATTAAAAAAATTTTGGTGTAACAAACATCTGTTCCAATATGTTCCCCATGCTCTAAAATGTCGAGAAAACATGTATTCCTGGCCAGTCATACTTACCTTTTAAATGGGTTATTGGCCGTTGCTCTAATTATAGCCCCGGGGCCATAATTAAAGGGGGAGCCATAATTTTTTTGCTTGGGTCCAAAGGGGGCCATATTAGAGGGAGGGCGATAATTAGAGGTGGGCTATAATCAGAGGAAATACGGTATCGGAAATGCGCGTTGCACAAGGGGAAAGGAATATTTGGCCGAGCATTTCGGCCGCTTGTGGGATCGGAGGAGGGATGCGCTAGAACATGACAATGCTTTCGCAAAAGTTCGGACCGCAAAAGTATGGACCTGGCATTTTCGGCCGGTCGCGGTCACACTCAAAAAGATCCCATCTAGGGCTACCCTTTTGTTCCTTTCCTCCTAAACAACAGGAGAGTACTTGCTTCACGACAGTACGTTTATATGGTTGAGGGAAGGGAACTTGAGGTCATCCGGCAGATACATATAGCTGTTAGAAGCTGACACGACGCATCAGAATGATCGACTCTTGCTTTGGATCACCCAAGGGAAGTAAACTGAGACCCATGCCGCTAGCAAGTGACTTTCTGAGCATTTTCATAAGCGGCTTTGTTATCGAGCAGTTTCCTGGATTTGTCCGGCTAAAGGGCTAATTCACGAAGCCACAGCGTAACTCCGTTTTCCCTTGTAACTGAAAACGTAACCCGAAGAGAATGAACGAACAACTTCGTATTGGTCAACGTTGGGTGCTGGTGCGTAGTTGTTTGGCACGATTCGACAGCATCGTGAATTCCTTACGCATCGATCGAGCCATGAACTTTGAACATCCGCGGGTATAAATGGCCCAGCTGCCTTCGAGGCAACAACCGTTTTTCGGTATAATTATTTCGCACGAAGTCAATTCTTCGAAGAGCCCTGATGGACCGTCACGACTTCAATCTGTCCCAGCGAAAGATCGACGCGTTGGAAAGGGTAAGTCTAGATGACCCCCAATGAGAAGTGCCATGTTCCTTCGCACAGCCCCCGCCCTCCACCCTTGATTCGTTAACGGGAAGAATCGTAATTTTGCCATGTAATGCCATTGTTGTCTTGTAGGACGCCTGGATGCGGCGGGCTGCGAGAAATAGAGCCTTATTCCGACACTGGGCAGGCTCAGGGCCGGATGGCCTCACTTGTTCGTACTTGGCCGGGTCTTCCCAGTAAGGTCCGCGATAGGGACTATTTTTTACGAGCGGCAGAAATTTTTAAACATTTTTGTCATATAAGCCGAAAAATAGCTCTTGTGAAGCCTATGACACGCTAGTTTATACTAGGCTTTCTGTAATACTCTTTTGAACCGGTTGAAAAAGAATAAACCTGACCAATAAAACTACTTAGCGGACCATTTTCGACCGCCTTCGGGAGGCATTTTTGGGTCGTTTCGGTAATGAGACTCGACTCTCTGGCTCTAAGGGCTAGGCGTCTTGCCCTGAAAAATAGGAAGTACGTTAGAAATGGCGTAAATACCTGTGTAACGTTTCATATGTACCTATAGTTGGGCTTCCCAGGACCGCCTCTAAAAGCCCCTAAACTTGGCCCTAAGAGGACCTCTGATGTAGGTTTCACTGTTTCTAGAGCCTGCAGGAGCATCGCTCGGAGCTCGCCAACGTGCGGGCGCTCAACAGGAACCTGACAATCGAGAACGCCGAGCTGAAGAAGCAGGCCCAGCGCCTCAAGAACAACGAGGCAGAGCACAGTTCGGCCTTGGGCACCGTCGAAAGTCTTCGCAAGCAGCTAGTGGCGAAGTCCATCGAGTTGAACTCGGCGAAGAACATGCTTGTGCTCGGCACAGAAGCTCGCCGTGAGGCGGACGAACAGCGCGCGAAGCTCGCCAAAGCGCACGAATCGCTGAGGGAACGATTTCGAGCAGTCTTGCAGCAGGTGTCGGACCTTAAGACGCATCTCGGGAAGGCAAAGGGCGATACGTTGGCAGGAGAAAAGGAGGCGACGAAGCGTCAGTTGAGAGCTTCGGAAGATCGACTGAAAGGTAACAAGTGCCCGTCTCAATGCGTCACAAAATGGATGAATGATTCAGAAAAGAGAGTTTTTAGACCACTCTATGAAAACATCTGCAACAACCCCTTTTATCCGTGTCCAATTTCCTATAGGTTCGCGAACGCATGACGCGAGTGTATATGTACGCACTTTTTACAGTTTTTTGTGAGATAGCGGAATAAATTTAGGGTTCGGATACAAGTTGTGAGCGATACAATGCTCGGTATCTGTCCTTCACCGTTCATCGTTTCAGAAACCGAGATGACCCGACTGCGACTCGCCCTCGACGCAAAGAACGCTGAGCTCGAGGAGCAGCGACGTCTCGTCGAGATCCTGCGTGACCAGTTCCATGCGCTTGGAGCCAGCAACGACGAAAAGTCCGGCCCTAGCGAAGCCCTTCCATCGATCTCGACCGGCCTCAAGGGCTTGGCTGATTCGCTGCAGCAAGGGTTCGTGGAACACTCGAGTGCAGACGACTCTGGCCTCGGCAGCGACGTCGTTCCGCCTTCGCCCGTCATCGAGACCATCGGTCTCGATGACGGGCGGACGCAGCAGTCCCTGCGTAACGCTGCTGCCAACGGAAACGCTGAGGACTCGAGCATCGTCATCGATTCGAGCAGCCGAGCGATGTCCAAAAATCATCCTGTCCTTTCGCGGCTTCTCCAGCAACCATCTAAGCCCCTGAAGACGGCGGCCAAACGGCCAAACTTCCTGCAACTAGCATGCAACAAACCGGCGAAGCAGCCTCGTGTGGATCCAAATGCTCGGTAGACGCGTTCAAGTCGAGTGGCATTTTCTTGTTGTACCCTGCCTTATGTATGTTTTATTCCTTGTCTACATATATTCATATTATTCAGTTGTTTCGTTGAGAATACACGATATACTGCTCCAGGCAACACTCTTTCGCCACGTTTTGCCGATGTACACAATGGCCAGCTTCATTCGAACATAAGACGGAATATCGCTACGCTTTGTATGGACAGGAAAGTTGGGCGTTAACGGCCTAGAACTCATGCAAAAAAAACATAATATAGTTTAACCAGGTTCGGTTTTTTGGCTTTACTGTTGGTATATCTTCTGTTCCTCCTGCATTCTGCTTCGCTTAAGGACACTTATGGTTCCGTTTGAGACTTGTCTCGGTATTTCAGAGCTATTTCTGTTGTTTTCAAGCGTGAGTTTCCGAGTTGAGTTGACACGGCAAAAGCCGATAATTTCATGCACTAAATACACCAAACATACTGTTGAAGTCGTTAAAACAATGAATATAATGTGATTTTTAATATGGTTCGGGCGTCAGAACGTCTGCAACCGTCCGGATGGTCTAGCTATGCTGCACATTAAAGTGTACGCATGTATGGCTTGTATGTACCGTTCCAACTAGCGGTGCCCTCCGCCGAGACCACGCTTTAACATTTGGTACCAAAAGCTTTCAGGTACCAAAGAGCTCGTTACGGCCTTTTGACTAAGTGCAACTACTCCAGAAATTATTGTCACGCGTCACGTCGACAAGGGACTTCGCAAAAGTCTTAGTCCCCCTTCGTCTAATCACGCGGTCTGCAACGCACGGCGACATTAGGCTACGGTCATGTCGTCGACAAACTGTAGCCGCCGTGCTCTATAGCTGCCGCTAATACCTAGGTATCCTCCCTCCGCACCAACCGCGTATATGTCATTATCGGCAAATCACTGCTCGAGTGTAATTTCTACCTTAGAGACCGTTTGTTTGTTCTTTTTGCTCTGCGCATGACGGAGGCAAAACTTTACTGGGAAATTGCTGCAACTTCTGCAATATCAGTGCGTGATTCAGGTGCGCGTCTGTTAGTCATGGCTGTGACCACATTGCACTAGCCGGCGTGAGGCGATATAAATAGAGAATGACGTCGGCCCCGATGGGGCTCATTATCTCCTCAGCTGGCGCCTTTTTCATTTTGTCTGCCATGCCACACGAAGCGAACAATGTGGCGACCCTCGACGAAAAGCACCGTCCAGTGTCCAGGACTTGCGGATTTCGAAACGAAAATTTCAGTCTGTTCTTTTGGAGCAGTACATCTTCGACATTGCTTATAAAAAATCCTTGTCGGCTCCGTTCCTGGTTCCAGGAAATTCAGCTTAGTCTTAACTTCAACCGGGGCTGTTAATGGTAACAACAGGTGCCGATTTGAACCGCTTAAACCAGCAGCTAGTTGGAGGTCGTAACCGCCGGTCCGGCCCCATTTCATAATTTCGTTGGACCGTTAACAGCTTTAACTTCAACCATGCCGTTGGAGTCTTCACTAAGCCCAAAAATTTACTAATGACAAGTGCAGCCTTCGTCAGTGTCCGAGTGGTCAGCTGGATACGCCCACTAAACCCGGCCGGATTAGAAGGATTGATGCGGACGCTTCTTGCTTTTGATAATTTCGGGCCTATTAGCTTATTCAAGACTGCTAGCTTCGTACGTCCCGGTCTACCACCCTAGGTCGTCAGGCCGGTCTTAGTTGCCACTTTGACACACTTCAGCGCTTTTCGAATCGTCTCTAGACAAGGGTCCTCCATTCGCTTCTTGGTTTCAGGACCTAAGCGTAGACTGTGCTTCGGAAGGGGCGCGACCACACATTACCTACCACCTTTCTCAAGGCTTCGCATAATGACAAGTGTCCGTCGGGAGCTCCGGTTACCGCCCGGTCTGTATTTAGCGCTGATATATGAAGGAAGGCTTCCTTCTTCTCCAGTCAAATGGCGGGCGTGGTAAGCTGGACTTTGTCCCGTATCGTTATAAAAATAATGCATGTCAGGCGTTTGTGCTGTCGCAAACTCATGACCGGCTGCCTTATATGGAAACATCTCACTACCTGCCGTACCAAAGCCCCCTTCTCCCCACTGTCATGCTTTATAGGGTGCTGTGCAAGGCTAACTCCTCACGCAAGACAAGCCAGCATGGCGTTGCACAAAGTCTTGTTAAATCTTGGTACATTTCCCGTTTCCCGGAAGCAGTGACCAAATAAATTGGCTTCACTGACCAGACAATAGCCGTCCGCTTGCGTGACTTGCACCGCGCGTTAAAAAGTGCAAGTAGAACTGTCCCGAGTGACTTTGCTGCAGGCGTCAACGCAAAGCCTGCTATTAGTCCGACAAACCGTAGTCGAGGTGGACGGAGAGTCAGGTCGGTCAAAATCGAGTATTCAAGTTGGGTCTTAGGCCTTTTTTGAAGGCGATCTAAGATACCTGAAGTCGTTCAACTTTCAGCTGAGCGATACAAATATTCTAATAAGCATCGTCTGACGACAGTGCCTTACCTCGAGTTAGTCCTTGGAAAGCGCCTTGCACCTACTTCCAAAAATTTTTGCTTTAACATTCAACTGTCCTTGCAGAGGGGCCCCCTTTATCCTGTCGACGACTTTTAATTACTGTCGAAGTTCACTGAATATCAGTGAACTGAACTAACCGAACTGAACTGAGGTCGACGTCCAGTTCAGTTCCGTTCATCGCGAAAAATCCACGTTCCGGCAGAACACTGCCTAAAATGGATAAGAGATGTTTTGCCAGAGTTGGCTGGAAATGTAAATTAAAGAACTGAGGATTATTTTGCAAACGGCCTTGTGTACCTTCGCGAGAACATCGCGTACCTACGTGTCATTTTAACGGTAACGTGGTCAATAGCTCGCTACGCTAGCATACCATTAAGGTGCAGAAAGTTCAAGCCTGCCTACACTCGGTCGTCATGAACAACGTCAGCATCCTAATGGCTTCCGACCTACCGCATTTCGGCAACCTGCGTCCGTTGCGCTACGTGAGCGAGCGCATCTGCTTCGCGATGTCGATGACGTGCAACACAGTCCTTGCATGGTTGCTGATCCGCGAGAAGGACCGGGTCATGAAGCCTTACAGTCGTGTCCTGCTGATCAACTGCCTCTTCGACTACCTCTACACCATCGGCTGCTTTATCATCGAAATCGTGGGTGAAATGAGATATAGCCCGGTAGGGCGGACTCTGCACGGACCTAGGAGCACTTAGCCTAAGAATGCGCCTATGAGGACTTCATCCAAAATCCGGCATGCCTCGGACGGTATTTTTTGTCGACAGTGACTTGGACCCATGGCTACCACTGTTTCCCGTGAAGTGAGTTTTTCCGCGAGTGAAGTGAAGTAAAAAATGAAGTAAGGTTAATTTCAGTTCACTTCACTTCACTTTTTTCAATGAAGTTAGCATTTTGGGTGAAGTTTCCTGGTCTCTTCGATTGTATGCGTTTTGCAGCATAGTGGAAAACTGCTGCAGATTGTTTCGTCGCCAATAATACTTGGGTATCGGCCCGCCGCAGGCGTCACCAACGACATTCACCAGCGTCCCGCTGGTGAACGGTGCAAATTTGCTTCCTCGTAAGCCGGCTACGCAAACCGGAATTACTCCTTGTCGGGCGGGCATTAGCAAAGACCACCCGCTCTTTCGTTCTATACTTCCTCATGGGCTGCCACTCAGTGAGGGCTATTCACCGTGAATCCTTTCAGTCAAGGATGGACCTGATTGACCAAATCAACAAATCTTCTTACATTTCTCGACTCTTTCAGGAACTAGAAATCGACGACGGCAACTACATATTCATCATTAACGGCTTGCCGAAGAACTGGTCTAGGGAGGCCCAGCAACTCTCTGCCGCTGGCTTTGTCTTCCTCTGCTCCCTTGCGGGATACGTGGCGCCCATCGAGTTCACTTTTCGCTACATGTTGGTCGTTAAGTAAGCCCAGCTTTCAATTTTTTACGAACACACATGCTTTACGCGCTTTTGACTCTTCCCAGGAACCGGCTTCTGAAGGCGTGGGAGCTCACCGCGATGAGCCTCTTCGTCGTCCTTCTCGGCATCGTCAGTGGAAGCTTCATCTACCTGACATGCGACGCCGTGCCCGATCACAACGCGACTTTCGGACATCTCATGAGCCATCCGATGTGGATGAATGAGGACGGCACTGTTCCGCCGTACTTCGGACTGGATCGGGTAAGCTGAACGGGTTCAGCCTACTCCTGCTTCCTCCAGAAAGCCTGTCCTTGATCGCTATCAAGCTCCTTCAAAACCTGGCTGGGCTAGAAGAGGTCGACTCTGGCCCTAAGCCGCCTCCTCAGAGGCAAGCCTGCTCCGATTATTGTTCAGCTCCTCATCGTCTTCAGCTCCACCAGCCGGCACCATTTTAATAAATCTTGATAAAGCTTAGGATATCCGACACGCTTAAGTTTGCTCTAAACGTCATTTTAAAAAGGCTTTTCAGAATAAAAAATCCCGGGATAAGGGGGCTCACTCCTAGAGAGGAGTCAGCTACAAGGGGAGGCTGGCCGGATAAGGGTTTCCGAAAAGCCCGTCTAACCGACAAAACGATCCTTGGCTGAGAGCACGTATCAGTCGTTTTGAACAGCTATAGCTACGTTTCAGTCAAATTCCTTCCTCAAGGCCTTCGTGGCGATCGTAATGGTCTGCGACACGATGATCGTCGTCGTCATTGTCACAACAAGCCTAGTGACGCTGAAGGTGTTGCGCCGTCTCAGGCATCAGATGACCGAACGCACTCGCTACTTGCAGAAGCAGCTCAATCGGCTTATGCTGGCTGAGGTAAAGCATATGCATGACCATAGAATCAAGAAAATTCCAAATTCGGTCATTAACAAGGTGTTCGTAAAAATAAAAAAAAATTAAAAAATTATGTAAAATCA
>JNEY01000027.1:27433-40445 GCA_020875895.1 Aphelenchus avenae | reverse complement strand
CCAGCGCTCTTCTGTTTGAAAAGGTGCATTTTATATTGTGCTAAACTCGGTTTTTTGGCCATTTTCCCGGATCCGGATTTCCGGATGTCAAAATCTCAAGGGCTTTCTAATGACACCAAAATTGAGGGGTAGCGTGAAATTTACGCCTACTTAAAAAGTCGAAAACACCAAAAAAAATCGCCAAAAATAGGCAAAATTTCGACTTTTCAAAGATTCGTAAAAAATCGAAATCGAAAGGGATTCAAGTCAAACTTGAACTTGGTCCATAGTTTTTCAATGGCTACCGAATGACACCAAATTCAATGGGCTGGCTTGAAAAAACTTTCTCGGACACCATAGCCGATTAGGGTTGTATGGATTTCTTTCAGTACAACTCATTTCAGTACCTATGCCTAAGCACTAAGCCTAAACACTAAGTCTAAGCAATGACTTGAGTGTAGTTAAATAAGCGGTACTGAAAAAGATCACCACGTGATTATACGGTTTCCTGGTACGGGTACGGCCGTAATTACGGTTCCGGCGCCGATCCCTAGTAACCCGCTTAATCGTCAGCACTTATGTGCCTACCGGAATGTTTAACGCCCTCTCGGCCGAGACAAAAGATTCATTCGCAAGACTACACAATTCGCAATCACGTGCTTTATTAGCCTTAAAGGCGAACATCAGTTAAAGCCAGACGTCTCCGAAGTCAAAGGGTGGCGCAGGGTAACTTGATGAATTGATAAATTTACGCAGCACGGTCTCTTTCTTCGTCTCGCCAAATGGACATGCGTGTTCGAAGCGGACCACCATCGTTTCGGTGTAGTCGTAATCGAGAAAGTAGTCGCCGATACCAAAGTCTTCTTTAGTGGCCGTGTAGTTCCTTAACAATATCGTCACGGTCCATTGCTCGAGTTGATGTGACTGATCGTAGCGTATTCCGACGCGGTACTCCATACCGCATCGTTCAACTAATAAATTGATTTGGTATATTTAGGTATAAATATTTACTCAAAATTACATCATAAAGGGTCTCGCTTTATCCAGTCATATTATGCCAGGGGTCGGGGGCCGGCCCCTGGCCCCTTGCCAGAGTTGAGAGGGACGTAGATGTCGGGGTACGGAAATGTCGGGCAGCCATCCTATCAAATTTTACGAAATTTTTTTTACCAAAGAGTACCGCTTACCTTATTCCCCCCCCCCTCCCCGCAAAACCTCCCCGCTAAATACGGCCCTGGTTAATACAAAACGAGAGTACGATCAACACTGGCAGGGGGAAGGTTCAGGTCCCCGCCTACCGCAGGCTCAGGCCCGGCCCTCAGTACGATACGGAGGTGGTCCGCGTCATCTCTGCGATACATACTGTACCTTAGGCTCGCAAAGACGTCGTCCTTCTCCTGTCCAATCTCAACCTTGATCGTCTGTTTGGTGCGCTCACTGCACCTCCATCTCCACTCCGGACAGTTGCAGCGCACCCACATGTGGACGAATGTCAGTTCATGATCAGCTGCGGACGCGTGAAGGACATCCTTAGCGACGAGCAAGAAGACGAAAATGAGGACAAGCGACGAGCGCATGGCGCTTCGAGAAAGCCCTCAAGTAATGGGAGATTGAGCAGGGCGGATAGAAATGAAATAACGCAGTTTTATTCATGAAACTTTCCGTCGATCAAGGCGGCTTTCGATCCGCTAAAAAGGCTCTTCATTCGCTAAGGCGTGAGCGAAGTAGAATGCCTAATGTGCATGACGCAATACGGGCGTCTTCTTTGCGTCGACTGTCGGTGATGCTTCATTACACTGTGTACATTGAAACGTTTTACACGCACTATGTTCGACGCTTGCGATAGGCGTTTAGGACACCATCCGCAAACAATGTTGCAACAATTACCGACAAACAAATGTCATGTTTGCGACGGTTTAAAATTCAACGGGAAAATGGTTAATCGAAAATCAAGGAAAAATTGGCTTTGTTTACGTAAGGCACGAGCGTAACAGGGTTGGGCGGTCCCGGCCCCGGCCCCCGTCATCGCCCCAGTCCCGGCCCGTTACTACTTTTAGACTTAGGTCAACCTGTTTGAGAAATACTGTGAAAATTTCGTTCGGTCGGCGGACCATTTCTTCTAGTTCGTAGTGTAACGTTATATGCTCGTTTCTCCTTGCCGCGCCCTATGTCAGCAGGTTACGCTGCAATGAATTCCCCTCCATGGTAACCGTAACGTACTTTCTGACCGCTGGTCCCGATTCCGGAACCCGGGGGTTTGGGTTCCGGTTTCAAAATTTTGCAAGTACCGGTACCGGTACCGGAACAAAAAAATAGTCCCGCCCAATCCTGGACCGTAACCTAAGGATACAACTATCGACGATAATGAGGACTTTTGCTTAGGTTGTGTGTTGACACTAAAGGCTAAATCGCTGGCATCACATGGAACGGCAACAGCCACAGTGCGATAAACCTGTAGAAATATACGCGCAGTTTGCCCCGCTGTGAGGTGCGCGCGTGCCAGGGCGGGGTGGGTGGTCCCGGTCCAGGTTCCATTTCAACTTTTAAGGATAAATTTTTCAGCCCTTCGCAGGCGACGCCATCCAAACTTTGAGAAATGTAGTGAAAATTCCGTCGGTGGGTTCGTCTAGCGGTGGGCCATTTTTGTGTGTATAGTGAAAGTCCCACACTCACCGGGTCCCAAATCGCCTTTCCCTCCCCCCTCTCCTCCAGTGTTGCCGTTGCGTATTTTCTGGAGCCTGGTCCCGTTCCCGGTTTCAGAACTTAGCAAGTCCCGGTCCGGGTCCCTGTCCCGGCGCTAAAATATCTTGCCCCAGCCCTGGTGCATGCAGTCATGCGTACAAAGCGGTAGGGCTAAGTGTGTGGTAATGAGCTACAATTGCATTACCAAACACACTGTCGTTGTGTGATCGCCTCATCTTTGTATGATTCTTTTGCGTCAGACGCTCACGCGTTTGCCAGCATCTAATGCGTTCGTGATTGACACGTTCTGCTGAAATACGCTCGAAAGGGCGTCCTGCTAATGGCATCATGCTTTCCCTAACGCAACCAACACCGATGCTGCCGCAGTAACCGTCACAATTAGTGTTCGGCATGACCCACCCGTGCCGTTCCCCGTTCCCGTGCTACCCCCTCCCATGCCTTTCCCCGTTCCCGTGCCAAAAAACGGCCCGTTACCCGTGCCCGTTCTCCAAACCAAAAATACGCCCAAAAAGCCGTATTCTTAGAAAAAGTTCATCAGAGCAGCCATTTTGGACATTAGCGCTTAAGGTATCATGGTTCAAGCAGTAGAAAAGAACAATCAATGGAAAATTTAAAGAAAAAAAGATAAAAATTTGTACAAACTATGCATACTTTTCCGAAACTTTTCTTCACCAAAGGGTCCCCCCTTAGGATCCACCCCCAACGGGGCGCAATTTTTAGGTAAAAAAACGGGTCCAAGAACGGCAGCTGTTCGGCAGCAAACACGCTGTCGTCGTGTGATTGCCTCATCTTTGTATGATTCTTTTGCGTCAGACGCTCACGCGTTTGCCAGCATCTAACGCGTTCGTGATTGACACGTTCTGCTGAAATACGCTCGAAAGGGCGTCCTGCTAATGGCATCATGCTTTCCCTAACGCAACCAACACCGATGCTGCCGCAGTAACCGTCACAATTAGTGTTCGGCATGACCCACCCGTGCCGTTCCCCGTTCCCGTGCTACCCCCTCCCGTGCCTTTCCCCGTTCCCGTGCCAAAAAACGGCCCGTTACCCGTGCCCGTTCTCCAAACCAAAAATACGCCCAAAAAGCCGTATTCTTAGAAAAAGTTCATCAGAGCAGCCATTTTGGACATTAGCGCTTAAGGTATCATGGTTCAAGCAGTAGAAAAGAACAATCAATGGAAAATTTAAAGAAAAAAAGATAAAAATTTGTACAAACTATGCATACTTTTCCGAAACTTTTCTTCACCAAAGGGTCCCCCCTTAGGATCCACCCCCAACGGGGCGCAATTTTTAGGTAAAAAAACGGGTCCAAGAACGGCAGCTGTTCGGCAGCAAACACGCTGTCGTCGTGTGATTGCCTCATCTTTGTATGATTCTTTTGCGTCAGACGCTCACGCGTTTGCCAGCATCTAACGCGTTCGTGATTGACACGTTCTGCTGAAATACGCTCGAAAGGGCGTCCTGCTAATGGCATCATGCTTTCCCTAACGCAACCAACACCGATGCTGCCGCAGTAACCGTCACAATTAGTGTTCGGCATGACCCACCCGTGCCGTTCCCCGTTCCCGTGCTACCCCCTCCCGTGCCTTTCCCCGTTCCCGTGCCAAAAAACGGCCCGTTACCCGTGCCCGTTCTCCAAACCAAAAATACGCCCAAAAAGCCGTATTCTTAGAAAAAGTTCATCAGAGCAGCCATTTTGGACATTAGCGCTTAAGGTATCATGGTTCAAGCAGTAGAAAAGAACAATCAATGGAAAATTTAAAGAAAAAAAGATAAAAATTTGTACAAACTATGCATACTTTTCCGAAACTTTTCTTCACCAAAGGGTCCCCCCTTAGGATCCACCCCCAACGGGGCGCAATTTTTAGGTAAAAAAACGGGTCCAAGAACGGCAGCTGTTCGGCAGCAAACACGCTGTCGTCGTGTGATTGCCTCATCTTTGTATGATTCTTTTGCGTCAGACGCTCACGCGTTTGCCAGCATCTAACGCGTTCGTGATTGACACGTTCTGCTGAAATACGCTCGAAAGGGCGTCCTGCTAATGGCATCATGCTTTCCCTAACGCAACCAACACCGATGCTGCCGCAGTAACCGTCACAATTAGTGTTCGGCATGACCCACCCGTGCCGTTCCCCGTTCCCGTGCTACCCCCTCCCGTGCCTTTCCCCGTTCCCGTGCCAAAAAACGGCCCGTTACCCGTGCCCGTTCTCCAAACCAAAAATACGCCCAAAAAGCCGTATTCTTAGAAAAAGTTCATCAGAGCAGCCATTTTGGACATTAGCGCTTAAGGTATCATGGTTCAAGCAGTAGAAAAGAACAATCAATGGAAAATTTAAAGAAAAAAAGATAAAAATTTGTACAAACTATGCATACTTTTCCGAAACTTTTCTTCACCAAAGGGTCCCCCCTTAGGATCCACCCCCAACGGGGCGCAATTTTTAGGTAAAAAAACGGGTCCAAGAACGGCAGCTGTTCGGCAGCAAACACGCTGTCGTCGTGTGATTGCCTCATCTTTGTATGATTCTTTTGCGTCAGACGCTCACGCGTTTGCCAGCATCTAACGCGTTCGTGATTGACACGTTCTGCTGAAATACGCTCGAAAGGGCGTCCTGCTAATGGCATCATGCTTTCCCTAACGCAACCAACACCGATGCTGCCGCAGTAACCGTCACAATTAGTGTTCGGCATGACCCACCCGTGCCGTTCCCCGTTCCCGTGCTACCCCCTCCCGTGCCTTTCCCCGTTCCCGTGCCAAAAAACGGCCCGTTACCCGTGCCCGTTCTCCAAACCAAAAATACGCCCAAAAAGCCGTATTCTTAGAAAAAGTTCATCAGAGCAGCCATTTTGGACATTAGCGCTTAAGGTATCATGGTTCAAGCAGTAGAAAAGAACAATCAATGGAAAATTTAAAGAAAAAAAGATAAAAATTTGTACAAACTATGCATACTTTTCCGAAACTTTTCTTCACCAAAGGGTCCCCCCTTAGGATCCACCCCCAACGGGGCGCAATTTTTAGGTAAAAAAACGGGTCCAAGAACGGCAGCTGTTCGGCAGCAAACACGCTGTCGTCGTGTGATTGCCTCATCTTTGTATGATTCTTTTGCGTCAGACGCTCACGCGTTTGCCAGCATCTAACGCGTTCGTGATTGACACGTTCTGCTGAAATACGCTCGAAAGGGCGTCCTGCTAATGGCATCATGCTTTCCCTAACGCAACCAACACCGATGCTGCCGCAGTAACCGTCACAATTAGTGTTCGGCATGACCCACCCGTGCCGTTCCCCGTTCCCGTGCTACCCCCTCCCGTGCCTTTCCCCGTTCCCGTGCCAAAAAACGGCCCGTTACCCGTGCCCGTTCTCCAAACCAAAAATACGCCCAAAAAGCCGTATTCTTAGAAAAAGTTCATCAGAGCAGCCATTTTGGACATTAGCGCTTAAGGTATCATGGTTCAAGCAGTAGAAAAGAACAATCAATGGAAAATTTAAAGAAAAAAAGATAAAAATTTGTACAAACTATGCATACTTTTCCGAAACTTTTCTTCACCAAAGGGTCCCCCCTTAGGATCCACCCCCAACGGGGCGCAATTTTTAGGTAAAAAAACGGGTCCAAGAACGGCAGCTGTTCGGCAGCAAACACGCTGTCGTCGTGTGATTGCCTCATCTTTGTATGATTCTTTTGCGTCAGACGCTCACGCGTTTGCCAGCATCTAACGCGTTCGTGATTGACACGTTCTGCTGAAATACGCTCGAAAGGGCGTCCTGCTAATGGCATCATGCTTTCCCTAACGCAACCAACACCGATGCTGCCGCAGTAACCGTCACAATTAGTGTTCGGCATGACCCACCCGTGCCGTTCCCCGTTCCCGTGCTACCCCCTCCCGTGCCTTTCCCCGTTCCCGTGCCAAAAAACGGCCCGTTACCCGTGCCCGTTCTCCAAACCAAAAATACGCCCAAAAAGCCGTATTCTTAGAAAAAGTTCATCAGAGCAGCCATTTTGGACATTAGCGCTTAAGGTATCATGGTTCAAGCAGTAGAAAAGAACAATCAATGGAAAATTTAAAGAAAAAAAGATAAAAATTTGTACAAACTATGCATACTTTTCCGAAACTTTTCTTCACCAAAGGGTCCCCCCTTAGGATCCACCCCCAACGGGGCGCAATTTTTAGGTAAAAAAACGGGTCCAAGAACGGCAGCTGTTCGGCAGCAAACACGCTGTCGTCGTGTGATTGCCTCATCTTTGTATGATTCTTTTGCGTCAGACGCTCACGCGTTTGCCAGCATCTAACGCGTTCGTGATTGACACGTTCTGCTGAAATACGCTCGAAAGGGCGTCCTGCTAATGGCATCATGCTTTCCCTAACGCAACCAACACCGATGCTGCCGCAGTAACCGTCACAATTAGTGTTCGGCATGACCCACCCGTGCCGTTCCCCGTTCCCGTGCTACCCCCTCCCGTGCCTTTCCCCGTTCCCGTGCCAAAAAACGGCCCGTTACCCGTGCCCGTTCTCCAAACCAAAAATACGCCCAAAAAGCCGTATTCTTAGAAAAAGTTCATCAGAGCAGCCATTTTGGACATTAGCGCTTAAGGTATCATGGTTCAAGCAGTAGAAAAGAACAATCAATGGAAAATTTAAAGAAAAAAAGATAAAAATTTGTACAAACTATGCATACTTTTCCGAAACTTTTCTTCACCAAAGGGTCCCCCCTTAGGATCCACCCCCAACGGGGCGCAATTTTTAGGTAAAAAAACGGGTCCAAGAACGGCAGCTGTTCGGCAGCAAACACGCTGTCGTCGTGTGATTGCCTCATCTTTGTATGATTCTTTTGCGTCAGACGCTCACGCGTTTGCCAGCATCTAACGCGTTCGTGATTGACACGTTCTGCTGAAATACGCTCGAAAGGGCGTCCTGCTAATGGCATCATGCTTTCCCTAACGCAACCAACACCGATGCTGCCGCAGTAACCGTCACAATTAGTGTTCGGCATGACCCACCCGTGCCGTTCCCCGTTCCCGTGCTACCCCCTCCCATGCCGTTCCCCGTTCCCGTGAAAAACGGGAACGGTAACGGGAACGGGCCGTGAAACGGGAACGGGTTCCGAACACTAGTCACAATGGCGTGGAAGGCGGTGGTTCTCTTGTTTTGTTCCACCTTATGCGTTGTACTGACTTCGGCGGATGTTCCGGAGGACAACGTACCCATGGGTCCACCGGGCCTGATGCGACGACTGGATACGGTCGAAATGGAGGTACTGACCAGTGCTAGGCGTCCCTCAGATCCAGAGTCTGATTCGATCCCAAAAATGCCGTCCGTCCCGAGTCCGAGGCCGGTTCTTAGAGTACGCCATATCGGTCGACGTGTAATGCCCTTTCCGAGTTCCGTTCAGCCCAGCTATGGATAGTAGACATGTGAAAAGCATTGGTTCACGCAGTCGTGCCTATTGTAGTGCATAGGGTTCGGTACCCGGACCCTAATTCCGGCCGGCTTCGGTCCCCGGTTGGGGGCGGGGTTAAGTTCCGAGTGGGGGGGGGGGATTTCGGGCCGGAAAAAAGCCGGATTTTGCCGGAAAAGCCGGCTTTTTGGGACAAAATTCGGCCGGAAATCGGCGATTTTTCGAACATTTTTCAAGTTTTTCCCAAAAATATTTCAAAATTTTCCTAAATTTTTCGAGTTTTTTCAGTGACTAGGAATAATTGGAATTACCGGGCCGTAAATCCGGTACGGGGGAGGGTACAGTCCGATCCGGGGGGAGGGCACGCCCACCCCTAATAGTGCACTGTACACCATAATGTGGGCGCATCGAAAGCAGAGTTTCCGTTAATTTTGTTCTTGTACTTGTTCCTGTTCCTGTTCTTGTTCTTGTTCCTCAGAATGGAACAAGAACTGGAACTGCCGATTTTCGGCTTCAACGGAACAAGAACTGGAACTTCTCCTTGTTGTTCCACGAATTGTTCCACTTTTTCGACAACCAAGGGGGGGGGGGCAAGAGCACTTTTTTCGAGCGACTTTAGGGAGGCATGTACATAATTTCGCTGGTGTCGCCTGCGGTGGGCAACAACAGCCAATGTACCGTAAAATCTCAAATGGTGACCCCGGGGTCACGATTTTTCTAAGCTCCGGTAGGGGGTTGTCACCATTTTAAAGGGGGGGGGGGGTTACCATTTTAGGGGAGGGGGAGTCACCATTTAAAAAACGGGAACTTTAATTTCCGGCGTGCACGCACTCACTTAAGCGGCAGCCTTCATAAACCACAGGGTGGGGTATGCCGGTCCCGGAATCCGGGGGTTTCAAGTCTCGTCCCGGAAGTCCCGGAAGACTGACACCATCATAGTCAAAATTTCGCCTGGTATCGCCTGCGGCGGGCTAAAAACTTGACGTGAGAACGATGACTCCTATGACGATACGGCCTTTTTGCTGTGATTGTAATTCATTCCCGTGTCTTGGAACAATTAAAGCGCGTTCAAACTGGCCTTTTTCAATTCTCTGAGGAACAAGAACAATGGAACTGGAACTCGTGGTTGGTTGTTCCCTGAGAACAATTCCTGAGGAACAAGAACAAGGAACTTCGTGTTTTTGCTCCTAAGGGAACAAGAACAAGAACTGGAACCTGCCAAAAAAGTGGAACAAACGGAAACCCTGATCGAAAGGTGCCTGAGATTACGAAGGAGATTGGGCGTTTAAAATTCTTCGCACAGCTAGCGTTAGATGGCTTCATCTAGACGTCGTGGCTTCACAGTTTACTGGCAAGCGCTAGCGACTGAAGAACGTTCCGATTGAACCACACTTAACATCCGCACTTTCCTAGAAGCTCCGAGAGTTCTGCAAGTACGACAACACCGTTTCGAGAAGGACGCTTCACAACCGCATAATCGCGGCGATTACGTGCCCAATGGACATCCGCACACGCCGACGGCCGCCATTCCGAACAGCGACCACTCGTTTCGACCACTCGGAGGAGCTCGAAGTCGACGTTCATCACGAGTCGTCACCTCCTTACGGCCGCACACTGCTTCCATCAGGACAAATTCCTGTGTACGAATTAATTGAAATATTCAGAAAAAATTACTTCAATTACAGAATACGATATTAAAAATGGATTTTTTACCATCTTGTTTTTTACGTTTTGCAGTGCTTGGCTTTTCAAAATATGATTTTTTCAATTAATCGAAAATCGGTGAAAAAATCTGACCTAGTTCACTTTAAAAACTAGGTATATTCCTTGAAATATTCAGGAAACAAATTCCTTAAATAAAAAATAATGTGTTAAAAATGCATATTTGCTATCTCGTTATTTTTGACTCTTTGCGTTTGATTTTCAAAATTTGTTTTTTAAATTATAGTTTAGTTTAGTATTAAAAAATCGATTCCCTCGCCTTTGAATTGTTAGCAGAGATGCCGGGCCTCCGTTCCTCCCGTGTGTGCCTTGGAAAGGGCAAGATGCGCACTGAGGGCGACGTCGGCACACGTGAAATCGACTTCGTCGTCTACGACCTGGACAGCGGCATCGACGTCGCTATCGTTCAGCTGCGAAAAGACAAAATTCGCGGATCTGGATCAGGACGGCCTGGGTCCGGGACCTGGCCGTGCTGTTCCGCATTCTGCGTTCTGTCATTTTCGTGCACAGCGTGCTGGAAGACCCCCCCCCCCCCCATCGAACAAAAATCTGAGCAAAATACGCTTGGCAGCTTTTTGGCACATCGTACCGGAACAATGTTCCACTGTACTCGGACCATTCCAATTCTGCCATTTTCGTGCCCAGCATGCTCGAAAATCCAGAGGGCCCAAAGTCTCGGTGCAACACCTTCATCAAAGTCAAAAACTGAAAAGCATGACAAGCAGTCAGATACCCAACCGACCGACCGACTAGGTACAAATTCGATTCTTTTCGGCAGTGGGCACGGCTCGCTATTTGGAGTGAAGGCGGATTTACTGCGGAAAAACAGGGTACTTCAGGATCAATTCTACACGAACGAGCAGTATCCAGCGTGCCTCTACGGTCTGTGGGCTGATAACCACGAGACTCTGCCGCAGACGGTCTCGATAGTCGGCTCGGGACTGTACTCACCAGGTTTACCTTGTGTGGCGCGCAATATACCGGCGGAGGACTTTCAGATAAAACCGAAATTTCGTACAAGCAGAAGATAGCCGAGTTTGAGACCGTCCGACCGAACGAAGGTCCGACCGTCGATCCAAGTACGTTTACGCTGGCGAATGCGAGAGCTGACGTCGACCTAGTAATTCTTTCCAGCATACCGTATTTCTTTGAATAGAGCCCCCACCCCCACCCCCACCCTCGGAGAGACAGTACAAAAGATAGAGCCCCAGTAGTTGTACCGGTCCAAAAGTCGGTCGGCGGAGCCTACGCGCGCGCGCAGCCAATCAGCCGCACGCGTGCGTGTTTAGGCTCCGCCCACTTTCAGGTTTTCGTGTTAGGACTCAGTCTTCAAGCTTTCGCGTCAGGACCATTCGTGTCAGGACCTCAGGGCATTGGCGCGAATTCGAATCATTGGCATTCTGTGACGCAATCGTCCAGGGACCCTTCCGCTGTGGGAACCCTTCAGGGCATTGGCGCTAATACAAATCCGTGAAATGGTTTTCCAGCGACATACATCAAAGCCTTTTCAATCCTTAAACCATCCTAGTGCCACCCGGCTGTCAATAAGCACCTGGCAGGCCCTCCCAACTTTTCTGGCGCTTGGCATTGTGTCACACAATCGTGGCGGGACCTTTCGCGTCGGGACCAATCAGGGGCTTGGCGCGAATTCAAAATCCTTTGCGTGCGTGTCGGGACTGCTAAGGCGCGTGGCCTCAGGCAATCGTGCTAGGACCTTCCGTGCCAGGATCCACTCAGGCTATAGCACGAAATCAAATCCTTGGCATTGTGTCACACAATCGTGCCGGGACCCTTTCATGTCAGGACCGTCCTCTCAGCAAAAGGTAATCGATGGGCCGAAAGCCGAGATGGACATAAATACCTTTGCACTTGTGACGGCGGACGACGGAGATTCAGTGGTTTACACGGCAAGGATCCTCAGTAAGGTAACTATCTCAGCAGAAGGTTTTAAGAAAACAGCGACAATGGTTTCAGTTTTTTCAAAGCATGTTTCGAAAATGTAGGATAGGTGTGGTCGGCATATGACTACATTTCCCGCGGAATTTAGCCCGCCGGAGGCGATTCCACCAAAATTTTGGCCTAATATTTACGATTTCGACTTAAAACTTCGTCCGGGCGCTGCCTGCGGCAGGTGGTCAAAAATCGAAATGGGGGGATTTTTTTCGATCACCGGGACTGGGACCGGGACCGGGAAACCACCTGGACCACCGGGAGCGGAACCGGGACCAGGACCCGCCCATCGCTGATGTGGAAATGAATGGCATTTTTTCTTGCCATTTCCATTCATTTCCATTTCCCACTGGTCAAATTTCTGGCCATTTCCATTTCCATTTCCCACTATCGACATTTGCCGTCATTTCCATTTCCGGAAATGGAAATGGGAGAGCCCTGGAGAGTGCGTCGTTGACGCAGCTGTCATACGTGACGTCAAGGGCCATGTGCAGCAAACCTGCGGCGCTAGCACAATGGCCGCGTGGGTATCGCTCGGTGTCGGGTCGGCATGATCAGACACGAGAATTTGGATATAAGAGCAATGTTACGACTCATCACAATATCGCCTTCTATAGTCACTCAATTCTCTCGATCGGCTCACTAGCGAAAATGAAGCTTCTCGCTCTTCTGGCGCTGTTCTGCATCATCGCTGTCGCCTTGGCAAGCCGGGGCGGTTCGGCCGGAGCCGAGCAAGGCGGACGAGGCGAAGGCTCAGGCGGTCAGCGCCGTGGCGGAGCCCAAGGCGGACGTGGTAGAGGACAAGGTGGAGGCGCTTTTGGAGGTAGTCGCGGCGGAAGCGGTGGAGGACGAGGTGGCTCCAGTGGAGGACGTGATGGTGGGCAGAATGGAGAAGGCCGGGGCGGAAACGGCGGTGGTTTTGGAGGCGGACGAGGCAGCAATGGTAGTGGCAGACAGGGCGGTGACGGAGGCTTTGGCGGTCCGGATGGAGAAGAATAAGGTAGCTCAGTGCACGATAAATTGAATCATCAACGCTTGTAAATAAATTCCATATGGCTATGGTTACTTTTGCATGGAATTAAGCACGCTGCTCGTCCTCCGCGTCCCATTCATTGAGACCTGGAATGGAGGACTCCCCCTTTGAGTACTTCATTTTGCCGGAACCTGCCAAAATTAAGAATCCCCTACCTTTCGGAATACTGCCATAGGACGAGTTCTCCCTGAGTTTGTCCTTCACTAATACTTCAACTTAATTTTGACTTAAATATT
>JNEY01000026.1:590141-617721 GCA_020875895.1 Aphelenchus avenae | reverse complement strand
AAACGGAAAAGTCGGCCGGTGTTAAAATTTGTTTTTTTACTGAAAAGGCGTTTTTTACTGAAATGACGCTTTTTACTGAAATGGCATTTACTGAAATGGTATTTACTGAAATGCCATTTACTGAAATTTTTACTGAAATGGCATTTACTAAAACGGCATTTACTGAAATAGTTTTACTGAAATAGCATTTACTGAAATGGCATTTACTGAAATGACCTGTAGACGTTTTTTGAGGCGTTTCCAGCACGGCCCAAAAAAGGTCTGCTCTACATGGGCTGCCTGTCTAGCGAAATGGGATAACCACCCATTCCTCAATAGTACCAATGACCATGGCAGTACGGGACCGTGATTGGGCACTTTTTTAGCGCTACACCCGATTGGGTACCCAGTCCGGGAAGAACGTGCTTGTTCGTCAACTTGATGGCAAAAATCTCCCCTAACTAAAATCTTTTTTTTCGCAATCAAAAGGGAAGATGGATTTTCGGGGAGGATCCCTGCAGGCAAGGTGGGCTCAGGGAAGGGAAATCGGCAGTTAACCCTGTGGGGAAGTGTAATCTCTCCCTATCCCTAATCACTGCTTCGTAGTTCAATACGCTTCCGGGCCTATTTATTGTTTTCAGGCGCCGGCCCGCAGTACCAGAGCTACCCGGCCGCAGCCGAGGCCGGCGGGGCGCCGAAGTACAACTTCAACTTCAGCGACATTTCCATTCGCCAGGCGTTCATTCGCAAGGTGTTCTTCCTCGTCTCGATCATGGTACGTTTCGCGACGGTACATAAAATTGAGAGTGCTGACCTGGGTCATTTAGCTCGGCGTTGCGGCGATCATGAGTGCACTCCCGTTCATGCACCCGCCTACGATGACCTTCGTCCGCCACAATCAGGCGCTCTACTGGATCAGCTAGTAAGTTTGTTTCGTGGGAAGGACCGATACAAGCAGGGACGTGTAAATGTTCGCACCGGAAGTTCGAACCGGCATCTGCCTAGTCAGGGCCATGGAACCGGGTCGTCGCGGAATGGAAACATTGCGAGCCTTGCAAACAGGGCTAAATGGGCAAAAAAACGGCCTAACAAAACGAGCTATTCTTGGCAAAAATTAGCAAGAAATCGCCAAAATATTGAAGAATAGTCGTGATATTTTAAGCAATATGCGAAGTATTTTTGTAAAAACAACACGAAATCATGCACTGATTTTCGTTATTTTGGACATTGTGAACGTAGTTAGCCGCCTCCCCTAATGAAAATTCTCCTGCTCCGGTGGGTAGCCAGACCAAAGTTTTGGGGAAGGGGCAACCAGGGGTAAGTGGACCAATTTTCACCCAAAATGGCCAAATTTACCCCGTCGGGCCCGCCTTCGGCGCCCCCTGGCGGACCCATGGCTACGCGCCTGCTCTTCCAACATTCCGAACATGCTAGGATAGCGTTCGCTTTAGACTTCGGTGACCCCCTCCGTACCGTACCGCGTTCCGTACTAACCCGCTCCGTACGGTGGCCCTTGCCATGCCGTATTCCGGTTCGTAAAAAGCGCGCGTAGGCCGGAATGGAAACGGTTCGGTACGGCTGCCGATGTCTAGTCAGCGTGTTGCCGAGAATGTCATAAGATGGAAAGGTCCGTCCAGGCTGTTGTTCGTTTATTCCTCACTGTTCGTGGCCTCAACCTGTGCCATTTAGCGTCACATTCTTCGTCATTTACTTGGTACTGATGTGCTTCGAGAGCGTCCGCCGCAGTTTCCCAGCCAACCTCATCTGCACTGCGATCCTCACGCTCTCGATCGGATACATGTAAGTGTATTGTGACTGAACCTTCGATAATTAGACTTTTTGAACAAATTAAAGATAAAGTTTTAATTTTGAGATTGGGGTGTTTTACGACATACTTTTTTAAAGTTAAAAATATCTTAATTTATTTGTGTATTATTTTTTATATTTTAGATAATTAGTCCACCCGGAAACCAATATCGAACAAAATGTTTTCGTACGTATTTTAATTTGAAAAAAACAGATTGATCTCTTTAGATCAAAATTCAAAGTCATTTATTGTGAGTCGTTACAAAATTAAGCCGTAGTTATTTAGGACCATGATGATCACGGCATTCCACCAAATCGAGGTCGTGATGCTGGCGCTCGTCATCACGACTCTTTGCTGCGGTAGCATCATCATCTTTGCGATGCAGACGAAATACGACATCACGAGGTACGTTTCCCGACGGCGTTTCAGGTTTAACTCTTTTGGCTCACTGCGGACCTCAGTACGTTTGCTGCTGACCTCGCTGTGTCCATTCTTGACCTCGCTTAGACCGAACTGGACCTCTAAAGACCGGTTTCTCTGGACCTCGCTTGCCTGTCCTGGTCCCGTCTAGCCCATCTGAGGCATTTCTCTACAGCCGCCAACTGATCCCTGGAACGTCGTACTGATCTCACTAATGTCATCCTCGACTTTGCTAGCGTCTTGTTGGACAAATCCATGATCTTCTTGACCATGATAGGGGCTCCTTCTGGACCTCGCTAGGCCTGTACGGCCTAGCAGGACTATAATGGGCCCTTTAAGCCTATGGGACCTAAAATCGTGGGCCTCCGAGGCCAATGGTCTCGACCTCGCGAGAAAGGTACCGTACCTCATTGCGCCAAATGCTTACCGCTCTATAACAGAGATGACGTCTTTCGTAGGCTAAGCCTCTAAATCCATGGGACCTAAGACTGTGGATAAGCCTCCCAAAAACCGAACTGCGGTCTCCACGCTGACCTCCAACACGTTTAGCATGATGGGCTTTATGTTCATCGCGTCGATGGTTCTGATGATGTTCGGCCTGGTCACCATGGTCTCGATGCTTTTCTTCCGCGTCACCTTCCTATACTTGATCTACGCCGGACTCTCCGCGCTGCTCTTCATGGTCTACCTGGCCATCGACATTCAGGTAAGGCCTGGAAATGGAGGAGCGAAGGAGACGAAAGTACACAGTAGCAGTTTACGTTGTTTTTTGGAATCGTTGCATTTTCTGACTTCACGTTGTATTTCAAAGATGCATTATATTTTTTAAATTATATTTTAAACTATTTTAATAATTAGTTCCAACCAATTTCTTTTGTTAATTTATAGTTTATTTATTAATTTAAATTAATACGTAAATCAATTAATTATTACTGGTTGTTAATAGCTTTTTAGATGTGCACGAAAATTTTTTAAACATAAATTTCCGGTTCAGTTTTTGAGCGACTATGATCTAATCGAATTTATTGTAGATGATCATGGGAGGCCGCAAATTCGAAATCTCGCCCGAGGACCACATCTTCGCCGCCATACAGATCTTCCTCGACATCATTTACATCTTCTGGACCATCCTCAGCATCCTCGGAATCCTCAGGTAAGCCTGCACGGGGCTCTCGCAAAGTCGCTTACCTAACGAGGTAGTAGGGTAGGCGTTTTTTTCGAAGACCAGGGCCAGGACAAGAACGCCCGGGACCATAGGTCTAAGCCTGTCCAGTCACACTGCCTCCCACTGCAGTCGCAAATTTAACTCCAAATTTTCAGAGACAACTGATCCGCATCATGCGAAACATCTGCGCATCTCCAGCGGTTCCTTCATGTCACCGACGATTCTCGCATCATTTTCGCAACCTGTTGATCTCTCCTGTCCTCTACCAGATGTCCTTCTGCTTTTTTGCTCAGCATGTCCAGTATCGCCTGGAATGCTCTCTACTTAATACATCCGCACTCTGGTTCTTCTCGTGCAAGAACTTTCGCAATCTGTACGTATGTCTTTGTTCTTTGAGAATATACCTATGTATTTTGGGAAATAAATTTTCGGTCAATGAAGATGAGCCGAAGTGGAATACTTGACAATAGTGTTCGGACTCCGTGCCCGTTTCACGGTCGGGGTGTTTTTCACGCGAACGAGGAGCGACACGGGGAGGCTGCGGGAACGGCTGCCTTCTCGTACCCGTGCTTTTCCTAAGGAGGGACCCTTCGGCGAAGGAATATTTGGAGGTTGTCGGTATATTTTCAGGCAGATCTAGCTACTGTTGTCACGAAAATGTTCCATTAGTTCCGCTCTTTTAACGACCACAACTAGGGTACGTTAAAAACTCATCGCTAAATGGCTTCCCCACTGAACTTTTAAAGGATTATCTTTTTTACATGTGTTTTTTCGTTGAGAACGGGCACGGGAAACGGACCGTTCTTTTGGCGCTGCAACGGGGTACGGCACGGAAGGGGGTAGCACGGGAACGGGGAACGGCACGAGGGTGTCTTACTGATTACTACCTGACATTGCCCGAGAAATGCGCTATAGTCTGAATGTATTTTTGGTTCGGCGAAATCTTGCGTTGCTTCAGGATGAAGTCTTCCGCTTGTGGGTCACTTATTCGTCTAGCAATGGCACAAACCAGTTGAAGAACCTTTCGCAATTTTCTGTTTGTATGCGCCAAACACGTTCGCTTTATATGCGTCAACGAGGAGCAAAATTGGTCCGCTTCTGCTGCGGAAATGAGGCGACTCGCGGCTCTTGATTGACGCATGCGAGAGCCATGCAAGAGAGCACTGCGAGAGCGACTAGAGACTTAGAAAGAGCCCTGCGAGAGCGTTTAGATATGCGAAGAGAGCATTGGGAGAGCCACAAAGCCGGAAAGAGAGTACTTCGAGAGCCATCGAATGGCCCCGGTCGGGGGCCGCCGCCATGAGCCCACGACCACGGACGAGAAAGCACTACGAGAGCGTTCAAGGACGCGGTGAGAGCACTGCGAGAGCGTCGAAAGACGCGTAGAGCGCATTACGAGAGCCGCGAACCGCTCCAGTCGGACGGCGCCGCTGAGAGCGCACGCTCTCTTTCGCTCTCTGCTCTCGCCGCGAACCCCACCCGCGTTGGAAATTCGAGCCAGCAACCCTGGCGTTCCGAGCGTGCTCGGACAGCTTTGCGCAGAGGCGATAACGTGACCAATGAGGCCTAGCCGAGGTGCGTTTATTGCTGGTTGAAAACTTCTACCAATTGCCCGCACGAGCCGGTGAAATACCCGTGCTCGTTGCAATTTTTGGACGCCCCACGGGGGCTGATAATTACACATCGAAGGGAAGCAGAGTGGAAGGTCGTTCGCGGACTTGCGGACTTCGTGCATGCGAATCTTCCATAATAACCACTAGGAGTGACCCGTCTGGGACAGCTCAAATTTTTGGAGGAGCTTTTAGCCGAATTGGTTTTTGACGCGCGGAAAGTCAAAAAATCAATGCTGCTTTTCGACATGAGGTCGCTATGGGTGGCTGCCAAAATACGGCGTAGTTGCGTAAAATGTGTTTACAAGATGGGTAGGAACTGAAGCGATGATAAGTGTGATGCCGGGTGAAGGACTTACCTAGCGGATGCTTCGAAGTGGATCTATTTGCATCAACGTCATGGCATGAAAACACAAAATGGATTGGTTTCAGTCAAACTGTTCCCCGGTCAGTAGGACCGGGAGGGATGCAGAGCACGACAATGAAGAACTATGAAAGTAGAAAGTTTTATTCGCACAATAAGAGAGATTTTCTCTTAGCGTCGGAAAGCGTCATTTCGACCAGTTAATTCTAGGCACTAATCGAGTCTTTACGCCAAAATGTCGTTTATCGCAGCCTCTTAACCTTCGAAATTTACGCAGCCAAATGTAGCTGCAAACCGTTGACTCAGTCTCTATGGTCATAGCATCAGCGCGGGCTGCTAGGACAATAAATGAAACAACATTTTATCCCAAAGGAAAGTTAAATGTGATACATGCTGAATTGCAAGGTTTCCCGCACCCGGCCATTCTCCAACGGACGCAAACAGTCGAGTCAACAACTCTGGCCGCTCTCACTTGGAAATAACCTTGACGGAGCACTTATCTCTCGCGGCCACAGAGAGCACGAAGGTCATGCGAGAGAGCAACGCTTTCTCCCGCCGTCTTGCCGGCCACGCACCCCACGCTCACGCGAAAGGCAGGCATTTCGCTATCCCCGCCGGGCCGGCGAATTCATCTCTGGACCACCTGCATTCGGACGAAGAATCCTTTCGCCTTTTACTAAAGGATTCCGTGCTGGTGGTCGCTTATGAGTATACCCAATTTTTGGAAGCGTCTCCGCGAGGGGGCGCTGTATGCAACAACGAAGAAAAGACTCGCTGAAACGTGCCTAATGGGGTAGCGTAACACTTTTCGACCCATGAAAGATCGTGAGCCTAAAAAGAGCCCATGGACGCTCTACGCAAGTGACCTTGGTGAAATGCAGTAGCGGCCTAGAGCAGAAGGGCCACGCGTTAAAGCCATCGGTACGCGTCAGTTTCTCCCCAGGATAGTTACGTTCCCGTGAAACTGAAATAGCGCCCGCCGCCTGCATATCTACAGCGGAACCATCCTCAAGTTTGCTTAACATCCCTGTTTAAATATACTCCCCAAATTTTCTTAGTGGGTAGCTCCAGAGCTTAGTCGATCGAACTCTAGGTCTTAGTCCCTGTAACTCTAGATCTTAGTCCCTCCGCTTGGCCTTAGGCTCAGACGTCTAACCGTAGCGCACCCGGATTTGTCATTTTGTTTCAAGGACTGTGTTATCACCCAAATTTGGACCCTCTGGAAAGAGGTCCGCAACGCGAAATTGCAGATGAAAGTTGGACCACATTTTGACTTCCGAAAAGCGGACCATGGGCGCATGTAGCGCTGCGTCATGTGAACATGTGACGTCGAACGTAGAACATTATGGGGAAAAATTACTTCGAATAGTATTGGCCCAAACCGTCTTCGAAAGCTTTCAGAGCATAACTCTGGGTGTCCAGGTTCTTTCTGGCACCGATCTTTCACCCTCTTCTTCAATGTCCAGAAAAGGCGCGTGCATAAGGGCACTCGATGAGAGTGTCCCTCCCAGCGTGCGCTGCCCTCTGCACGACGTGTGTTCGGCGCTCAACGCCCTGACCCTGACCATTGATTCATGCTTGACCTTGAGTGGAAACGGAGGTAGACTAACTCGCATCTCGCGTGGGATAACCTGCACTCAGCGACGCTGTCGGGGGTTCATAGTGGCGTGGAACGGTCGTGACTGTTCATCCAAAAGTCGCTGGGTGAAACCCAAGACTCTCTTTTTACCATCGTTTTTTGGCCTGTAACGTGAATTCAGGGTGCAGCCTTGTTAGCAAAGATAACTACGGACTTCTGCAGACCTAAGTAACTAGCTCCAGCTGAACTTTATCGGCGCCGAGCGAAGGTTAATCAACTCAATTATAGAATGGAATAGCTCGTATTGGCCAGCTGCTATTCAACGTAATATGAACGCATTCAACGCTTTCCTTTTCTGCTAATGGTTCCTTTGCAAAATTCGCTTTTGGCTTCGGACATTTCATAGAGCCTGCGTCACTATGCCAAATTGTCGCGCAATTTTCATCGCAAGCCTACCGCGTCAGTTAAGTGAATGCTTTGCATCACCTGAAGTTAAACAGCGTCGTGTCTCATTGCATACTGCGTACGAAACTTTCACTAAACTTACGCTCAAGGTTTAGTACATCTAATTCACTTCAACACGGACGCAAATGTCGCCTCCACCACGCAAACGTGCTTCGGTTTCAGCGGGACTAGGCTCCTTGGCCCTGGATGCCAGCGACTCATCGGATGAAGAGTTTCAAGAGCTCACCACTGAGGTAAAAAAAACTAGTCCAATTCAGTCTTATTCGAATTTTCTTGAACAACAAATTGCAGAAGATTTAGAAAACAATTTTCTTTTATTTATATATATTTAATGGAATTACGAGGTCAGAATGAGTGCATTAATTATTTTATTTTATTCTATTTTATTTTTATATGTTCTTTTTTATTTTGTTTATTTATAGTTATTTACTTAGTGTTTTATTACTTTTTTCTTAGCGCTACGTTTGCAAATGTGTTAGTCTAAATTTCCTTATTTTATGTGTCGTATAAATGAATAAATGTTTATTCACTTGAAGAGCCGATTTATCGGTCAATGCCAAGCCGCAATGAAGAGGACAACGAACCGCCGAGGAAGCGGCGTCGCTTTAATGCAGGACATCAAGTAAGAAACGCTAAGCCCAAAAAAAATTTCTAAGTATACGCTGAGATGACCCGCCTCGTTTTCTAGGGTAACAGGTCTGATGTTCAAAGCGACGAAACCTGTTACCTTGGGGAGCCTCCAGAACATACGTCATTATTACAG
The DNA here is from genome assembly GCA_020875895.1 of Aphelenchus avenae. Lineage (NCBI taxonomy): Eukaryota > Metazoa > Nematoda > Chromadorea > Rhabditida > Aphelenchidae > Aphelenchus > Aphelenchus avenae. The sequence goes on along the minus strand of JNEY01000026.1, from coordinate 609,569 downwards.
GGGTGGGAGGTCTGGCCTCCCATTTGACGCTGCCTTAAAAGAACCTTGTCAAATCAACAACTTGTTTTCGTGTATTTGCTATTTTTTCACCCACACACACCGCTCATCTTTAGCGCATGCTGATCATCACGGACGACGTGGCCATCGACGTGCTGCGCGCGATCTCCCGCGACGAAGTCGACGCGACGCAGCTGGCAAACCGCTACTTGGGCGGCCTGATCGCGTCCAACACATTCAAGGCCGTCACGCCGCTGCGTCCGCTGGTCATGAACGTTGGATGCGGCGCGATCTCCGTGAAGCGCCACGAGGAGGACAACTACGCATGCAAGTACGTCCTCTCACTGGCTCAAGTATGAAGCGTGGCGCGCCGAGCGGCCAAGCTAATCGTAGAGGTTTTTCCATGGTTAAATTTCCCCGAGCTATGTGAAGCTTCGCATACCAGCTGAGTGAGAACTTAAACGGCTCTCTAGCGATTTTGAGCAGCACAAGGTCGAGGTTAAATTTTGCAATCTGACTCAACTGAACAATGACTTAGTCTGTCTTGCAGCCCACGCTAACCTGTATCTTGTGCTGAACAACAATTACCTTGAGCTCATTAGTTTCCTCAACGTTCACCTTGAGCCGGTCTTACTTGACGTTCAGCTCGCTAGTTCATGAGATCCAAATTACCTGCACATCTTTCGACCTTAAACTATAACGTCTTTTTAACTGGGGCACTAACTGCTTAAACGGCTCATGCTGAAAGTTAAGCTTGAAACAGCCCAGCTAACATTCAAGGCGCCGCCAAAGGGAGTTTTCTGGCTTCCATGGCGTAAAATTCATCAGAAATTTGAGGTTTATATGGTTTTGAGCGAGAAGTACCAAGAGTTTTAGCCCTATAGTGGCCCGCCGCAGGCGCCGCCAAAGAGAATTTTGAGCTTCTTGGGCAAAATTATGTTGAAAATTTGTTAGGCCTTGGTCCCCCCTTACCTCGCCGGGCCGAAGGCCCGGCGAGGGGGGGGGGCGCCCCCCCCCCGGCCCCCTAGCTACGTCCTTGCACCTGTCGACCTAAATATTGCTGCACGAACATTAAAATGTCGATGGAGGTCCACCTGACAAACACACATATTCAGGTACTTCTACAAGGCGGAAGAGCTCACGGATTGGGCACGAAACGGTTGCGCGAGGGTCTTCTCGCTGGACGCCCGAAGTGAGGACAACGTCCGCTGGTTCCTCAAGAACCGCAGCACATTCACGGTCCAGCGTACCAACCTCACGGTGCCGGTCTGCTCGGAGGAACTCGAGCAGCAGCTCATGGCGAAGTCGCTCGGCACGGATATCACCATCACGGGGGTACGCAACTTTCAGCTGCATACCAGTGGATCTTCAATTGTGTCACGTTGAGCTTAGGCGCTCAGTACGGTTTTCGTACTGTAATGTACTGCCGCGGCACGGAGTACGGTGGACATCACTTTCTGGCAAAAAGTCACAAGTACGGGCCATTGTATTGCTTTAATATGCTAATATGCGCCGTACCGTACTCTACGGTACGGAGTACGTTACGGGCTGGTTAGTACGGTACGGATGTCAATACGCTTAGGGTGGCGGGGGGGGGGGGTGTCTGGGTATTGCATCCACGCTAGACCGACGAACCCCTTTAGGATTCACCCGCAGTGCCGCGCCTTACCATGAACCTGAAGCACGCCGCTTTTGAGCGGTGTTACAAGCTGCGCTTCGTGAACAAGCGCACCCAGCTGACGGTCACTGCGAAGCAACTGCGTCACTGGCTCCACCTGCCGACGATCCGTGATAGCATGGGTCGCATCCGTGAGCGCGAAATCTACCTCAACACGCGCCATATCGTCGGCAATGACGACGACATCACTGAGCTGCTGATGCGTCTGCGTAAGGTAATGCCCAGCTCAGCCGGACTGTTGAAGTGAACTACAAAATTAGTGTTATATTTTATTTCTATAATTAATCTATGTCTTGTTTTTATTCAGATTCGATTATATTGTTATATATTATTTATATTTATGGTTATTACCATATATAACAATGAGGTTAATTTATTATTTTATATTCATAATTATTATTACCCATAATTCGTTTATGTATANGCAGGGGATGCTGTATCATCCTCGCGTGAGCAGAAGTTCTTCCACCTTTTCGACACTTACGCCGCCGGGAAGGAGACCCTCGTCATTAGCGCTACTCAGTACAGTGCCGTTGTCGACGCTATTTTGCCGGGCGAGCCGGAAGAGCATGCGGAAGTCGGTGCCACAAGAGCAATACCTGCGCGAACAAGACCCAGGACACAAACGATAGCGCTACCGGAGCTGCCGATGAGAACATGCAGCCATGCACTTCGGCTACGTCTTAATCTTGCCTTATTTTTGGCCTTGCTTCTGCCCCTAATTGCCTTTGTCTGTAATTGTTCTATCGTCGCCTACATACTCCCACGTCTTACAGCTTAACGCAAGCTTACACTTAGCCATATGCCAAGCTAACACACGTCGAAGTAAAGCATTTACTCCTCATAGACTGCCTAAGATAACTGAACAAAGTAGTTGGCTGAAATTTAAGCCGATACTGTTACAAAACACCGTCGGCTAGCCGATAATGTTAATTTTTAAAAAATGTTAAAAAAACACCATCGACTGAAATTTTAGCCGATCTTGTGAAAAAACATGGTTGGCTAGCCGTTCACGTTATCGGCTAGCCGATGATGTTTTGTAACGGTATCGGCTGGAATTTCAGCCGATAACGTGAACGGCTGAAAAACAAGATCGGCTGCAACATATATATTTTATACTACTTTTATTCAATAAGAAATAATTACGTGAACGTGTTCCAGACATGGCTCGTGGACGGCCGGAATGACATGGCCTACTGCCTCATCCTGTACGTTACGGACGAGCACCTTGACCTGCTGGACAGTACTGTTCTGTTCCCCGAAGTCGTGGACACCGACTGCTGCGAGGGCGGCTACTTCGACATGTCCGCTGGGGCTGGGCTCTCGGATTACATAGTCGTCGAGCGCTCCGTCAGGATGTGACTAGCCGAAAGGACGATACGGATATTCGTGTGCCTCTATGCGAGCCCCCTCACTTGGGCTCGCCTTTGTTGAAGGTTCTTGGTTGTTGTTGTTTTTGATGAATGCATCACGGATCAGCTTTAAGCGTTATTCACTGCGAAGAGTGAAGGTAGCTAAGGCGACTAGCGTAAGATAGTGGTTCGGCAACCGGCCGGACAAGCCGGCTTTGTCATTAAAACGGAAAATTTCTGCACGGCGGCTGGGGTCGCTATCGATCTTGTAGTCGGGCGCCTGGTCGGGTCGGGTGTGGGGGGGGACACTAGCGTAAGACTTAGTGCTACCGAAGATTGAGATTTAACCTTGGTTTCAGCTAAAGGTCGGCAAACCTCGGCCGTACCGTACAGCCGTACCATACTGACCCTCCCGTACCGTACAGCCGTACCATACTCAGTACGGCCCGTACTAGAAAGCCGTACTAAGTCGGTAGTAAAAGCTAAAAAATAAGCCATAAGCTAAAACCGTTGCCTAACCGTAGCTTTTGACTAATTTCCAATCATTTTCTCCATTGATTGCTTTTTTATAAGACTTTAAAGGTATACTAACGTACATTCTCACAATACGCACAGAAATAGTAACTATTTTGATAATTTTTTTTCCAATTTTTGCCGATAAGACGGCCATCATTACGGATTTTAATGTTTCCAGTACGGCTTCCAGTACGGCAGCCGTACTGACCCCTTGCCGTACCGTACAGCCGTACCGTACTGACCCACCCGTACCGTACAGCCGTACCGTCAGTACGGCTGTACGGTACGGTACGGGCCGTAATACGGTACGGGTGCCGACCTTTAGTTTCAACGTCGCTCATGCCATATCTAGTGAGTCCTTAGGCGTACGGTGGACGGTCTTTTGACTTATCCTGAGATTCGCAGGAATGACTTGGAACACTTTTTTACTCGCTTGAAGAACGACGGCATAAGCCTGGCAAAGAAAAACTGGCATGACTTTGACTTATCGGCTGCTCTGCGAATTACCCTGAGTGCACGGAGCGCTCGGGAAAACGTCCTTTGGCAGTCCCGACAGAGGTGTAACCTTAATACGATAGAGGCACGTGTGGCGGAGAAAATAGCATTACCGACAGTAAAGGCTCGTAAAAACTTTATGCCATGCCAATTTGAGTTCATGTCAAACAACCCTGTGCGGACGGGGGGGGGGGAGATTTCCGGCCCCGGCCAGGCCCCCATTTTTCAACAAACCCTTGGCGACGTCATTTTAGTGCACGAAATATAGGTTTAAAAGCGGAAAGCCTTTCAAAGATGATAACTTTAGCACAAAAACCATGAAAGTAAGAAAGGAAGGAACGCGTAAATCCAACGTGGGTAATTTTAGCCAAGTTCAAAATACAGGCGGACGGGGGCGGGCCCCGACCCCCCGACTTTCGGCCCCGGTCCCGGCCCGCGTCCCCCATGGGATTGCGCCGACCCCCCCCCCCCCACCGGCCACGGCACAGGGTTTTATCAAGTTGAACCATGCCAAGCTTTTCAATTCCAAAAATGCCAAGTTTCTTTTATGCCAAAACATCCTATGCCAAATTAAATTTGCCAAAACGAACGTCGTCCACCGAGGGTTTTTTTGCCAGGGTCGTATCCTGGACAAGGCGAGGCGCGTCCCGGACCTAATCCTCATGGGGCTAGGTCCTGCTCCTGATCCGGGTTGTGACACACGCCAAAAAATGTCCCCAACCCTGCTTCTGAGGTCCTTCAGCGCCCGGAAACGGCGCGTGAATGAGAACACTTGACGAGAGTGTCCATTTTCAGCGTGCGCTGCCCTTCAAAGACGCATGTTCGCCGCTGAAGACGAGCGCTTGACCCTGAACTGAAACGGAACTACCAAGTAGCCGCGCACTCAGAAATGCTGGAAAAAGATGCAGAAATACGCCGGAACGTACGTTGCTCAAGGTCACAACAAATGCTTGCATTTTGTCTGAAAATTTGAAACTAAGCCTCTGTCATAAGTTTTTTTTACGAAGGCCTTCAGCGCTCCCTGAAGGGAATCGATAATGTGTAAAACAGTGTGTCATTCACCCGCACGAATTTTCCACCAGAATTTCCCTTTTTTCCTTTGCTTGAAAAGTTTGACGTGGAACTGTCAATTAAAACAAATCACGATAGTCGTAATCGAAAAACTGGTACAATTAATGGGAATGATACTGCGAATTTATCGGTAAACCTCAGTTGTTTTTCTCGAAGGACGCATGTAAGAAAAGGCATATTTTCCCCTAGCCAAATGTCCAAATGTCCCTTCCTCTTGACAACATGCAGGACCCGTCACTTAAGTCTTTTCGGATCGTATCCTTGCGCAAAACGGCACTTCGTAATTGCTTTTGTTTCTTCTTGTCCATTCGTGTGCCCATCCTCTACGGATGATATCGTCTCAAAGCCGTCATAATCACTCGGCTGGCATAATGCTGGCCTCATTTGTTTGACGCAGTCCGAGTAAAAATGCTCCAGATTAGAGGCCTAATACCCACGCCCTACTGCGGGCTTGCGATAGTTATCGTCGAGACCTTAGTTGAAGTTTGCTTGCTATAAAACGCTGCTTTTCGCAAGGGAAAACTGAACCATAATATAGTGGTGACATTTTGAGAGCTGCTTTTCTCGCAACCTTAGCAGTGGCTCTCCATTCAACGAAACGCTGTCGAGTAAAGAACTTCGCAGCCTTAAACCGGAAACCCTTGTCGACGTTTCGCGAAACACCGACCGAGCAGCGCTGTTTGGCAGACATCATGGCCCAGACGGAGCCCAATCGCGTCGCATTTTTGGGCCAGCTGGTACGATGCAATCAGACTTGACACGATCTGTTTATTGTTATGGTTTGCTGGCCGTTAACCGCTGCGGAGATGCAACTTATCGCATGATGGTCGGTCATCTTTGATCGTACTTAAGCCGATACATATTCCCTGAACACCTAGTAGCTACAGACCAGTATGTAGTTCACTTTGCTTCTAAACACATTCTCAGGGCAAATCGAGGGAAATCAAGCAACCATGGGCAACGGACCTTCAAATCGAGGCCCGTCCCGGCCCGCGGGCCTTTACATCGAGGCCCGGGCCGGGCCTTCAGGAAAATCCCCTTCGTAGGCTAGACAGGAAAATCCCCTTGGTCCCCTCCCCCCTTTGGTACTTTCCGTAGGCTAAAATGTTGCCCCTTATCATGATTTTAAAATACAACATTCGAGTATTTTCACCTAAAAATGGTTTGCCACAGGCACCATCAGAGCGACTTTTTGACTAATTTACCAAAAATGTATTGAAATTTGACCAAAATATGGCAATTTTTGAGCCCTGAACCGGGCCTAAACGGGCCGGGCCGGGCCTACCCCAGGCCCGGCCCGGCCCGGGGCCCGGCTGGTACTAGCGGAATCGTGGCCCGGCCCGGCGGGCCTATGGCCCGGTTGCCCATGGTTGAAATCAAGTAACAAGTCGACTCAGGCACGGCCTTGTTTAATTTTGTAGGCTACGACTGGGTCTGCTTTCGTTTATAGCGAACACGCGTTTGATTTGTACGCACCGATTAGAAACAAATACGGCACAGTGCGAAAACGGCAGGCAGCCATCCGTAAAGCGCATGACGCGGACCGCCTACAGAGTGGGACCCAGCACTGCGACACTGTTCCGGCGTCCAGGTTTGAGGGCAGTTGCACAGGTCCGTGTGACAGCAGTAGGCTGTTATGCACCAGAAGTCAGGATGGGTCCAAGTGCCGTCCTCATTGCAATATGCAGGTCCAGGTCCTGTGGCGCTGCAGGAACTGAAACCACGGTTAAATGCAACTCTTGATATGTAGTTGCCTTACCAAGTGGCCATAACGACGGCACATTCATTTTCCTCACGTCTGCAGAATGTCTTGTTGGCAGGGCATTCTTTGACGTGAGCCTTAATTTGGTCGCCCTCCCTGTGTCCTGAAATAAAACGCATGGGTAGATGTATTTACAGTTGGGACACCATTGCAATCTTCTGCCTAATAATCCGACAGTGTCAGCTTGTCCGGAAGTACGTCCGCACGTTGATTTTTTTCAGCTTTCCTGAGGTTTTGCCGAGTTTTTTTTTGACCGACGGGTTCTTTCGACTACGCTAAGCCCGAATACTATGCCAGATTTGGGCCGCGAACCTAGTGGACCTTGTCTGGCTGGATCCGTTGCCGAAGCCAGGTCCGAGGACATACTTCCACCGCCACCTTGCACGGGCTGCCTCCGGTGGATCTGGGCATTGGAATTCATGCCTTTGTGGGTTCTTTTGGGGGACTGAATATGAGGTGGGATCTGGGTTCGGGGCCGTATGAGCCTGATGCGCCTAAGGAGGGTGGGACGTCGGCTGCTAGGAGACAAAAGCTATGGCGCACGTTCCGTTCTTAAACCAGAGTACCGAATTGGGTACGGTATAGACCAGTGTCCGGATGTGTTGAGCCCAAAAGTCTCTCGGTCTCCTGCTTTGTATAAGGATCAGCTAGAGTTAGACGCGACCGTTAGACGCGACCCCCTCCCCCCGTACCGTACCGTACTCCGTACCGTACTGACCCCCCTCCCCGTACCGCATTCCGTACTAGTGCATTTATAACCATAAAATCATGCCGGGAAATCCGTACTGACGCATAGCCGTACCGCACTACGTACCGTAGAATACGGTGGTCCAGTACGGTACGGCATGCGGTACGGCTACCAATTTCAGGTACGGTACGGGCCGTACTGGTAGTAAAATACGGGTACGGGTACGGTACGGAGGGGTCCAGTACGGTACGGCATACGGTACGGGGGGATCCAGTACGGCACGGCATACGGTACGTGTGGTCATCCCCTATCTCTAGTACGCAGTACGGTACGGTACAGAATACGGTACGGCCGTCTAACACTAGGATCAGCATGCGTTACAAAAGCCTGAACTGGCCCGCGGAAGCGCATGCATGCATTTATTTAAGTACAGAACATAATTCTTAGGGTCCTACCTTCAAAACATCTTAAGCCGTTGATCACGCTCAGCGTCGACAGCACCACAAGAAAACCGCAAGCGCGCCAATTCGACGTCGCCATTTCAGCGATGCGTTGGACTTTCCACCGTCCACAAAATACGCCTTATCAGACGCTGCCCAAATTCGCTTCTTATCATCATGCGTGGAGAGAGAAAAACTCTGAGAGCTGGCGAGAGAGACCTCGGCCGAATCGACAATAACAACGAAACGAAGCGACTGCAGTTGCTAAGTGTTCCAAGGATGTCCTGCCTCCAGCGGGACAGCGTAGCGGTTTTAGACCAGAAAGGCACACGACGGTAAATAACACTACAAAAACTAACAACGGTACCGAACGAGGGCGTCTTTCGTGTACGTTTAGTGCGGCAAGCTTGCGACTGAAACTAAAATGCCAGCCCAAATTCGCAAGCCCACGAGTTTCTTCTCAAACCTAACCCAAAGTCCTAGCCTGACCCAGTTTCCGAAACTGAAATACGAACTATTTTTTATTACACGTTGTTATGCGTATCGACCGACAGGCTAGCAGGGTTTCTACAGCTACGAGACGTAAAACGTAACGTTATGTCTGACACGTTGTCAGCCACGGATGCCGATAGTGCGCTACCATGACATTGAATATGACACCACGGGATTAAGAACGGCCTGGCGTTGGGCATTCACAGCAAACGCAAGCCGGTTTCAAATTCGCAAGTGACCGCAGTGGCGTAAATTGGGGGGATGCGCGGGTGCGGCGCACCCCCTCGCCGGCCCGAAGGACCGGCAAGGTACGGGAGGGGGGCCAAGGCAAAATAAATTTTCAACGCAACTTTACCAAGAAAGCCAAAAAACCTCGTTGGCTGCGCCTGCGGCGGGCCTATTCAGGCTAAATACGGGATATTCGGGACTGAGAAACTATTGAGTGTTTGACTTTTCGATAAATTTTATTCCAAAAAAGCCCAAAAACTCTTTTTTGGCGGCGCCTGAGGCGGGCTACATTGGATATAAACCCGCCAAAATTAGTATTAAAAACCGCTGTGGGGCAAAAAAGGGAGACTTCGGAAAACTGCCAAAGAGGGGACCAAGGCATATTTCCGGCGCCGGTCTTCGGCCGGCGCCGAAAAAAATAGGTAAGGGTCCCCCTTAAGATGACGCACCCCCCTGACCGGGCCCAATTTACGCCACTGAGTGACCGTGCCACTCCAAATCCTGAACTTAACCAAGATAAGCGCCTAAGACCATTGTAGTCAAATTACGACCCACATAAAGTACCTTCTTTTGTGAGCTTGCGATGCCGAGGGAATCAAGTTCCTCGGCCTGACCATACCCCGAACGTTCGCCGACCGTCACCCTCTGGGCGGAAGCGGGAATATGACATGAATAACAGGAACACTCGACGAGAGTGCCCCGTTTCAGGGCTCGGCTGCTCATTCAAGCGCCGTCTCCGTCACTCCCTTAGACGTGCTCTTGACCCTGAGCGGAAACGGAATTGTCTAAGTAGGCCCACGCAATGATCGAAACGGCTAGATAATGAGAGGCCTTTTTCGAATGAACTTTTCCGATGGTAACTACAAATGCTGAACGGATCCGGCATTCAGGTTGCTCAGATGAAATTCGGCTTCGGGGGGGGGCAAATTACCCCTCTGGGGGGGGGGGCAAACAGAGCAAATTTTTCGGGTCTGGGGGGGCAACATTGCGAAAAACCAGCTTTTCACTAGCGCTTTCCGAAGGAAAACACGTTTTTTTTAGCCCGCCGCAGGCGATACCAGCGAAATTTTTGCTATGTCGTGGTGTCCTTCACTGAAACTGTACAAAAAAAGATCAAAAATGGAAATTTTCATGAAGTTTTTCCGATATAAATCGCTTTTTTAGCCCGCTGCAGGCGACACCAACGATTTTTCGTGCAACAAAGTTCTATCCATGTTACAAATTGCCTTTGATCCTGACAGATTTTCGAAGATTCTTGAGTTAATTTGGCGAAAAATGGTTCTGAGCACCCTGCCGGCATTGTCAATATTTTTAGTGTGCATTGACCGTAGCATTGGCTTTTTCACGCCATATAAACTTCCAATACACGCTGCTCCTTTACTCACCAAGCCACTTGCTATCAGCTGGGGTAGAGGCGATGCGCTTCCCCCTGACTGGTGAAACTCCATAAAATGAATCCAGGACTGGACAACATTCTCTTCGAAAGGGTACATAGGACACATCGACATGCCTCTTTGTAAAGAAAACGCGCCATTTTGTCTAGGAATAAACGTCGTATTTCTTTGACGTTTCGAATTTCTAAGGGATATTTCTGTGGTCGACCTGGCTCCCAGTTTCGTCACGTCTGCTTTTCAGATCATATCCTTGCGCAAAGCCGCATTTCGTAATTGCTTTTGTTTCTTCTTGCCCATTCCTGTGCTCATCCTCCACGGATGATATCATCTCGAAGCCGTCGTAATCACTTGGCTGGCATTACGCGCAGCGTTCGATGAGCCGTTGTCCTCGATCGGCGAAAAAAGCGGTCCGACCACCCGCCGCCGCCGGACCACCGGCCGAGGCCCGACCGGTTCCCTCGCGCTTGCGGCGCGGTCATTACGTGTGCAGCGCCGCCGCCGCCGCGCGGCAGATTGTATTCCGTTTCGCGCACGCAAGTGAGGGAAACTCATTAATGATGGGCGCGTAAGTGGGCGGCTATTTCCCTCTGGGACGAGAGGGAAATGAGGGAAAACGTTCGCATCCGATCCGCTATATAAATGCGCGTTGAAGAGGGCCACCTTGATCCAAGTGCAGCGCCGCCACAGCGCCGCGAGAAGGAAGGTCAGTGTTGAAGGCGCGAGAATGTTCGAGGAGAAGCTCCTCGTCGGCGTAGCGTCGACCTGCTCGACGCTTGCCATCGTCGCATGTCTCATCGTAGTCCCGTCGCTCTATCAGACCATCAACGAGATCCATAATGAGGTAAGCCGAGGAAGAGATAAGTAAATTAGGTCCACAACGACCTAGAGGGACTGTTTGTCGGGCGCACATCCCGTAAGCTTTCTTGCCTGTATGGGCGCGTCCGGTCGAGGTGACAGTGCCGGAAGGACTGCGGTTTGCCCCTTTGAAATTTATATTTAATTTAATCAATAAATATAATATATTACAAATAATTTATTATATGTATAATTAAACGAAACAAAAATTAATTTAACTGCGAAGCAAACGGAGCACCATAATCTGGACGAACAAATACTTGAATTAGTGAAAATGCAATCTGAGATAAGGGTCTTTAATATCGGAACTAGCGGCTAGGCCGCGCGTCGGGCGGCCGACGCCGCTAGCTGAGGGAATTGCTTTATCTACTGATGCGACTGTATGGTAGGTTGAGTCTCTTCTTGGTTGTTGAAGATATCAAAGCTATTCTCATTCGAATCAGCGTTTAATTCTAGGAACTTGTGCTAGTTTCGGGGCGCCAAGCGCACCTACTCATGTATGATTAGGTGCGAAAAAGGTCCGAGCGTTCAGCGAGGACGGGAGCGCCCAGCGAAAGCTGGGTAACGCCTAACAAAAATTCAACGCTGGCACTGAGGCTGTCAAAGCGGGTCGTGGGACCAAAAACAAAGTTACATTTGTACTCAGAAAGCATAGGGCTTTCGTTTAAGCCGTAGCTCGGCTTTCTAGCGTGACTTTCAAAAATCGCCATTTTTGGGGGTCCGTCCCCCTTTTAAGGGTTCTAGGGGTTTTTTTTAGCAAAAACAAATATAAACTGGTTTCATAACTTTTCTTGCGCTATCGATTGATACCAAACTTAGGTCCCGTACTTGGAATTTTTTGTAACGCAAACAAACGGTTCCGCTTTAGTAGGTAAGGATTTTGGTTCACGTATGAACCTCTTCTCTCCGCATGAAATCAGAAAAGGAAAACTTCCTGGATCGCTTTCTACTAGTAATTCTCCGTTATTTTCAGGTAATGGACAGCGTCCAAGTGTTCCGAGTGGAGACGGACGGGTAAGCTGACTTACCCGCCAGACTCGAGATTCATTCGCTCATACTTTCACATGACTCATACTGCCGTTTCCAGCGCGTGGAGCGATCTCATGGACATCCAGCTGTCCGTGACACCGCCGTCTAAGCCGCGTGAGAACCCTTTCGACAGCATCTTCCGTAAGAAGCGTCAGCACGTCAACGGCCTTCCGTCGTACTGCCAGTGCGAGCCGACAAAGCCCAACTGTGCGCCTGGACCTGCTGGGTACGTCTGGGAGGATCGACGGCTACTTTTGCATAATTGAGTATCTGATAAATTTTACGCTTCGAAGAAATATGTGTTATTATCAAATAATTTATCTAAAAGTCGAAACACAATTAGCAACCAAAAATCAAAAAAGAGTAAATTAAAACGTACTTTATGTTTGCACGAATTAAAAAACAAGTTGCTACTTAACGGCATTTTCTCAGATTTTAACCGATACCTAATTTTAGACCTCCGGGGCCTCCTGGCGAGGACGGAACACCTGGTCAGCCGGGACCACCAGGAAAGGATGTCACGTCAACTTTCGTTCCTGTCACTTGCCCTCCACGTGATACGGCCTGGTAAGCAGATTCGCGGTTAATTTTCTTGTTTTGTTTTTTTCCTAAGGCACTTAAAAATATTGGCTTACCCTTTTCAAATAATACTTATTAATTTCAGGTAAAAAAAATTTCCAAGCGTATTTTACTAAATACAATAATTTTCAGCATCAAATGCCCTGCCGGCCCACCAGGACCGCCCGGACCGGACGGTCGCTCAGGCCCCGCAGGTTCACCTGGTCGCCCTGGACCGAAGGGCACACCAGGCGCCCCAGGACCTCGCGGGCCTCCAGGACCTTCCGGAGACGGTGGTCCACCTGGACGGCCAGGCTCCGCCGGCCCTCCTGGACCGCCGGGAAAGGACGGTCAGCGCGGACGCGGTCGGCCTGGCAAGAAGGGTCCTTCTGGAGCGCCTGGAAAAGCCGGTCCAGGCGGCGCGAAGGGCCACCCTGGAACTCCAGGAGCGCCAGGACCGCAGGGACCACCTGGTGGGGCTGGAAAGCCCGGAACGGCGGGCACTCCAGGCCACCCTGGCAAGCCGGGAGGCGCAGGACTGCCCGGCACGGACGCGGCGTACTGTCCCTGGTAAGTCTTCGATTCCGCCCTCCTGAAGTGACCCTTCGGCTCGATTCTATCTGTTAAGCTTCGTAATTTAGCCCACCTCGTTCGTCGGTCTTCGTCAGTCGCTACAATGCCGAAAGACAGTATTAGCGTTTATCGCCTTAATGTGGTCCTGCCCTGCAACGACATTTGCTTTCGCAATAAACCGATTTGCATAGGGAAAGACGAGCTTTATGAGGCGTTTAAAGGCTCAAGGCTTAGGCCAGGGGCCAGCTGAGAACTTTCTTTCTTACCTGGACTAAATTGGTTGACAAAGCTCCTCTTATGGACAACACAAGAGATAATGACGCATCGCAAAGCGCCTGTGATCCTGGTTTGCGTAAAGCTCCACTTTGTTTTAATTAAGCTTAGATTTTAGCATTGCGAAGGTGAGTTCAGGGCCTCAAGTTCTTGTAACAAAGCGACTTGCGGGTCCCGAGCACAATACGACATATCAGTTCAAGCATTCAGAAGAAACCTTGATTAAGCTTTGCCGACTTACTGCCGATGCACACTTTCGAATACTAACATCCCAAATACCGATCAGCGAAACTCACTACCAGGCCTTACTCCATAGACTCGACGATTGGCCTAGAGTTTTGCGAACAAAAAGGGTCGGCACGAACAGCGCCCCGATGAGGGCGTTCGATAGTAATCCTCGTAATCCTGTTTTCTGCATCCCACTCGAAATCCACCGCAGACGCAAGGTCCTTCGTTAAGCGTCGACCACAATATCGCCGGTGTGGTTTTCAAGCGATGTCGACTTGCAAGTTTTGGTTACTCTTGACGTTCCTGGCTGTTCCCTTCAGAACACTTGCAAAGTGCCCCATTGGCACGATGCAGGGACCGGGCAGTGAAGAATGCTACCTCTACAAATGCTCTCAGGTTAGTCCGTAGCGGATTAAAGCGCGAAAGGTAATTTGACAGACGATGAACGCACTTGAATTATTAATTTAACCGATAAACTGCATAATTTCCTGGGAAAATAGCCCTATAAGGGGCAGTACAGCAACTGCTTGACGATCAAGAGTTGTCGCAGACATCGCCCGTACCCCACTCTGTACTGTACTGACCCCTCACGTATCGTACTGACGTGCCGTACTGACCACTTCCGTACTGTACTGAGCCAAAACCCGTGACGATTACGCTAAAATACGGCACGGAACGATACGGTACAGCCCGTAACGCGGCATTTTATGACGCCGTGCCGAACGCCGTGCCGTACTGACACCCTCTGTACCACAGTACAGACCACCTACGTACCGTACACTATGCCGTACTGAACACCTCCGTACCGTACTGAGCCAAAGTGCCGTGCCGATTGCGCTAAATATGGCTCGGTACAGCCTGAAACACAGAGTTTTATCTTGCCGTGCCGTACGCCGTGCTGTGCTGACCACCTTCTCAACCGTACGCCGTGCCGTATTTATCCGCGCACGTACCGAACTAAGCCAAAATGTCATGGCGATTACGCTAAATACGGCACGGAACGGCGCGCCATCTTTGCTTAGATCACACGGGCTCGTCATCGAAAAAAATTTAATTCCGCCTTTTAGTAGCTTAGTACTTTCCTTTTCCTAGACCCGGAAGAATAAAGCCTGCCTGCGGAAGGCTTGCTTGGTGCTTCGGTGTACTTTCATGCTCTGTTCAGTCCCGGCCATATCTAACCCCACCCGCCTTCCACTTTCCTTTGGAAAGCTGCGTACCTTTTCAGGTTACGTGGAAGAACGCCGAAAGTGAATGCGTCAGCTACGGAGGACATCTGGCGTCGGTTCCGAACCGAACATACAATGCGCTTCTTAACAGAATGCCCAACGATGCGTGCGCTTCGTCTTACTGGATCGGCGGGAACAAGGACTTCACGGTTGCGGACAAGTGGGCTTGGGTCGATAAGTCGGCGTTCTCCTTCACCAACTGGGCGACGGGTAAGCGGAGCTTGATTATTTCGTGAATTTGGCTGCTTCCCGCGACAACTGAATGTGAACCCTTACCTTCAAAGGTACCTCAAAGCGCATTTAGCCTTAAAGGATGGGTATTTTATATTCGCGCGGGATCAGAGGTGCATCCTACTTCAGCTTTTAGAGCGGAAAGTATGCGTTCTTGTACGCTCATTTGGTCTCTACCGCATGCTCCATAGCGTTATTTCATGCATCATAGAGCTACCGCATGCATTACAGCGTTATCGCATGCGCTGTAGCGCTACCGCATGCATCGTAGTGTGCCTGTATGCATCGTTGGACTACTGCATGCGTCATAGCGCTACCACATGCTTCACAGCACAACCGCATGCATCGTTGTGTGGCTGCATGCAGTAGCTCTACCGCATGCATCATAGCGTTGCTGCATGCGTCGTCGCATGCATCATAGCGCAACAGGATGTAGCATAGCGCTACCGCATGCATCGTTGTATGGCGGCATGCAGTAGCGCTACCGCATGCATCATAGCGTTGCTGCATGCGTCGTCGAGCTACCGCATGCATCATAGCGCAACAGCATGTAGCATAACGCTACCGCATGCATCGTTGCCCAGCCACTAGCATCCTTGCGCTATCACATGGATCATAGCGCTACCGCATCTATCGCATCGCTACTGCATGCATCATAGAGCTACAGCATGCGTCACTGCGTAGCTGCATGCATCTTAGCGTCTCCATGTGCGTAGTAACGTTACCACATGGGTCTTAGCGCTATCGGTTGTTCCTAGCGGGCATACGATACACCGTTAGACGCATGCTTATAACAGAATGGGACGCACATAGCGGTATCGCATAGACTTCGAACTTCGAAATTCATCCTGCAGTCAAATGAAACGCTCGGTGACCTTAGTCCGTCTTCCCACGAAAAGACTTCTGATTTCCTGCAGCATCTTAGGTCAACCAGCCACTGCGAAGCGGATGATCTTCAATCCTGCTACCGGCGACTGGAAGACCGCTGCCGGGTCTTCACTAAGGCCATTCATATGCAAATTTCCTGGGGTGTCTGGCTCTACTTGCCCGTCGTGTCCGTCGACGACGCCATGTAAGACCGCACCACCGAAACCGATCTGCGACCCGGGCTGGACGTTCTTCGCGAAGACGAAGAAGTGCTTCAAGGTAGTTATTGCGGGTTGTTGTGCGGTCTCTGTCTACGACGCTACTTCTAGACTGTCGGCACAAGAAGGATTATAGCTAGGAAATTTAGCTTTCACTTGATCCCTAGGAATTTAAGCGATCTTGGATCCGGATTTTGGAAACCAGATCTTAAAAATTCAGTTAGCTCCAGCTCTACGCTAGACAAATTACGTGTTTTCAGGTTCTGAAAGGCGTCGCCACGTGGAATCAGTATAATGTCAACTGCACCGCGCTCGGCGGACGCATGGGCTCTGTTACCAGCGCCGAGGAGCAAGCGTTCGTCCTAGGTAATGCCTTCACAGGTCTATGTTTTGTCGATCGAACGCATCGTGTAAGCCTATAATATCATTAGGTCTTTCAAAGTTGGCCCCAGGGCTGTTTTAGGCTTGAGAAATGTGACCTCTAGGCCAACGAAGAAAGCCAGTCGAAAATGGCTTACTACGGTCTAAATATTGTCGGTGAACTATTAGACCAGCATAGGCCTATTCTTAACCGATTAGTTCAGCTCAATGAGGCTTGGTGAGGGGGATGGCTTATGATCGGCCGACATCTAAACCAGTCGATTACTAGGTCAGCTTAGGCCTACTTTGTCTGGTCGGGTTTGGATTGATAACGCCTAGGCTTAAATAAGCCGACAATGCTTTTCTTGTAGTGCTAGTCAGCTAGAATATCCCGATCTCCTGTATAGGACAGTGCAAACTGAATTCGGACTGGCTTCACTCAGGCCTAAATAAATCCGCTTTAGGCCTAATTTACACGAGTTAGGCTCGGCTTTGGGATTGCGTACCCTGATAAGCGTACGTTCGCGAAGCTGCCTCGCTTTAGACCTCGCGAGGGCATACGTTCCCTACGGCCTCGTCACATGGATCGGCCTACACATTCCGGTCGGGACCGCTCGGTGGGCGTGGGCTGACGGCAGCTCAGTGAACTACACGAACTGGAATACCGGCGAACCGAATGGTGGTGGCTTGACCGGCTGTACGCACATGTACACTGACTATACCGACGTCACGGCGACCGTCAAGGGCGTATGGAACGATAACGGTTGCAATGTGAACGGGCATTCCGCGCTGTGTTCGAAGAAGGTGGACGTACACTTTTGAAGATGAGACGAATAAGCATTGTCGTCACTTTCTCTGTGCATGTCGCAGGAGGAGCTTTAGTGACGAGTGGGTAGCGTTCACTAGCGACGTATGCTTGGCCAATGGCGCACAAGTGTCCAACATGAGTCATTTTCAGGGTTACATCAATTTAGCGCATTCGGAATCGGAACGTTTTAAGAATACTTTTGAACACTGCTAGTGTGTTAACCGTTTTAACAAAATATTTCCTCAGGAACACCGACCGATGGCTTTCTAAGAGCACTTCCTTCTTTTCGGCGTTGCCGACTTGGTTAGGACTAGAGCCGGTCAATTCAGTCGCAGGTGGCGCCTCATAGCAGTTGGCGTCGTTCTCTTCTTTATTTCTTCTAGCGTTTTTCAAGTTATTTAGTTGAAAATAGCCCGCCAGAACGATTTTTGGCTTGTTTGGCAAAAAGTCGTTGATAATTTGGCACTTTTTAGTGCCAAATCGATGGTTTTAGAGGGGTTTTCGCATAACCTAGCCCGTTGGGGGCGCCGGCAGAGCAGCGTGTTGGCAAAAACCTGTTATTTGTCTTGGTCCTCCCTTACGTCGGACCCGCCTTGGGCGCGGGGATCCCCCTTGGCTATGCGCCTGAGTTCCTGACACATTCGGGTTCACATTTTGGAATGATAGACGATGAGAAGGCCGAGGAGTGCCCAGTTAAGTGCTTCGCCGTCGTAAACATGACGCAAGCAGAAAAGGCTAGACTGATAAAGGCCCCCAACGTGCCCCAGCCTCCGAAGTGTACGTACGCAGACAGAAAATCGACCGTTTATGCGATTGTCTATCTGGCGGTTCCCAGCGCTTTATCAGTTCTTCGTACTAGTCGACTGCCCCGGAAGGGTCCGACTCATCGCTACGATTCCTTTCATCGCGCTTCTGGCCTGCACGAATGCGCTAGACTGTTGGGATGGTAAGCTGCGTCGGCCGAGAACAAGGAATAGCCGACCAGAGCCCAGATGATGCAGCAGCTCCGTAATTATGTCGAGGAAATCGGGGAAGAGTCAATGTAGGGCTCTAAAATGTGCACAAATATGTCTACACCAGACATGTCTGGGTTTAGAAAGACGCATTTGTAATTGGTAAAAACGCTCCCACTTTCCGGTAAGATCTTTCAGGACACGATTTTTGCTGCCCTCGGCCTGGAATCCCGTGGCGCTTCCAGTGTCGTTAGAGAAGTTTTAAGGAACCTCGGATCTTATGCGTTATAGCCTAACCCCTCACCCTCTCCCTATAACTAATAGGGAGAGGGGCTTGGGAGAATTTAACCAGGGGAAACGCTGGAAATCTTATAAGCGGGGGAAACCAATAACCGCCCAATGGTGTAAGGGTAACCACCAGAAGGCCTTAAAACGATCTAGAATTGCTTCTGACTAGTGTTCGGCATTCACCGGATTTCCCCGGATCAGGGAAAACCCTGGAAAATCGAAGACCCCACCGCACTAACACGGCATAAAGCACGGCTTGGGTTGGCACGGCTTATTTTTGGCACCCGTGCCGTACCCGTACCCGTGGTGGATCCTCCCGTGACGTGTTGCCGTGCCGTATAATGCGGGTACGGGTACGGGTCTGGCCCGTACCTTGGTACGGGCGCCGAACTCTAGAATCTTTATAGAATGTGTGGCCGTCCACAAAAGCTTTACCCCACGTCATTTTTGGCGGCCGTTTTCGGAAAGTGGCAACGGAACCGGGCGTAATCAGGGGAAGGGAGGGCGGCACGGGGGCCAGTCCTAAAGCCTACGTTTCATTTCTAGGCGTCAGCAGGTCAGGCTACGTAAAAATCGACTGCGACCACGCCTTGAGCACGGCTTCGAAGTACTGCTACACGCTCGTCACCACCATCACCATGAAGGGCTGCAGTGCCGCATTGGACAAGATCAGCACAAAATGTGAAAAGGACGGAACGTCAGACGATGGATCACTGACGTGCTGCGATAAGGACTACTGCAACGGTGGTGGCGGTAATACAGCTGCCGTAAGTCTTCCGAATCGCTCGACAAAATGAAATGCGAGTCAGAATGCCGTATGGGGGAGGGGTTGGGGACGGGGGGGGGGG